>JARKIC010001674.1:0-102875 GCA_029378375.1 Mycena olivaceomarginata | reverse complement strand
GCAGGCAGATGCCGCGGGGCGCACGGGGAGACAGCTCGATGCGGTGCATGGGAGAGGCTGGGAGGCAGAGAGCACGAGCGCCGGGACGGTGCGCGCTCGACACGTGCGGGCGACTCTCCCAAGCTGTGAAGGCGATCCTCGTCGAGATACGCGACGCACGCCGGCGAAGCGCAATGGGACGAGGTCGATGTGGGCGAAAGGTGGAGAGCACCGGGTCGTGCAAGTTTGCCAGAAGAGCGGCGCTGCAGACCGTGGCTGACTCGGGGAGGCGATGAGAGGGCCCCGCGGGAGGGCAATCGTGAGAATGGGAGAATGCAGCGCGGCGCGAGGGAGGCCGGCGTACAATAGCTTCAGCGGCCGCAGTCCGTGGCTGACGACGAGGATGACTCGTGTGGCTTGAAACGGGGCGGATCCTGTACCCTCCTTCGGGTTCGTTAGCCCAAGTGGAGGAATACATGGCACGCGAGACGCATACCTGGTGCGGCGACATCTCGCCCTAACCTGACGCGCCGGAAGACGCTCCCGCACCCCTCACATGCGCCACCAGACCCCGGATACGCGCAGCCGCAGCACACACCCATACCCCAGCCGTGATGGGCCTCGGACGCGGACGAAGCCAAGGCCGGCGGCGCGCGTCCTCCTTCTCCCGTGCCATGCTCCGGTGGATGGTACTGCGGGCGATGTGGAGACTGTAGCAGGTGTCCAAGGGGAGGCTTGCGCGTCACGGGAAACGTGATGGAGGCACGCAGATGCGGGATGAAGTCGTAGGGCTGGAGGATCTCGGCGTCGTCACCGAAGGAACGCGTGAGGCGGAGGAGCAGACCGCGAGGAAGGCCGATCTCGACGTGTTCCGATGGACTCGAGTGGCGCACAGAGCGCACTGGCCTGCCTACTTCGGGCAGACGCTGCATGCGCAGTGGAGACAGTTAGTGGTAGTTTGGACAGCCTGCGACGAGGAAGGGACGGCGACGGCAGCGGAATGGTATTCTCCTTCGTACTATCGCTCAGATCCGAGAGAGCGCGGACGACTGGAGCACAAAGATCAGCAGGAGAAGCGCGAACGTCGTTCCTACCGGTCCCTGTCAACTCGTTAGAAAGGAACAAGAGAAATGAATCCAGTGCGCACCTTGAGTCCACCATGACACACGGCCTGTGATACGTGCAGGGTTCAAGAGAGCAGGGCTTTCCAAGTAGTTCTGAGCTCGGAGCGAGTTAGCAACGTCAAGTTACAGACAGAAAAAACGCGACGTACATAGATCAGACGACACTAAAAGGTAATACTCCATCAAAGCCTATTATTCAAGAGATCGTTCAACTTGTGACGAGAGCGGCTCGGAGAGCCATCAGAGAAACGACGCCGCACGAGCAGGAATGCTATTGAGCCTAGGATGACAGATACATCGGTTTAAGTCTGTTCCAGGGCGCGAGACTAGCTGACGTCAGAGTCCTCACAGAGAATGCATGAGTAGTCCCGGGCCTAAGTATCTAGCCCGCAAAGAAATCGAGTTTGTGGAGAAGCCCAGTGATGCACAGCCACGTTGATCGCGGGATCGCGGATCATGACGGCATCTTCTCCGGCCCGCTCCGTCTCCTCTTCTCGATGTGCATTTCTGGCCGTCTGCCAATCCTTTTCCAACCACGCCGGGACCACCTATGATGGACTGACATCATCTCTCTCAGGCTCTTAGTGGTTGTCTTCTGCGCTCGGCCCTCTGCTCCCGCGAGGTAACTACCGATACTCGGTCCCCCAAGCGGTCTCCCGTGGGACGAACCTAACCTGGCTCTGAAGCTCGACTGAAAGTCTGGACCGCTCGTGCTCATAGGCGTGCCGTACCTTTCACGCTCTGTTGGTCTAGTTCGGTGCCCCTTCTCGGAGTCCCACGTCGAGAGTCTCACACGCCTTGCTGGGATTAGTACGTCGCCGCCATGCTTTCGCCGCTCGCTATGCTCAACAGCCTCAAGGAGAATGGTTCCAAGAGATAAAACGAGCCATTCCGGAAATTATTGTTGCTGTCACCCACTCCCACTCGGTGGATGGAGACGCTGCCAACCGAGTTTTTCCTAGGTATTGGTACATCATCTGGTTTGCATTTAAATATGCTCAAACCACGACACTAAGTTATTATGACCCTCATTGAAGCTCTCGAGGGTTCGGATATCGGGCTGCCCTGCATCAGCTCCCAAAGCTTGCCGGTGCCGATCTTCGTATGTTGTCAACTTTCGCACCTTCTCTGTATGCTCACGTAATTTCAAAGCCCACTGGCGCGAGGAGATTCAACCAGCTCTCCCGGGAATAGTTTTACTTCTCAAGCATTCATATTCGTCGGTTCGCACTGCTGCCTTGCAGTTTCGCATCCTCTAGCTGTTCATTCCACACCCACTTTGCTGCAGCGAATCGTCAACCTGATTCCCTCAACATTCTCCGTGGAGCGAGCAATCCTATCCTCCTGTGTCCTATCCCACACCGATCCTCCCCTTCGCTCCTCTCTCTCGCAAGACTTAGCGAGGCGATGACAAGAGCGAGTCGAAGTGCTGTGATTCCGCGATCCCCGCACGTCTCTTTAGTTGCATACGCGGCTTTCAACGGCGCGAGGACAACATTGTGGCGGAGAAATTCTTGAAAAAATGAAACCGAGTTTTGAAAACTGGACTTCACAAGTGGAAAGACGCGGATTCGGAAATAGCGCCGTATCAGAGGATATGGTTCGTGCTGACAATGCTGCGCCCCATTTCGAGAACTGTCGACCCAAAGAAAACAGCTGTCATTCGGAGCAAATAGTAGGGCGTACGAGGCGGGTAGAAGGTAGCACTAAAAAAACGAGCAGGACGAAGATGTCAACAAACAGAGGTAACTATACGGAAAGGGGCAACACAATAGAAACATATTGGTCACTACATATTCGGGTCTGAGTTCCACCAGAAAATTTCCTTCAGCCTGGGCGGAGTACTGTTCAACCACGTTGCAACCGTCGCGTTGACTAGCTCATACTGCGTCCCTTGGCCGGGCTGCCCGAACGCCGCCGCAATCGTCCCCGCGCGCACAAGGATCGGCACTATGACCTCGTAAACGTGATACTCCACGGTGGCGGGAAATCCAGTTGGGTTGAGCCTCTTGGGCGGCAAGGAGCGCTGTTCCACCGGCGTGTACGCGGGGGAAAGGTACTTCCCGCCGGCGTCGCCGAATCGATCGAGGCGTGTGCCAATGAGAAGAAGTTCTTCTCCCTCGATTGACATATTCGGGTAGAGCGCTGGAAGCCGTCGTAGAGCGGGTAGCGATATGTGCCATTCCCGGGAGTGTAGGTGTTATTTTCAAGCCACTTATCGGGGCAGAGGCCGCCCAGTTGATCATAGTGGGTGAGCAAGGCGCGAGCCCGGGAGTTCCGGGGAGGATAGCGGGGCCGAGGCGCTCATCCCGACACAGGTATTCGGTGCGTTAGGCCTGGCGGTCGGACATTTGCATCCCGTCTGAAGAGTGATGAGCCGAGAGGAGAGTAGGTACTGGATATATACATACCGGCAGCCCCGCGGCAGTGGGGATCAGCGAGAGCGCGAAGGCTGTAGCAGCATACACGAAGGAGAAGAGCATTTTGACTGGATGAGATCCGCGGAAATGCTCAACTGAACGATGCGGGACAGAGGAGACGAAAATCTCTGTTGCTTAAACACGAGCATGGTAGGGTTTTTAAGGCGCGTCCGAATCCGGAGTAATATGCTTTCAAGGAGGTCTACTGGCGCCGGCTGGCCACCGGTGGTCACTGGCGGCCGTTGGTGGACGCTGCCGGCCAATGTTTAGACACGGGATATGAACTATGTTTGGTTTTAGTATTACCCGAGCTTTGGGACTGCACCGGAGCGATCCTTGTGATCCCAATGATCCCATACTGTTTTCAACTAGAGAGTCTACTGGCACCGGTGGTCACTGGCCACCGGTAATCACTGGCGGCCGTTGGTGGACGCTGCCGGACAATGTTTAGACATGGGATATGAACTATGTTTGGTTCATTACCCAAGCTCTTTGGGACTGCACCCGAGTGATCCTTCTGATCCCCATGATCCCGTACTGTTCCGGAGGGTTATTATACTGCTTGCAGGCTTGTGGTTACCCAATTGGTTGGGGAAAATGCTATTGTTCTGAGAGCCCCAGGTCCTGGCCATTTTGGACAGAATTTGGACAGAATATCCGGAGCCGAAACCAAGTTTCATCGCCTCTGATGACGCATGCGGCCTCCTTCATCATATCGCTACTCAAGATTCGGATAGTGCCTGGCTTTTGACCACGAAATCCATAGTGGATGCCTGGTAATATATCGGCCATCGCGCAACGACATCCTGTGTCAACTCTGGTGCAATTCTGCTCCCACAAACGGTTCTCAACCCGACTTGATTCTTGTCACGAATTGAACGTAATTGTACAGTAACTGTAATGTGGGACCCATTATTTCATTTCATTTATTATTTTAGTGACATTTTACTTGTGCTCTCATACTTCCTAGCTGCACGATGCAATGGGCAATGGGATATCTAACTTGCTTCTGTCAAACGTCGGCCTCACGCGGCGTCTTGTTTAACCCAATCGGGCTAAACTTGACACCAGACATGCACCATAAGCCCCCACATGACGCCCAATCCTCGATGTTCCGCTCAAGACGTCTGCCCAGGCGGCGCTCGGTCGGTGATCAACATCTGCCATCCACGCCATTGCTTCCTATCTCATTTTAGCAACTGATACTCATCATAGGCAGTTGGGGCCGCCGATGTTGACTACGTTTGCGCCACCGCACTCGCACGCATCATTAAGGGACCAAAAACAACACCACAATTGATGCCACTGGGCTATCCATTCACCAAGTCCAACTGCTATCAGCACCCCACCCATCAACTTCACTCAAGAGCGAAAGAATCAAATGAGCCGCAAGGGAGGACAAGAGGAGGGTGATCCGGAGGGTGTATTTGTTGGTCACGCACCTCCTTTTCTCATTTTTCTTTTCCTTTCCTTTCAGCGATGTGCACTGACCATGGCTGCGGTCGGAAATGTGTGCCATTTCAGGCTACCCGCGAATGGTCCCACGCGTGTAAACACCACAGGTGTTGAACGCATGTGGTCCGTAGTTGGAACAAAGACCACCTACGTTGAACGCATGTGGTGTTCACATGCGTTTATGGCTGCCCCCGGTGTCAGTGGTCGGTGCCAGAATCAACATCGCATATGGCATTGACTTTGTGGCCGAATCAAATGTATTCGGAAAAAGACCCAGCACGTAAGCGCGCATTGCTGTTGGCAATTGAATTGTCAGTGTCGGTTGCTAGTCACGGCAACCACGCAGATTTCTTCCCCCGGCATATGGACAATGACACCGAAATCGAGAATCTATCATTTCTAGAGATGGAAGCATGTCCCTTCTTAGCCTCAGGCTCGTGGTCACCTCGGAACAAAAGCTGGTCCGTTCATGCTTGTGGACTATATCGTAAGTCGGAGATACCACATAACCGTGGCAGCAGATATTGCACGGGACTGAGCCCTGGGCGGTTTATGACTTGACAGCTGTCGATTTGTTCCTGGTCTCCACGATATACATCTGCGCAACCATTCGGTCTGACAAACTTGCAGGCCCGCCCACCGTCGAAAATGACCTTGGGTTAACAGTCACCGTCCCAACTTCCTCTCAATGGGAGGTGCAATTTGCTGGATCAGTTCTGCGAATTCGCTCTGCGCGCTCTTTAAACTCTGCCCAAGCGTTGAATTTTCATCCCGACCTCCCCGAGCTGAAACTTGATCTGAGCCAGGGTTTCGTGACAAAAGACACGGAGCGCTAATCAAGTTCCAATATTAGTGCGCAAAACGAGAATGTAACAGCATGGCCCTGGTTGCGTGCTCCGCTTATATATTCCGCGTATTGAGACCGCGTCCGTCACAATGTCGTTCAAAAACTTCGGTCAATGCCTGGCCTCGTCCAGGCCAACGACACACTCTGGCGTACGGGAGGTACTGATGCGTCTGGAAATCCTGTGGATGATGTCTCCCGCGTTGTGGGACTCACATATTCTATGTGTGTTTCACAATGCGGAAGTGCCCCAATGCCCTTCAGTTTCGAGACATTTTCCGCGCAATTCAGCTCTTTCATGCTACCTTTTCTGGCACTTACGGCACAGTTGCCGTTCGGTGCCCCCAATCACTTCGACAATTTCGCGACTATCATGTTAACAATTGGATCGCCTACCCTCGCAATCTTCTCCCTCATGATCACTATTTTCAACTCTCGCTGGATCAAGTGGCGCTTTGCGCGCATCGCATATCCGAACAGCGATCTGGCCGTGATCGTTCTCGACAACTTGCAGGAGTCCCTCCTTCGAGTTAAACAAAAAAGTTTCGATGGCCGACTTCCCTTGCTTGCCTCTCAGATCGTCCTTCCGCAGAACGATCAATGGTGGCAGCGAGGAGCAGCCACTTTGGCATTTACCCATACGTGGTCCATATCCAACATTGCCTCTGTCTGCTGGGCCATCATCGCCTATATTTTCACCATAGTTTCAGCGAACAACGGCATGGGCTTTGCCGTAGCCTGTGCATGGATTTGGTTGCTGCCATTGGTAGTCGGGTGGTTGCAAACGTCGCCGAACTGCGACGAATTGAAGCTCAGGGCCAAACTAGCAGCTTTGAATGAAACGGGTTATATCTGTCAATCCGGCGACGACCCAGCAGCGCCACCAGTACTTGCCCACGAACTTACAGACGAGCATGCTATAGAGATTTGGCCCCCACATCAGCAACAGGTGACTCAACAAGGTGAGTAAACATTTCCAGTGGTTGTTATCTATTGTCTGAGCTCACGAAACCCATAGACTATGATACTTTTGATGAATCCCGAAGCCCCCCGTTTTATAACTATGCGCGGATGTTTCCCTGGGCCCGCTCTGTGGAAGAAATTGCAGTGGCTTTTGAAGCAGCGTCCATCCGCGCGAGCAAACGCCAGACGGTTAATGGATCCCTGTGGAGACCTTCAACCCTGGCTCGACTTCTGTATTTCCCTGTAACCGGATTGGAAAGGCAGAAGAGGTGGCTATATATATACTGCCAGAAGGCCAACCACAACCGCACGATAAATGCTGGCCTCCCGGCGTGTGGCGCAGGGTGTCTTATTCAGCCATTGTTGCCTGCGTGGTCCAATGGTCATGTACAGGCTCCGCAGTCTTGGTGGCCTGGATGATTCCCACCGTTGGTCTCGGGTAAGCGACTTGAATGATCCCATAGCTGGCTTTAACTTCTTTTAGATGTCATAGTGCTTCATTCCTTCTGCATGGGAGTCTGTCTATGATTTCCTTCACTATGATTCTGGCGGGCGAAATCATAACACAGTGTCATCACACCACGAACCCTCTGAGTTATTCACTGTCACCTTCATCGCACATACGGCATGTGAACCTATCCGCACTGTGCCGCAGAGTCGGAAAGGTGTGTATAATATCCCTCAACTCTCTCTCAGAAACCTATGCTTATCATCTGGCAGACCATTGCCTGGGTGAATGCATGCATGTTCATTGCACTCGGTCTGATAGGTTTTGCCAATTTATTTGACAATTGCTTTTGTTCTAGCGCAGTTATGAGCCGTGGGGCCCACGGTGCTTTCAACGTGATTGTGGTAGAGGGTGAGGGTGCGAAGCCCATCATGATTGCCTCTGTTGCTTTCGCCACCACGGCTGCATTTCACTTTGGATCATTGTCTTTGTTCTGAAGACCCCCAAAAAAACTTCCCACAGTACGATTTGACGAGTCATACCTTCTGTTGGGATCAATAATGCAATTTATGGATAAGATATTACTAATGGACAGTTCAAGTAGATATATGTAGAATATTCTAGATGCAATTTTTATAAGCCAGCAGTACAATCCTGCTAGAGCATCTGTTCGCTCTGAAGCAATCTTCTAACTAACAGTGCTATTGCACACATATCCTACCTCTCACTGTAATTCACCCTCCCTGCTTTTACACCAACCTTCATTATTCTTTGGTGATCCGGCTGGAACTTGTGCTTTAGTCCAAACCTTGTTCTCGACCTCTGCACCATCACTTTTCGCAATCTGTGTGACCTTCTGGTTAACCACAGCTACAACTTTCCCTGGCAGCCCTTTCTTTCCCCCCCTCGGAATTTCAGCTTTGCAGTTCATTCAGTAAGAGTAAGGCGCAATTATGCTTCATAGCCACTTTTAAGGATAAAATGTAGGTAGTTAAGGTGTAATACTTAATTATCTTCATCATCCTCATCCCCAACTGCAAGATCAAGGCCTTTGCAAAAAACATTTCAGTCATGTTGGTCCCGCCATTTTTCGATTCCTTTCAGCCCATGGTCTCCAACACCTAATCCACTGCAAAAGAATGAGACACCAGTATAATTTCTGCTGATGAAACTTACCCCGAGAGACACCGCTTTCAGTTGGGTACCTGCCAAATTTGACACTATAGCTAGTCAGGTTTACAAGTTGCTTGGTTCTCTGATGGTTCAGCAGAGACAGCATGGGATACTGTAGTATTACGTTCAATTTGTAAGGCCATTTTTGGCTTTTTTTGTGTGACGACCGGAACCTTTCGTAACCGAGCCCGTTTAGGCAGTTTGATCCGCCGGCAACGCTCGGCTAGCTCGGCTAAGGCCAAAATTTGCTCTGTGACGCAGTGACTTACGAAAATTTTCGTAGGTTTTTGGCCGTGTGACGCATGACTATACGAATTGAACGTAATAACAGTATCTTCTCAAAAATGGCCTCTGTAATGCATTGAAATATAGTATTTGCTTCAACTCTACTGTACTATTTTGACCAAATGTTCAGGTGATGGGTGACAGGGGGTCATGAACTGAACAAATTTGATACATGTAACAGTGACAGTCAGGTAATGAACACCTTGATTTTTCACACTGCTAGAAGAGCGCAAAAATGAATTTTGAGCTATGCTAAATTGACAGAACAAAATTGTGGGCAAAAAAACCTAATGCTCCCAAGCTGGGCCTTGATAGTGCCACACCGCGATTCTCTTGTGCTGTCTGTCCAAGAGGCACAGGCACATCATCAGACTCATCCTCAGCCTCCGATGCCTCTACATTTCCCGATCTGGCAATTCCTCCATCATCACCGAAAACGAAATTGTCTGCAACAGAAGACTCACCCTGCCGCAAAGGAGATGGTTGGAGATTCATGGTGCGGAAACTCTGCTTCCAAAAATCATATTCCATTTTGCTCTGTTTCTATGCACATTCACACTGTAGTATGATTGTTATGCTCAATATCTCTTTGGTTGATTGGGCAAGGACACAGCTCGATAGTAAGCGAGTGCAAAGTTGTCCATGGCAACCTGATCCCTTTGCTGTAGGTATTTTCATAGCTTTCTCGAGCTTCGTGTGGCATGCCTGGGCAGTGTGGATGGTCTTGGTGGGCATCTGACAAAATGAACATTTCCCAGGTAGGTGACGCAGTTGGACCAATTTTTAACACCAATTCCAGTGAACATCTTAGATGACAGATGACACCCTGTGAACATTTCGTCAAAATAGTACAGTATCCAGTTCACTTGTTTGGCCTGTATTGATCTGCGGTAACTTCAGTGCGCTGTTAAATGAATGGAATATGGAAGGGTATCTTGACTTGTGCATGAAAATGAAGCCACTTGCTAGGATAATGTGCCCTGGGCAAAACTCAGGTGGAATCGGGTATGTACTAGTCGAGATTCAAACCGCTGACCTCCACAATATTTCCCAAATTTGGAATCCATCCAAGTCCTTCCGGTAAACCATACCCCGAAGAGCTTGCGGGGGGGGGATTTATTATACTCATGTGGTCCAAATGTCTCAACAACAAGTTTACCGAAGACAAACAAGTAGCAATGTATATGAGTAGTTATCCTTACATACAAATACAAGATGCCAATGGAGCACACACCATTCCAGGGGGTCGATCAAACAAGATGTGATTCACACATGCTTTTCGGTGGACCTGGTGTGCCAGTTTGGGGGTTACCTTTGGGGGTCGGCCATATGAGGTCAATTTTGATGGATCCCGTCTCTCGATATTTTCTCCATATCTTCTGTGCAGTGTCGTATGGGATGTCGAATGTAGCCAAGTGTTTATGTAGGTCCTTACCAGCAACCATTGCTCCAATAATTTGGTTTTCTTCTCAGTTGAGTGGTAGTATCGTGAAGTGTCTTTGGCCATGAGCTTGGGCAGTGATGAACTAAAGGGAGTAGGAACAAGCAAAGTAAAGTACGCGTATCAGCATGTCATGTGATGATGACACCAGCACTTTGTCCGATCACGAGTATATGGAGATACTGCACTGCCGAATGAGCAAAATCTTGAAGAATGGTTAATGCTCACTATCTTTAGTATAGTCTTGTGACCAGACTCTTATGACATCCCAATGGGACGCCTGTCATAAGAGCCTGGAACAATCAGCGGCTAACTAGCCATACCATTGTACTCTCAATTTTGATGGTTTTTTCCCACAGGTATTGCCCGTTGTTCTCATGTGTTTTCAGTGTTTCTCTTAGCCTTGGCCTGTATTTAGATGCACTATATGCTCTTTTAAACTGTTGAGGGAGCTGATTTCATCCATTTCATCTAGAAAAGTCAAGATGATTGTATGCAAAGTCATTAGAACCTATTTTTGGATGTCTTGGCCGAATTGGATAATCTTTGGGTTTTTTGGGGTGAGCCAGAGTGTACCAGAGATTTTGATATAGTACAATTCTGACTATGCATGAGCACAAATATGCAGGAACTCACTTTACAGCCACACAGGAGAAGAAATACCTGTGGGAAAAGGCCATCAAATTGATAGCGCAATGGTATGTACAGTTAGGTGGCCACTGATTGTTCCAGACTCTTATGAGAGGGATCCCATTGGGATGTCATAGAGCCTGGTACAAGACTACCTTTAGTAGTGCATCCAGAGGTGCCCTAATATGGCAGAAGCTCTGCCAAATTTTGAAGACTTCCTATTATAATAAGTTATGACCAACCTTTGAATGCAGAGGTCGTGAGTTCGAACCTCACAAAAAAACTTTCTTTTCCTACTCAAGATTTGCCTGAAGATGCCTGAGAGCATGATGCCAGATCATGATACCGTTCAACCTGGAGTGAAGAAAATTCTGATCGTCTTTCTCTTCCACTCTCCCACCATCTCGATTTTGTTGCTCATGGCTGCTTCTATCTTGGCACAAGATTATGGCAACAAAACCTGACCAGGCCTCATATCAACACTGTCGTCGCCAAAGTCCAGCTCTCGATGTCCATCAAGCTCACTTATGTCTTCCTTAGATCCGAGCTTCGTCTTTACGCCGTCAATATTTTTCCGAGGTGCTGAAGGCCTACATCAAAAAGACCTCCAACTTCTTCGCGAATAAGTTGATACAAGATGGTCTTCGACGCTGCGTATGACTGAGCGAGCTATCCTGCTCCGTGAGGCAAGTATCGCTTCATCTTTGGTAATATCCGGTCTAAATCCCCAATCGTAGGCAATTGACAATTTTTTTCCGACCAGTAATTTCCAGATCTCCACAAGTAAAAATTGGGAGACGAGGAATGGAAGGCCCTTGGAGTATTCAAGAGAATCTTGGACGTCAGTATCTCGTTTTAATTAGCATGTTGTCCGTTGCTCACAAACTCGATAGGTGCCGCATGCATTTCAACAGAGGCTCTCCGCGAAGACACCAACCCTGGGAGACGCGCCTCCGGCGATGATCAAGGCATGGGAAAAGCAGCAAGACGAGTACCCCGAGACAGCAGAAATCATACAGAAGGGCATCGATAAAATCGGCTCCTATCAAGAACCAGTTGAGGAAGTACCTGCGTGCGTCTTGTCTATGAGTGAGGTTTTCATTATTATCACTCTTTCGGCTGTACTCAATCACTTACGTTGGATCGCATTCAATGGGCCAAAGATCTGTTCATGAGGAGGTACGTACTTTGTTCCACAAGGCAATATTACTGCTAAACGCTACAAGCTCCGTCACTGTCGTACCGCCCTCACCAGTACTCGCTCGACCTTCACGGAACGCCGACTGAGTGAATGAAGTCCTCGGCCTGGACACGCCATAACAAATCATGGTCAAGGCTTGCAGAACGAGGTGCAGTCATATTTCATGAAAGCCCCGTACTTTTTGGATCTGTACGGTACTGGCAGGTACGGCATTTTACTTTGCGTCGTTTCCGACATGATAATATTTTATATCCAGGAAAGCCAACTCCGATACCCGACAATATTCAGGTTTGCTGTCGACTACTTGCCAATCTAGGGGTCGTCCGTTCCTTGCGAACGGGTATTTTCCTCAATCGCCGAGACCGACACTAACCGACCGCGCTGGAATCGAAGGAAGCTCTACAGATGCTCAAATTTTCGGTCAAGAAAGGTCGGCCATTTCATTTTACTGCAGGCATGTCGAAAGAGGAGGAGATTGCACGGCTGGAAGTGGAGGGAGGAGAAGGGTATGGTACCAGAAGATCCAACAAGCTATAGTTCATTTATTCATGCGTTACTAGAAATCGAATATGATTCAACTTGATTTCATCATCTGTTGTACATCGTTACTTGTTTGTGAGTACCAGAACCGCCGGCGCGTAAAGTCCGTCTCACTCAGGCTTGCCAGTCTCACGCCCTTTTGTCCCATGGCTTGTTCGTTATCGCCCGCCCCCATCCATCAACCCGTGCGCATTGGCGCGCGCGACGCGGCCCGCATGTGTCTTTGATCATGTGCTTGCGCTCAAGACTGAGGATTTGTGGAGTGCACGCAGGCCTTCAAGAGCGGCCGCATTCGATACTCGGTCGTGCGGGAAGATCCAGCGCGCCGAGCGAACAACCAGTCGTACGGCCGCTGCGCTCAATCGTCGGCGCCCCCCGCCCTCGCCGTGCATTCCACTGCGCGGCGGTGCTGCAGCTGCATCTGAAACGAGCCGCGACGCGTGCGGAGGAGGTGGTGGCGACAGTATGGGCGGTGCTTGTGTCTGCACAAGCGTTGTCGTTTCCGATCCGGTTCTCGCATGTCTTGTGACGTGGCCGGCGGGGGTTTGAAAATTGAAACGAGTGGTTGCGGGAATGCCAGGTGCGAGAGACAGGTACGTCGAGCGGGTCTCCCTGGTACGGAAGTGGGTCGTGCAATGGCTATCCCTGTGATGAGGGAAGGAATAAAAACGAGGGGGTATATGACGCACCAGATTAAACGAGGTGGCGCATCTCTGGCAGCTGCTGGTGAACCAGAGCCTACACATCTCTGCGGAAGGTGCCTGCGAGCGAATAGGTGGTAGAGACGGCGACAGCGGACATGAAACCTTTTCTTGGGGTTTTGCGAGAGACAAAGAGCTACCATCCGGGCGCCAATAAACGAGTTTCGAATCGTTTCTGGGTGAAAGACGATACAAGCAAGACATAAGAAGTGCCGATGCAGTCTTGAGACTCCCTCATAGCGTCGACGGTGCCTTGCGAGTCTCGGAAA
This sequence comes from Mycena olivaceomarginata, assembly GCA_029378375.1. Classification (NCBI taxonomy): domain Eukaryota; kingdom Fungi; phylum Basidiomycota; class Agaricomycetes; order Agaricales; family Mycenaceae; genus Mycena; species Mycena olivaceomarginata. Next base: position 89,402 of record JARKIC010001674.1, on the reverse strand, counting down.
CGCCTTGATTTGGGGAGATCCGATTAAGTACTTAAGTCGGCCAAAGTCACCGGATTCAAGCGGCGTCGAGGTCGTTCCTGGGCGCGGGAGAAGGAGGCAGAGGGTGCTAGGGGTTGCGGAAGAGTGGCAAGCTGAGCCGAAGCCAAGCTGAAGGCGCTCGAGCCAGCCATTAAGTTTGCAAACGGCTCAGCTTGGCTTTGTTATGCAACGGCTTCAAAGCCATCAAAAGCCGAGCCGAGTCAGCCGTAGCCAAGCCGCAACACCTGACAAACAAACGTCGACTCTTACCTTCATGATGTTAAGAGGCCGGCAAGCGGCCGGGGCACAACAGTTGAAGAGTTCATGGACGCATTTTGTAATAACAAAGAGCAGAGTGGTCCAGAAGACGCCGCTCGTACTATATTTGGTTTTGGAGTGAAAAATCCTCTAGACGTGAAAAAATCACATCGCTTCGACTCAGTTTTTATCCAATCGTCCTCGGAAGTGGCGCATATGAAACCGACAGATGTATAGATGTGGGCTATGAAAAAAAATGAGAGTAAACAGGTGAGTATTGGGCGAGATCCTGCCCCGAGCATCAAATTCCACTGATACCAGTTGCAAAACTCCATGTTCTCTATTTTTCAGCCAACAGATTTTTATGAGAGCTCAGGGATACAATTAAACGGCCTATTTAAGCTTAGTACATAATTTTCCGGGGTCAAAATCGCGGCGGGACGGGGTTCATAGATAATTCTAAGCCTAAATTTAAAATATAGTAATTGCCTCTGACCACGGGCTTTGATACCACGTCAGCTTGATTTCAAATCGTGTCACGCTTTTGACGGCATTCTTGCACAACAGTACTAACGTTACTGTTTGTGAATCACCCACCGCGAAGATACTGCGGTCACCACCCGTTTCGCCTCTCTTACCCAGTTTCTCGGAACGTTTAGGCAGCCGATGTCACCCAGCAGCATGCCACGTCACCGACTCGGAGGCTTGAGCCTCGAGCTCACAAACCAAAGCCCTTTTCGAGTCTTGTGCTCATTGGCCGCGCAAGAACTGGACATAAAGGAACACCTAACTCAAGGCCAAGCTCCGGACACCTTGCCTTGGCGATACCTTGGACATACAGCACGCACTGAACTGTGTTGTTCCCAATTTGGCAATCTCGATTGGATTAGGAAACCCCGTTCTCTCGCGATGTTCTTTCCTCTGGGCGTGACAGATCCCTCCCACGCACGTCGGGAGAGACTAACTAGTGTCCCAAAACAGGGCTTTGCTTGTCTGTCCTTGCTTTGGAGTCCCTACTTAAGCTGCCGCGATTAGCTGTTTCTCTATTGTCTTCGCCCAAAGTAGACTTCCCCACATCAGCCGCTTTCTCATCCCTTGAATCCAACTGTCCATCGTCATGCAGTGCAGAATCCTTTTTGCCCTCATTGTTCCCTGCCGTACGAATCTTTCCTCAGTGCCTACGTGTATCAATCTAACCGATTTCTTTTCCTTCATAGTGACGCTCTCTGTCGCAGCTGCCCCCGTAGCTAGCCCCGATCTGAGCATCGTCCTGGACATCATTGATCGCTCTCCCGTGCGTTGGATCTCTTCCTATGATCTTGACTCTCTGACTCATCATCTTTCATTCCAGGAGCCAGTAGAAATTGCGCGCACACCTGAGCCGGAGCCAGAGCCCGGCTGCAAGATGTACTCATGCATCTGGTGTGTTCTCTTTCTGCAGTATTTCCTTCCTTCCCCATAGACTTACAACTTTCCATAGAAAATCCTAATCCAAAAACGCCTGCGCATCCCGCCCGGCACCATCTCACGCTCCTCGTTTTCACTTCGTCAATTTGCATCTCGGACCCTGTCTCATCCCATTTACGACGCACTCGAGGACGTTTACTCGTGCAGTCACTGTATCGCTACTTCGCTTTGCCTTCACTTCTCTGTGCATCTTTGCGCATACTGTTGTGGTTCCCTAGACTGGGATACTTGTCGGTACTCGGTAGACCTGTATTTTTAGTGGAATTTTTATTCGCGGATTGTTAAAACCCCGTGCTGCCTCGGAATGCAGCTCTCTGTTTGAAGCACACCGCGTTCCCCTCGAGTGTGCTGTCTCCCATCTTGTGCTGTACCTGTACATATCTATAATCCCGCAATGCTTCCCGTTCATTGCGTGAAAATGCGACAAAGAGAAAACATGATGGATCGCTTTCGTCCGATTCATGAGGTGATGGTAGTCTGGAGGTTGCATGGAAGTACTTTCGCGACGTCATGTATATATAGATTTTGGATAAGACTTATCGCCAAGTTCAACCAAGAAAATTGGACGGCATAGAGTAAGGTTTCTATATTTCAGAATTCCGTGGTTCTACGGTACCAGAGGGCGTCGTGCATGTCCTGTATTGCAGTAGCATCTGCCCTACGAAATAAAATCTCGCGATCGCTGGGATTCCTCCTACGAGGATGTTGGATTTCTGCAAGCTGGTTCTCCATTCTCCTCTCAACGATTGTAATTGAAGCATTCTGGCCTTCCACAGACATGGGATCACTGACCCCGTCTTGGAGGAGGGGTAGGCCAGCGACGATCCCATCTAAAGAGCCAAAGAACGATAAAAACTCTGTCTCAGAGTGCTCTGGGTTCCGGCCTAGGACTCCCCGTGCCTGGGAATTGTCCCCAGAAATATGACGCAGTATATTATCATATTCAGCGAGAGAGAGGTAAAAAGAGCGGATTGTTTCGGGGTATTGCACCTTATACCCGCTCAACTGCACTCCCAACTCAAGCCAACGCCACAGCCCGCATCAACACGTAGCTCACGGAAAACGCCTGTCGTTGCGCATGCGCATTAAAAGAGAAAAAGAAGAACTCGAACTCGGCTCGTGCTTGCTTTCCCCCCCTCCCTCCCTCAACCCTCGCGCTCTCTTCCTCTCCCCTTCTTTTTATCTTACCGAACAGCGAGAACCACTCACCTTGAATGCAACAATCTCATTCCAATACCCAAACACCTCCGCAGGCTCGTCGCGCATCACCGCCCTCATCCCGTGTCGTCCAAAAAGTGCGGCCACAAAGTGAACGCGAAAGGCCTCAGACGGTCTCGGATGATCGTAGATGCTGAGCGGAGGGAGGGAGGGTGCAGAAGGGAAAGGCAAGAAAGATGCAGTGGAGCGGGAGAAAGAAAGACGAACCAAGAATGCAAGAGTGCGGCTGGCGAGGAAGTAATTAGAAAGGAAGTAGAATGAAACTTCCGCCAGCTCGCTACGGTACGCTACCGTCCACCAGCATGCGGAAAAGGCACAGACGCAAGAGACAAGATAAGAAAAAGGAGAAGGGGAAAAAAGAATGGAAACAGAAACGCGCCAAAGACACCGGAATTCGACAAAGGTAACAAGTAGCAGAAGAGTAAGAGCACAAGACATTAATCAAGCGACTTCCGTTCGTTCCTACGTGAAGCAAGAAACGAGCAAGAAAAAAACTTGCCCCGTTCGCATGTGCGTGAAAGTGAAGCGAGCCGAGAGCTACATAGGAGTAAGAAATGGAAAAAAAGCTCGGTCGCTCGCTTGCAGTGGGGAGAGGGAGGAAATGACCGAGTCGCGATCATCAAGCACGCACGCAAGAGAAGTGGTCAGGATCAGAACGCTTGCGAGATTCGAGAGTCCAAAATCTTGACCTGTCACATGAGAAAGCCTAACCAACACTCTCGCTCGCTCGTCCATCAAGCGAAGCTCGAAGCGCAATCGCCAGCGAGCCCTCTCGCCGAACGCAAGACGCAAGACAACCAAGGCAAAGCATAGGCTCCCTCCGCGACGCACGAGGTAGTCGTTGTGAAGGAATCAGAATACAATAGAATACAACCCGCCCGCCCGAGCGAGGAGGAACCAGAATCACTCGGCCGCGTATCCATACTCGCCGGGCCGCTGCACCGTCTCATCCCACACCCGACTCTTCCTCCGCAGCCCACCCCCCTCCTTCGCACATCGCTTCGCGGGCTCAGATGGGATGCCCTCGTCCCAGGCGGTGAGCAGGTCTGCGGTGTTGTCCCCCAGTTGGATTCGATGACGGAGATGTAGTCATTTTCCTACAGCACACAGAGTGAGAGAAAGGAAGGGAAGAAGACGGGGACCCAGGTAGTATCTGACTTCGTCATTTCCTTGATCTAATACGGGAGCGCCCTGCCGTCGTTGTAGAACATGGTTGCCATGAAGGCTTTCTCTGCACGCACAACATTATCACTACCGCGTCAAAGAGAAACGAACACACGCACCCGCCATCCTTCCCATACCCCTTCGGCCTCGGCTCCCGCAACGCCAGCTCCACAGCGGGCTTGAATCGGTTGTCGCCCGGCAACTGGTACGTCTTGAGCATGTAGACGCCGAAGAGGGCGAGGGCGAGGTAGCAGCCCCATACGAGGAGGCAGAAAGCGGTGCGGACGTGTTCCAGAGGACAGGAGGAGCTGGAGTGCGGTTTGCGGCGGTGTGATCGTGAAGAGGGTGGGAAGTCCTAAGCGGCTCGTGGGCTTATTTCCCCTCCTTGAACCTAGCAGACTCCTTGCCAAATTACAGCATAGAACAACCAGCGGGTACAACATTGTAACCACTGCCGCCATCCCCGGACCCCGGCCCCTCACACCGGCACCGCATCCAAGTTCACCATGCCGTCCCTCCAACAGTAAACACAGGCGGCAACTCATATCAAAAATGCATACGTCGCGTTCCATACTTTGTGCAGTACCAGCAGCGATACGATCGGGTGCGCGAATCGCAATAGGAAGCTGTCAGGCTGAGAAGTGCGAGGAGGGAACAGAGCGTGTGCCTCCAGGTGTGAAGAGCACCAAAAATAGCTGTACATCCCAGACGGGGGGTGACCCGCGGTAGGTGGTTGCCTCAGAACTGCTAGTCTCGTTTCCAGACTTTTATAGGGCAGTTCCGCTCACTGCACTCGCGGGTACAGAAACGGATCTATGTCTTGATGGAGATGTTCAAATGTTGTCGAGGCAGTTTTTGATGAAAATTCGATGGGGGATCACTGCCCTATAACGTCTGGTGCAGTTTACCCGGCAGATATGTGATTGTGTCACGCACTGCTCCTCCTTTGCATTTTTATGGTCCTGCGCCTCTGCTATCAACCTGAAATGTTGTGAATACATTACTATCGACACTGCGGGGCCATGGAGACTTTCGCTGGAATTTTCTGAGTCATTTTGGTGATATGGGGTAAAGCCTCATGTTTCCTCTCAAAAATCAGAGTAGCCCGCTTCTTTCTTACCTGAGGTTGTTCCTGAGCAGCAAACATGTATTCCGAAGTATGATTGACCTCCTGTATGCTCACAATATATTTATTCCACTACCAGACATTCGCAAATGTAAAAAACTTGCCTGAGCACCAACTGTGACATATGTGACCAATAAGAGCAATCGCAAGGTTCTCGATCAAACTGCACCAGATCTTTACGGGGTGATGGCTGCCTCTGATTTTTGATTTCTCTGCCCCAACTATCCCCGTAAAGATCTGGAGCCGAGATTACAGAACTGCTCCAGACCAATGTTAACATTGGTGGCAGAACGAAAAAAGAGCGGCACGCATCATCAAACACTAAGAGGTATCTGATCCGCTCCTCTCGGCGTCAGTGTTGAAACTCGGAATTTTTCGTTCCACAAAGGACTTGACAGTGCCTGGGATTTCAGCAGTCCATAGCAATACATTATCAGATCGACAAGGTGTAGTCCGTTAGAGAAATAATTGATGTAATGAGTAAACGTATAGCGTCTTCTATATAGTGTAGTAGAGTGAATAATAAATCTCTGATAGATAGAAAAAAGTCCTTAAGGAGAGCCGTGGTCGACAATCGTGGAGTTACATTGAAGGTAAAGGTATGGGAGGCAAGTAAATTGTAAGTGAGGGTGGATTATTGGAATGATGCCGAAGCCAACCTGCAGAGGAAATCAGAAGATGTTGAGCGCGGGGGGTGAGAGGAGAGTGAATAAAGTGACTTGTGAAACCTAACTTTAACTTTGATCGCCCCTTTGACTTGGCGGGGCTAACTTTACGGTACTTTACGGGCGATCAGCCAAAGTAACTTGCCATCAGATGGCATCATTTACCGCCAAGTTCACCTGTTCGACAGCATTCAATCTGCTGGGACCATTCTACTGCCGAAAAACAATTAAAATTAAATTGTCTCGGAGTCTGCTCAAGGTTCATTAAGCGAGAGCCCGTGTTCATCTCCCCGCGTCCGAATGAATTTGGAGGCGAGATTCTTTTGTTGCTAGCTGGTATTTACGTGTTTTACTGACTCACCATGTTTTCGCTCTATTTTAGACCTCGTACGCTTCGCTCGATGCCTCATAATCGAAGGCGTGGGATGCACCAGCTCCCGCCGACGAGGTGTCTGCTGAGAGAAAGGACCGTTGTGGCATGCGAGGTGAACTCCGGACATAATACATATCTTGCGTTGCTTCCCATCCAAGTCCCTCGCGCACATTCAGCGTTGCTTGGGATATTTTTGTCCGCACGGGAGCCGGCTCTGCTGTACCTGATATATAGCTGCCAGTAGGTTCCTCTCACTTGTTGGTGAAAGTGTTCTAAGTATTTTTTTCGCGAAAGCACGGTGACAGTGCACACAATTGGGGCTAGGGTGTCAAAGTGTGCTGGATAGGAACAACATTCCTGGAAAGATCGGCGGCAGAATGAAGCAGGTGGACCCTTGTTTTCTCCTCAATGTCAGATTCTACAACCTGCATCTTCCCAATAAACAATCAGAGGGTATACCCTCCTGCTCTGCAGTTGTACATTGAACCATCTGTGAAAAAACTAGCCCAGAAACACGGCCAAAGATAGGTGTTTGTTTCATGTATGAATCCGTGTTATTGGACCCAGTAATTACTTGGACTGGCACCCTGCTTGAATTAAATGTGGGAAGTTGATATCTCGAACACAGGTCACTGTTAATATATTTTCCCCCAGCATTTTACTTGTTTCTTCAACCATCAAGCAGTTTCCATATAGTTTGGTGCTACCAAAGTCACACCAAACTCATCCACACCTGGAACGGAATATTCGTCCACTCGACTTTATATAAATCAAGATCACAACAAAAGGATTTACCAGTTCGGGTGCAGAAACATGTGAATTACTTTGAGTAAACTTCAAATAACTTCAAGTTACTTCAAGTTACTTGCAAGTTACTTGCCCCGCCAAGTTAGATCAATGCAATCAGACAAAGTAACTTATGCCATCAGATGGCATCAAATCCCACCAAGTTCGTCAAGCTATGGTTGTAAGGGCATGAATCAACACTTGTTATGACCCCTAGAGTCGTTAACTTACTCTAGCGGGCTGGTACATTTCTAACTTAAAGTTACTTTAAGTTACTTACAAGTTACTTAAGTTACTTACAAGTTACTTTTGCTTACTTTACTTTACTTGTCTGCCACAAGTAAAGTAAAGTTAGTTTGTAAGGCTAAGTTAGTTTGTCCAAGTAACTTTGTTAACCGTCGGGTGAGAGGGCTTCTGGGATGAAAAATACCTAATCGATGGGCTGGCGTACTCTGCAAGTGCATGTAGTCTCGTTCACATTTGTGGGATCAAGGCCGTCGATGTTGCTCTTGCATTTCCGCGATACGGGTTTCGGAGCCAGAGCAGCTACCGGGGACGTTGGCAGAGGGGATGAGGAAATAGGGATGGGTGGGAGACGGGGAGAAGGCGGAGCCACGGTGGATTGAGGCAAAAATTCCGAAGTGCTCGCATCAAATATGAAATCTGTGGTGTCCCATTCAAGGGAGGAAATCACGGCTGGCGCGTCCGCCAATGGGAGAGAAAAGTTGCCGGGGAGCAGAGACCATTCGAAATTGAAATTGAAATTATCGAAATTGTTGAGATCGGGATTGGGGTTGAAGCCCATGCCATCACCAAAATTTGAGGAGTCGGGAAGTGCAATGTATCCTCCAAAGTCAGCGAGAGGGGGATGGGGGGGAAACATAGCTGGCGCCGGTTGGAACAACCGCGTCGGCGGCATTGGGGTAAGCGGAAGCCGCGGGGGCTGCCACGATATACGCGCGGCCCTGGTGATAAACAGATGCAGGTTAGCAGTGACATAGCCGGGATTGTATATAGATCTAGAAGGATTTTGACGCGTCAAAGAAGGCCCACGGGCCTCACGGGTGTCTGCGCGTGAGACGACACGTACCGAGCTTCGAAATGCCGTGCTTACTCCCATTGGCAAGCTGTCGATGAGTCTCTGCTCATCAATGGTATGTTTCGAAGGCACTGCAACGCGTTTGTGGGGGGCAGGCGCGTAGGGAAGCTGAATGGCGGGGTGGGCGGTGGTGATTGGGCAGAAGAACGGTAAATATTTGGTTATTTTACTCACCGGATCGCGTCGGGGGATCTGCGATCACTTTCATATGAGTAGAATCTCCGAGAAGTGCGTCGAACTTGAATTCAAGTTCGACACATGTATCGCATCTGAGCGGAGAGTGTCGCACTTGACGTGTGTCGCTCTGCCGCGTCTGGTATATACTCAAGATGCCGCGGTGGTGAACGCCATTTCTTATCTCCGAACGGCCCCTGCGCTCATTCTTCCTTGTTTCTCTACCAATTCCTCGTTGACTTCCAAGCTTCAGGCCTGGTTCTGATCTCTTGATTCGGAGAAATAACACTACAATATTATATCTGCAAAATGGGCTCTCTCTTGCTTCCACAACCCCTCATGAAGACTTCTAGCTGACTCTGAGCGCCAAAATTCGGCCGCCTGTATAACGAAATCGTCAGGTTTGCTCCGGACCTAGATTTTGGTTGATAGATCTGAGACACCTCCCTTGATGTTGTCCCAGGTTTATAGGATCTTCAATGGCCGGGTTCGCGGTAGCGGCGGTCGCCACCCAAATCATCAGATTTCAAACATTTTTGGAGAGAGAAAAACGTGAAGTCGAGGTTATCAACAGACTACAACACGCGAGGTACCATCTTCTCCGTTGTAGCGTCTGTCTAAGAGAGACAAGAAGATCGTTACCAAGTGCTGGGGTGCGATTTTCCTCGCTCCGCATGGCATTAGTATTCATAGTATGCGTGCGGCGACAGGATCCCGGCGTTTTATTGCACCTGTTACAGTCTCCCTCTCATTCGTCTCTCGATGGATGTGATCAAATGCATCTTTCCTCGACCACTGTCTACTACATCCGGGAAGCTCTATGTTTTCCTAACGTGTCACCTCTTGTGCTCGAATTCTCTGTCTCGGACTCCTGTGCGTACTCGCGCCTACCGCTGACCCTACTGCTCTATGTTCTATTTGGGTCTTCTGGGAGCCAATTTCCTACGGTTATATAAAATTACCGGTGCCACCCACCTATCAAGCGCCGCCTCTCGCCTTTCCGTCCACTTTCCGTGTCCCTCGCGCTCGACTGTTATTTCTATGTACCCAGATACGCGATCTCGGGAACAGTGATTTGATAGAAAGCGGAACCAGAAGTATCGCTGATAACTTGAACGGGTTCCTGGACTGGTATCTCTGATATGTCTTTTTTGGTTGACTCCCCGCAATGATTTAGCTATCGGCACATGCAGACTGCGATGACTCCGGAGAGATGATTACTTCCAACCCCGGGTATCTCTCCGCCCAACGGCCACAACCCCGCGCGGTTCGTTTCTTACCCGGGGATTCCCTCCCTCCTGTGGTTCCCACACTGATCGGACCGAACATAATAAGGTGCTGCACCTTGTATGATGATTATCCTTCGTATGATAGTTACATATATTTCCTGACAGAAGTCTGCACAGAAGGCACTCAGTCGTCAAAGGTCAGATATCCGGATATAGCTACGACTTTATAAAGACAGACGCGCAAGCCATGCCCTTCCCCACTGGACTGGGATGGCTCGTCTCTGTTTTCGTGTTGCGGTTTTGGCGTTCTCTGTCGTTCCTGTTAGTCCCCATGATCGGTTTGGGAGTTCACTGACAAGTACCAAAGTCAATCTTCGCTTCCAGCAATCACATTCTTTCTTACAGCCGCCGCCAATTCGTCCCGACCTCAATATTTTCCCCAGCCACAGATATCCCGGCGCCTTGGACATATGTCGGGTGCTTCGTGTATGTCGGCTCTCTCAAACCTCCCCGCATCTGTCTTACTGGCAACCTTACGCCTAGCGACAATGAACATGGCCGGATTGTAGCTAACCAAGAGCCTGATAACACCCAGCTGACCATTGAGTCCTGTGTGAGCATCTGCAGTGGACAGAACTTCACTGTTGCAGCAGCCGAATTTGGGGGTCAGCGTCGGTTTTCACTATCTTCGCTCACATACTGAATTTTTTGGGCCACAAACAGGTTCAATGCTGTACGTCTTGAGGTAACGTGAAGCGCGAAGGTGCTGATCATTCATGTCCGCTTATAGTCTGTGGGACCGAACTGATCGCTGGAGCGACAACTGCGCCAGAACCTGACTGCAACATGGGATGTGGCGGGAATGCGACGTACGTTTTGACAAATCTCAAGTGGTGCAGTTTCACATTAATCACAACTCTCGCAGCGAAGCGGTACGCACATCGTCTCGCTGGAATCAGATTGCCATTTGGGACTCATCACATATCTGTCGGACAGTGTGGAGCTGGGAACCGCATGTCCGTATATTCAACCACCAAGAATGTGAGGTTCCATTGATTGCTTCCACCCTTGCTCAACGTCGAGAAAAGATTACAATTCTGCCTGTTCCAGTACCCCAGAATAGCAGCCTTCCGGCTCGTGGTCGTATCAAGGTTGCTTGATGTAAGTTTCGGTGTGACTCTTTTCTTGCGTGTTCTCAAGGTCGAACATAGGGAGGCCGCCGGAAAGCGTGCAATTCCCTGGCAAAACATCTACCCCACCAATAATTCTGCCACGACTTGTCTCAGTCAATGTGCAGCCTTCGGGTACACCGTCGGTGGAATGGAGTTCGGTTAGTCACCATTATTTGCTTTTGAAAGCTTGCTGACCACGGTCAAATTCAGGCCAAGAATGCTGTAAGTTCCTCTTTCTCCGCCATGCTCGAAGTTATTTGATATCAATGTTATACCAGATTGTGGTGATCTCTCGGATGTCGAGGCCGCCGGAGTTCAGCTTGCGCCAGAAAGCGATTGCAATATGCCTTGCCCGGGTGATCCGATCCATTTGTGTGGCGGCGGCAACAGGATTCAGTACTACAATTGGACGGGCGCTCCCCCGTACGTCTGGAACCAACCTACTACTAACACTGGATATTATGAGGTAAATGCTTGTTCAGAAATGTTCAACAAGGGTGGCTAATGTGTCATGTAGTTCCTGGGTACGACTTGACTTCCTTTCTTCACTTGGATTGAGTTTTAATCGAGTTATCTTTTCGCCACTATAGTTCCAGGGCAAGCGCATTTCTCATCTTTGAAATAACGCAAACGTCAACATGTCTTTGCAGGGTGGTCACTCCTCTCACTGCCACAGTGGGAATCAACGGAAAGGTTACTTTCCTTGAGAAATCCCCTTCGTTGTCGGTATTCCAACCCAACTTCCCCAGTGTATTCTGATGATCCCCGCAGCTATGACAACTCCACCGGAGCTTATGAACTTGACCTCAGTTTGGTGAACGACTTTGACAAGGCATGGCGTGAGATGCATGTCAAGTCGAATGTGTTCTGTTCGGGGAGCGTCATCCTCCCAGACAAGGGCGGAAGGATTCTAAACGTAGGAGGTTGGTCACTCGACTCCACCCAAGGAGTTCGCATGTATACTCCCGACGGGTCTGCCGGCGTGAATGGGACAAATGATTGGCAGGAGAACTTCCAAGAGCTGGCTTTACAAAAACAGCGCTGGTATCCTAGTATGCCCCATCTATTCCTCAAAAGATTGTCCACTGACAATCCCCGAAGCTGCTGCGGTCCTCGCTAATGGATCTGTCCTCGTTATCGGGGGCCAAATCGGAGCCAACGACTGGCCCGAGCCTAATTTGGAAATCCTGCCCAAGCCTCCAGGAGGCAGTACAGTTATCGAGTTGGATTGGCTTGCGCGCACAAATCCCAACAACCTTTACCCGTTTGTATTCGTCCTTCCAAGTGGACGAATTTTCGTGCTTTATTACAATGAAGCACGCATTCTTGACCAACATTCCTTCGAGACAGTCACGGAGCTTCCGAATGTTCCTGCGTCGGTTAATAACTGTAAGTTCAGTTCGCGATTTTCATATATGAAACTCATATGGTACAAGTTTTGGGAGGACGCACGTACCCGCTCGAAGGTGCAGCGGTCATGTTTCCCCAACATGCACCATACACAGACCCGGTCACAATCATGACGTGCGGTGGAAGTACCATCGGCGCCGGAATTGCGCTGGACAACTGCGTCTCAATTCAGCCTGAAGGACCCAACCCGGTATGGACATTGGAACGCATGGTAAAAACACTTGACTCCAAGTTCAAAGTTTGTACTGAAATGTAGTTTTGTAGCCGTCGCAGCGCGTTATGCCATGCATGGTACCTCTTCCGGATGGGAAATTCATGATTATGAACGGTGCTCATCAGGGTGTGGCTGGTTTCGGGGGGCTTTCGAGTGATCCAAACCTCCGCGCCCTCTTGTATGATCCTTCCCAGCCCGTCAATCAGAGAATCTCGATCCTCAACACCACAATCGTCCCTCGAATGTATCATTCAGAGGTGAATTCCCCTACTATCCCCACTACATTCAATGTTTGACCCCTAGTTCTCAGGCTATACTTCTTCCCGATGCACGCATATTGGTATCTGGATCTGACCCTGAGAATCCGCCCGAGTTCACTGAAGAAATGCGGATCGAGGTACGCCATATTCTCAACCATGTCTACGACACCCGACTGATGTATGAATAGGCCTACTATCCTCCATATCTTACCGAAGGATTCGTTCAACCCAACTTCACTATCGCAACTACAGACTGGGCTTACGGTAGTAGCCACCCTATCGTTGTTCATCTGCACCAAGGGACCACCACAACGATGAAAATCTCTCTTGTTGCGGGCAAGTTATATCTTTAGCTCTATCAATTGATCTGCTCATCTTTTGCCAACAGCCGTTTCCTCGACACATGGTAACGCCATGGGAGCTCGAACCATCTTCCCCGCTTTCAGTTGTTCTGGGACAACGTGCACAATCACTGCACCTCCTAATGCGTTCATTTCTCCTCCAGGTTGGCACCAGCTATTTATCCTGGACGGTCCCACTCCCTCCCATTCTGTGTGGGTTCGAATTGGCGGGGATCCCGCAAAAATAGGCAATTGGCCAGATTTACCGGACTTTGTCGTCCCAGGTATTTGATCAGGCCTAGAATGATCGCCTTGACTCTTTCATATATTTCCTTGTGGACCCAAAACACTTCAATTGTGGATTTACCGTAGCTACGTACGGTCCTCCCTTGATTTCAATTCTCTCTCCTGATCCCACCCATCTTACATACAAATCCGAACCCACCTAATCCTACCGGTGCCAGGACCTTTCAATAATGCATCCGTCAATTCAGGATGTATGAACCCGTTGATACGTCGACATCTTGAATGCGTGAGGTTTCGACCGGCACCATTCCGCTGCGCCATCGCCCCCCTCACTCAGATAAACGATCCGTCCATTCACAGAGATCTCACAATGCCGTGATGCGGGACCCGCACTTCTTTCTCTCTGAATTCTGGAATAAATGGTTCTCCCGCATCAGCTGGATGTCAATACAGGGTGGCCGTGGCCCTGTCAATTGTTTGTTCGCTGTTGAAAATGCATCTCGAACAATAATTTGGTTGTCCAAGATGGCCCGGCAGATTGGCTTGCTCCCTTTCCTGGAAGATGACCATCTCAAAAACCGCGCGTCTGCCATTCTGGATGCTTGGCGCAATTTCCAAGTCACTGTGTTGAGGCCCCCCGTAATAACATGGTCCCACTTCACGTTCACCCCTGATTGTAGCAATTGAATAACCCCACACACTCGAGCTGATCATTGAATAAGAAAGAAATACAACGTGAAGACTTGCACGATGGAATTTGGTTCGATGTGACATCAGTTCAATTATAAAACACAAGTGCCCTCAGCTCAATCGACTCTCTCGGGGGACTTCCCTCCGGCATCGACGGGTCCAGGAACGCAGTATGGGGTGTGAATACCGAGACACCCTCTGCAGAGTCGAAGCTGCAAAAAGGTCACCATCGCTGTCAAGTACATAGCAACTCTAGGCACGCACCACTTGATCACCACGAACTCCTCCGGCGTCATCCCCTTCAAATATTTCCATCTATGCTCGGGGTCGTACCGCACCCTGTACGTCTCGCCCTTGCGTTCCGGAGCCAGCCGCGCAACCGCGACCAAGTCCCGTTCCGCATCGACGGTACGGAAATCACAGAGCGTAAGCGGCATGTCGAATGCTGGGTGCCCAATAGGTCGCCAGAGGTTGATAATTTGGAATCTGTGTTCGAGAAGCGAAGGGGCGAGCTCGGGAGGGAGGTGGAGATGGACACGAGCGGTTGCGGAGGCGAGCGTTTGGTCGACGTGGACTTCCGTGACTGGTTGGCGTTTGGATACCATGTCGACTTGGCCCGGAATTCGACGGCGGATCGCTGGTGCAGCTCCCACTCAGTACAAATAGTCGGAATTTGATAGACAGTGCAGGGACGCACTATGATCAAACAAAACAACCCTGCTCGCCCCAGTTATATCTTTAATCAGCTCCTCGCTCTCCGGGTAATACTCTGCCTTGATCTCCTCGTCGTCTAAGAACGATTTGTGGCTGGCGGGACGGTGAAAGAACTGGAATCCCGCTTCGTCAAGGAGGTAAGTGTCTTCCTTGCCGCGGACGTTCTCGATCTGGACATTGTGTTTCTCTGGGGCCCAATTCGAAAGGGGGAGCTGGGATGTGGGGTCGGAGGAAGGCCAGCTGGGGGAGTTTACACGGTTGTAGGGCGCAGAGCCGTCGGTGGGAGGGGAGAAGTAGAAGAGGGGGGCTGTTACGGTCTCGAGGGTCGTTGAAGGCATAGTGGGACGGCCGAGCTGGATGGTGGTGTTCTCTTGGTAAGTGGTGATTACACTATCGTCTCACGAGGTTGCGCAATCGAGCCAGATGACCGGGGAGAAGCTGTTTCTAAAGTTGGCCGAACCGGCTATCCGTGCATGGATGGCTGAGGGAATAGCAACCCATTTATGGATTGAAAAACGGACTGGGTCCGGTATAATCTCTTAGCGTGTGCGGTTTGAGGGAATACCAGAAATGGGACAAGTATGACTTTTGTGTTTTCACGTCTTGGTCCGGTCCGGCAAAGTCGGCATGGAATGGTTTCATGCAGCAGTTTTTGGGGAAGTCGGGCACAAGATTGGGAGGAGCAAATGGCCGCAGTTCTCTTGAGTAAGAATTCTTACGAAAAGGAGATGCGTATGGTCCACCCATGCAAGCTCACGACGAGAAGATTCAGCACTTGACCAGCGCACAAAATCACCGGCAGAGGACGAGAAATCGACGGGCAGATATTCGGATCAAGGTCGACCCCACTTCTTGGCATGGAGAGTCCACTCTCAAGGTAGACCCACAGATATAATTTCCGGCTCAGGTTGCGGAAATGCCACCGGGGCGTACGGGGAGACAGCTCGATGTGGTGCATGCGAGAGGCTGGGAGGCGGAGAGCACGAGCGCCGGGACGGTGCGCGCTGGACACAGAAGGCAGAGATCGATTCGCGCCAGCGGGAGCAAGCGCGATAGCGGTGCGGGCGACGCTCCCAAAGCGATCCTCGTCAAAAGATCCGCGACGCGCGCCGGCAAAGCACAATGAAGACGAGGACGATGTGGCCGAAAGGTGCAGAGCACCGGCGCTGGGGTCGTGCACGTTCGCCAGAAGAGCCGCGCTGCAGACCGTGGCTGGCTCGGGGAGGGATGAGAGCGTGGGGCGGAGGAGGAAGAAAACGCCCGGCAGGACGTCGGAGTAATGGGCGAATGCAGGGTGGCGCGCCGGGGGAGGTCGGCGTATGATAGCTGCAGACGGGGCGGATCCTGTACCCTCCCTCGTTAGCCCAAGCCGAGGAATTCATGTGAGGAACGTACCTAGACGCGTTGACCTCCCCACTCTGACTAGGCGGACGGCGCGCGGTACTATCCCGCACCCCACATCTTCTCCCTCACCGTCTCCCGTCTACCCATCCGCACCCGCACGCACCAGACCCCGCGCGCAGCGACAGCGTTTACAAATCCCGCAAGAGTCCGCCCCGCTACTGGAGGAAGCCGCAGACGAGCCGATACGCGAGCGAGCGCGATGGGATGCGCGCGATTAGATTCGTATACGCGTCCTGCTGTTCCTGTGCGCTCGTTCTCCTGCTCCATCTTATCCCTCCTGCGCCACAACCCGTGAGGAATGTGGATTACGCTGCGGGTGATGTCGAGCCGTAGCGGTTCCTGGTCGACGATCGTGTCGGTGTCGACGGAACGCATCGGTGCGGGGGAGGGCGGACAGCGACTACAGGGACAGACACGCTCGACGCGGGCGCGAGTGGCCGACAGGTTGTACCAGCCTTCCTGGCTCAGGAAAGCGCTTGCATGCTTGAGAGGGAGGGAGGGCACGCGCGGAATGCAGCAGGGGCGTGCGGCAGGGCAGACGGTGAGTTGCAGTTTAGACGCGGAAGGGGTGAGTAGGAAGCATATGGCTCAGAGCCGAGAGACCGAGACAGGAGCACCCAGATGAGCAAGAGAGGCGCGACCGTCGTTCTTGCATTGCCAACTCGTTAGAAAGGAACAAGTTAACGTCAAGAGATAACACTATGGACGACGCTAACGCTCCATTGAATAGCGTTAAGAGATCCGACTCAAGAAAACAGCGTGCACCGTCACGTGGTTGCGCCAAAATATTGTTGACAAACAATCGACAAATACCCATGACGCATACTTAGACTCACTAAATGCTATTCACCCAACGCCGTGGCGCATTCCGTAAGGGAACGTAAGGCGGTGATGCCCGTGATGTGGAAGCTGTCAGGGCGCCTCTGGAGTGCTCGGCGCAATCTTTGCGACGTCGAGTCAACCTCCATAGGTATAGTAGTAGGTAGTCATGTTTATAATGCCTGAAGTAGTGTGGCTTCATGAAAGAAATTAACTGACCAAGAAGAATGCAAAATTTTACTGACCCACCGCGTCATGTCACCCCACCTTTTCTCATCATCAGTCTTAGACACCAGCAGACGTCTCAGCCCGCGGACATGGAAGACGGCCGCAAATGCAGCAAGTATCGTAAACGGAAGAACATATCCTCCCAGACATGGAAGGCGAGGCTCACTGGGACAGGGCTGGAGCTCACGGCAAAGTGTTGTTTCCCTCGAGCCTTTCTCATCACTTGGCACCTAGAGTAGCACACTCAAGAATTTATCAAGAAGCGCATCACTGAACTTCAGCAAGGCATCAATATTTTGCAAGAGCAACTTACGAGTCCGGCCGAGGCTAAAATTTGGCTGAAATCCACGAGAACCCAAAATATCGGTCAAGACATGAAAAAATATGGTGACCGACGTTCGTCATTTCACACAGACCGGACACAGTCACCCAACTACCTGGGTGGGTGGGTGAGGTACACCCAAAATACGATGGGATATCATAAATAGTGATATTATGTACTGTAATTACTTCCTACGTACTTCAAAATTTGTTTTTGGCCGACCGTAGCACTTGTAGAGGTGAAGATCGTTCTTTGGGGCTCTTGTAGCGCTCGCGAAGGCACCTCAGATCACTCGGAACTGTCACATCACGGGCATCACCGCCTTACGTTGCCTTACGGAATGCGCCACAGCGTTGGGTGAATAGCGTTTAGTACTTAGACTCCGTTACGACGCGCGTCTTCGCCACTGGTTTTCCTCAGCCGCGATGAGATCGCAGAGCTTGCCAAGCGAGCCTTGCGCGCGACTTCCTCGCCATACACGGAGGCGATCCCGTCTTGGCCTTTCAGTGGCACATTCGCGAGCACTCTTGCCCTGAAGCGCTCGCCACCAAACAGCGCGACCGGTTTCTCGTCGCCGTCCACTTCTTTCCGTGGTTGCATGGAGAGCTCGTCTCTAGCGAGGTGGCGGAAATCCCGGCGGACCGGAGGGAGCTCTGGGACGAGCACTACGACCGTCACGCCCCCAAAGGCAAGCAATATCTAGTGGGCAGGCTTACCTACCCCCCTTAAAAACCCTCGGCGGTACGTCCCCGACCGCTTTCTATCCGATTGGGGTCCTGACTTTCCGCCTGGCCCACCATCTATTTTCTGCCGAAATACGTCGTTGCCACTCATGGCCTTGGGGAACTCCTCTTACCCGTGGAGTCAAGTGGTGCGTTTTCGTCGGCTTGCAGCCGCAGCCTTCCATTGACAGCGCGTTCAGGGTCTCCCGTGTCGTAGACGTCGGTCGCGCGTCATTCCACCCTTCGCAATCGCCCCTCTGCTCCGTGTAGCTGTACTCGTCGGAGTTTTATCTGTGTTCATTCTTCTAATTGCGCTTTGCCGATTGATGTGAGTCCGACCTCCGGTGCTTCGTGCGTGGACAGGACTTCGCCACATATGTCCATGTTTCTTCGAGGCTTCCCCGCGCCGTCGAGACCACGGTGCCGCCTTGCCCCATCTTACCCATAAGCATTTATGAACAAGGAAATGTGTGGTCGAATGCGGGCTCACCGATAGAGCGTGGAATTTCTTCAATGATCTGAAACCAACGCCGAGTTCGGTTCAAGACGGGTTCCAAAAGAAAAAAGTGGAAGTTGAAAGCTGACTACCTTCTGTGAGTCGATACCAAGGGGAAACTAAATAGGATAGGGCGGGCTTATATCCGTCTCCCTCTCCCGCCGCTCTTTTTTTTTTTTTTTCACCGATGACCGCAGGAAGACATCTCTTCTCTTCCTCGATGCCTTCTGGATTCTCGGAAACTTCCTCTAATCCACCCAGCTACTCAAGAGCCACTGGAGTTGACAGAACTTCAATCGCTCCCGGTGGGCGACACAGGAACGCATCTCCGAATCACGAACTGTGGACAGAATTTATGTAATTCAAATTTTCTTTGTTTGAACCAAGATTGAACAGCAACAAGTACCGCACGCATCGGCCAATGTTCAAGTTGGTAAATCACTTTTTGCCAAACAGTCGCTCCAGCGTCTCCCTTGCGCTCTCAGGTGCGAACGAGAAGCGCGCGTTGTCGAATGGACCCGGGACATAAGCCGTGCCCGTCGCGAACGTGGTCTTGGAGGACCACAAAATCTCTGCCTCGTGGTCCCCCGCCACGCGTGCCGCCTCTTCCTTCTCCGCTGCATCACGCGGATCGAGATAGGTGACATCGTATCTGACACCCTGAACCTCCTCAAGGATCTTCATGAGCGCCCCCCATGTCAAGGTCTCCCCCGCGACGCGCAGCTCGCGGGCCGACTGCCCCGGCTCCAAAGGGAGGAGGACTGACTGGACAATGTATCGCATGATGCTGATGATATACTCGTATTAGCATTTCCTCGCTCGCCACCAGAAAATAATCAACGCACTCGGGCATCGCGGTGACCGTAAGCTGGGCGTCGGGCGTCCCATACGTCGCGGCCGTATGCTTTTCCAGGTCCACGCCGTTGAATGCGTGTGCCGTAAACTCTGTGAACCCGCCCGTCATCAGCAGCGTATACGCAAAGCCCGGAATCTCGCGCGCGCGGTCGCGCAGGTGCTCTCTGGTCGCGACTTTATCGCGGAAATAGCGCTTCTTGCCATTTTCGCCGTAGGAAATGTCCGTGCCGAACTCGGAGGGATAGAAGTGGCGCACACCGCCGGCGATGGCTGCGTCGATGATGCCGGGCTGCAGCTTGAGGGTGGCGTTACCAACGAGGGATATCACGGTGTCGAAACCTGGAAGCGGGGTCAGCACTGAGAATCTACATGGATAAGGTACGGGTGTCGTTGCCAATACCTTTGTAGGAGCTAGCCTCGAGGAAGGAGCCGGTGACGAGCTTAACGCCCTGGCTCTGCACCTCAGCAAACCGCGAGACTTTGGTGGGGTCCGAAAGGACGGCGATGCTCGCAAAGCTGGACTTATTCTTCAAGAATTCTTGAACCAACGGGCGGCCGACGACGCCGCTCGCGCCAATAATCAGGACGGAAGGTGCCATGGGATGTAACCGAGGAATCTTGATCGAAGTTCACCAAGTTCAGTCCACTTAAATCAACGGTTCAACCCCCATGATGAATATCAGCTATATCAGCATGAATAATGCTAAGTAATGAGCCGGGTAATGCTTACCTGTTGCTGACCGGTGTTTAACTCCGTATCCGAGTCACATAACAAACGCGGGAGCCTCGGGTTCAATTGAATTCCGGCAGCCCACGCGGCATCCAGAAAGGCAAAGGAGCGGCATACCCGGGTAGCGCCAAAGGTCAGCGACCTGGCCGATCTTCGGAACAATATTCAGAATTGCTCGACGTCGCTCGGAGAGAGAAACTGGAAATAATTCTGCCGCGATTTACCGGGATCACCTTGTGTAAGGCTCCGGATACTCAGACCGCCACAGCCCTCCTTCGCCTCCGTCTACTTATGCTTCCGAGTCTCTCGACTCATTCTGCCGACTCGTCTTGACTCCCGTATTGAACCATTCCGTAGTTTCTCGTAGTCTATTTAAACTCCTGTACAAAGTGGACTACTAGGGTTAGGATGGGTAGTTCTGCCACATGTTCACAGAGTGGTCGCACGACAAAAGAACTGGTTACCGGCATAAGATGTGGATTGACCTTGGATTGACCGAAGCATATAACTACGTACAACCAGGGATTAAGTAAGTATGAAAGTTGGGAAGGAAGGTGTGGTTAACGTTGGCGAGATGGTAAGTAGTAGTGGAAGGAAAGGAACGGAAGGGATATCGGAAAAGGAAGGAGATAAGATAATTACGCGGGAGAGTACCATCACAATTTGGTACGAAATATTGATTTGCAAAGAAAACAGTTCACCCTCAAAGTTCAGGCTCTCGAACATAATTTTACGATCATGGGCATCTGGTCGCCTTTCTTCCGATCAGCGAGCAAGAAAGGGCGTTGAAGAGTTCCTGTGCTGCCGATTTCACTTGCCGGAATCGCGAGCTCAAATTCGAAGGCCCGAATAAGGGTAAATAGAAGAGCCTTTTGCCTACCATCAGAGTTTTGTGAGCGGCTATAACAGAAGTTAATACAAAGCTTACTCTGCGACCGAAAAGCGGAAGCCGATGCAATTGTGAGGCCCAGCAAAGAATGTCATGAGATGGGACCAGACACTCGGAATTGCTTTGACAGCTTCGGGAAGGTGATCCCATCTTTCAGGCCTGTGATTCGTGTGGTCGGAAATCCGGATGAGAAGCAAGTAATCAAACAACGCACTTGAACTCCGTAGCATCTTCTCCCCAAAGACCCTTGTCCGTGTTCACAGCCAAGAGTGGGAGATATATCTCTTGTCCCTTTGTGATCCTGAGTAATGTATCCATAGTTAATTTACCACACGGAGGCAAATACGCGGGACGCACGGAATACTATCATGTACAACACCCGTTGGGTCTGTGTACGGTATGCTAAGCGGAAGGACGTCGTCCACCATCGCCATCCGTGTAACAGATACAACCGGTGTGTGCACCCGCAAAGTCTCACGGATGACATTCTCTAGGTAGGGCAGGGCACTGAGCTCTTCCATAGTCGGATGGTCAGTCGATACAGTCATGAGTTCCTCTCTAAGCTTGGTTTGGGCGGATTGGTTCTGTGAGAGGGCGTACAGTGCCCACGTAGTAGCGGTACTGGTGCAAAATAAGCGGGCAGAAACTGATCGTGGCGTAGAACCCACCTCGTAGTTTCATGCCCAGCAACGAAAAATGTCGGGATCTCTGAACCTCCTTGGGTATGTGCGGAATAGAATTCGAACAGTGACTTACGAGCAATAACTTCCTCATCGCTGAGGCGGGACTTGCCCGGGACGTCTGCTGCCATGTTCGCTTTAAGGAGAAGAGAAAACAGATCTCGACGACTGGAGAAATCTTTGTCGCCTCCCGCTGCTTTGACAGCGGCCTTGCCATCAAGTAATAATTCATGGCCAATGTCGTACATCTTCGCTTTCGCATTCTTGACAACCTTCTGACCGGGCAAGGGCTTGAATAACATGAGTGGTTGAGTTGAATAAGAGGTGTTCGGTTCACCAAAAATCGGAGAAACGGGAACATAGCCTGGGCGCTGCGGAATGCCAACGCGATCCTAACATTTGGGGAATGAAAAAGTTCAGTGAAGGCTTGGTTCAATTCACTTGGTTTCCCTTGCGGTTTCCAGCGCATTGAACTGGTAGTTGAACCCTGAGCAACACGTTATTAAGGGTCACAGGCATTTGAATTTTACCAACGCACCGGCGTGTCCGATCATATCCAAGGTCACTCTGCGTACCCACGCAGTAATTTCGATGCGTGCGGAGTCCTTTCGATCCCCGGTGGCCGCCGATTTGGTTATTTCGCGGCTCCACACGTCGCGAAGCTATTCGGCGAACTATCAGTATCAGCAAGATGCCAGATGAATGTGTATAGTACCTGGAGGGATTGCTCCACAAATATCTCCGTAAGTCTGCGTATTTGTGCGGTTCCGAAGGCGGGGTTCTGGGACGAATAGGGCTTCAGTTCGAGGATATTTCATCTCCTTAGTGTAAATCACCAGAAGTCTCCTCTATAAGACTGAGATGAGTGGGGGCATTATCGACATGAGTTGAACACTTGCCTGCTTCTTGTGGGGATCTCCTTCGACGGAAAGAATTCCTACGGACAACGTTGCTAATCCTGTGGGAGAGAAGAGAGGAGATCTCACCATTACCAAGAAGGGTTTGGATGCCTCGAACAGCGACGGGTCCCTTTCCATATAAGTTGGTGTTTGTGACGATGTGATTAATGGCCTTGGTGTCGGATGTGTACAGCTTGCGTTTCTGGAATGCTCTTCAACCCAAATCTTGGCGAAAATTGAATGGGCCAACGTACATTGAGCAAACCCCTGAACTGAAAGTGTGGACCAAACTCCTCTCTCCATTTGGTGGTCACCGAGGCCTCATCCTGTAGCACATCAGCTCATGAATCCGGCGTGGAATTTCAGGGGGGATTACCGCCATGTCGAAAAAGTTCCCAACGATCCAGCTGTTGTTCTTGGGCCCCGGAAAGTGACGAATCGGGGAGGTCAACTCATTATAGACCGTTCGACCAAGGCGGAAGAGGACATAGCAGAGCAAGGTTGCAAAAAGAGGGACAAGGAGTGATGGATCCATGCGTGTTGCGGTCGTCTTCTGATTCTGAGGCTCCAACCCGTGGCTTTATAGAGGGAATTAAACCAGAGAGTCGCGCCGAACAGATAAGCCGAAATGACTACCTGACGTCCAGATGCCGCTCATCCGAAGCAGTACGTATTTTATACAGGGAGTCAAACCAGAGTGTCGCGCCGAACAGATAAGCAGCGATGACGGCCTGACGTCCAGATGCCGCGTGTCCGAAGCAGTACATTCGCACGAGCTGCCGCCCCAACGGAAGTTCCGTCGCAAACTCCGGCGGATCGGGACCAATAACCTAACGAGACCGTGAGAGGGGGATAGGAAAATCGACGGAGAAGAGCTCAGACACGCTGTCGTCGCCTAACTCGACGTGGGACATTCCACGCACCGCGTTCAGTGACCCCTCTAGACTGAATCGCGTCGAGGTGCCTAGCTGGCAGGTTCCTACGCAGGCGCGATTCTGAAGATAATAATTCATATGGTGCTTTTATCAGTGAATACAGAGAGAGTTGAATTCCGGGAAGTTCGGATCGTGTGATGTGTGACATATGTGTAAGGTTCTGGATACTCGGACCGGGAGAACGAAGCATCGTGATAGGCGTCCGGGCCAAAGTCCAAAGGGGCGAATCGAACAGTCGCAGTCCTGGACGCCCCCTTGACACGGCGGATCCGCTGTCTGCCTTCCGCAGCCGTAGAAGAAAGAGTTTTCACGGTAGAGAGTGGCGAGGGATCTTCTCCGGTGCCCAGCAAGATGGACACCGAAGGCCCAGATGCTGCGTCTCCATAATCAGCAGGTTTGAATACGACCCGTCTCGTTTCCCCGCTGGGCAGTTTTTGACGTTCCATCGCAGCTACCATGTCGGCGATGGCATTCGCCGTGGGACGTTCAGAGGCGTCGTACTTCCAACAGCGCTTCGAAAGGTCCCACACACTTTCCGGCATCAACATGCCCAGTTTGTGGACGGTCGATATGGTTATTCTGCAACTGCACATCTGGCGTCCGAGAACGCAGTAATGATAACTGTGTCATGGGAGAATTGACTGAACGGTGGGGTACCCTCGGTCCAGATCTTCCACACAAAGTCCGAAAGAACAAGGTCAGACTCGTCAAGCCTAGATTCGGCAACACACCTCGCCACAAACACACCCGAAGGCCCAAACGTCGGGGGCGGTCGTACGCTTGAATGTGACATCAGGGGGAAGAAAGAGGAGTTCTGCCGCCATCTAGCGTGTGGACCCGCCGCGGGTCGAAGACCTCAGTGTTGGCTCTGACTCAATCAGCCCAGCAAGCCCAAAATCAGACAGGCATGCTGTGCCCCGTTCATCGATGAGGATGTTGCGCTAGAATGCAGTTTGAATAATAACTATCTCGAAGTTTATTCGGCGTGCACCGCGGGGGTCGCCATGGACGATATTAGCGGATTGCAAGTAGCTCAATCCAGCAATCACATCGTTCATCTGTTTTGCTAATCAGTTGCTGTATTCAGGGGGAGAAGAAAAGGGGCTTGCGAGTTTAAAACGCATATGGAGCTACTGGTGAATTCTCCGCGATGTACGTGAGCACGCTACCTCTCGCCATCCACGGCGAGACCATCGCTCTGGCAGGACTCGGAAACGTCGTCGAGTCAGCATTGACAGAAACGGCACGATATTCCTGTGCTTCAGGTAATGCCACACGAGACATTCCTTCGTGAAGTTTGCGTGCAGGAGATGCCGGCGTTTCGCCGGCTGGGCTTCGAACACCTTCAGCACCTTCAGCGCGACCTCGACCTTCTTTCCGTCGGCGTTTGTATACCTCCCGCGGTAGATATTGGAGAATCCGCCGTATGTGATGGGGTGTTCGCTCAGGAGAGTCACATTGGTTACTGATAGCTTTTCTGGGAGTACTGGGATCGCCGTATCGCGGGGGTAGCAGCTCGAAGACTCAAACTCATCCTTTTCTTCCTCTCTCATTTAATTCTCTCGCTCATCGTCATCAACGTTGCCTTTCCGTTGCCTGGCTCCTCGGATCTTTCTGTCGATACGTTCAGATCAATCACGCCGCACTCTCCGGTACTTGGGGGGAGGCCGATGTTTAGCACGGCATAACTCGTACTTTGAGATAATTCCTTCACTAATACCCAGTGTTTAAATAGACACATATTATCTTCACTTTCATTGATTGCCATGATTGCCAATATGATTTTGATGATGTCCGCTCACGGCATCCGGGTGGAAATTGTACTGCCGTTGAAGCCGACCATCAAATGTTCGGGATTATCCGAAGTCTTGCGTACATGTCGTCTGCACCGCCACGACCTAAGTTCAACTCTTTAAAATTTATTGCGGATTTCTGTAGCCCAAACTAACTCAGATGTAGTACCAAACATATGGAGTGGAACCACTTACACCCTCAAATGATGTACCACAGGTGTTGTTTGATGGTAGATGCTACAACCTTGAATACAAAAAAAAAATGCAATACCCCTGATCAAATAAGACACAATTCCCAATGCTGCCCCATTAAACCCAGTTATACGGTTACCCGAGGTTACCTCAAGCATAAAACCACAGGAGAGAAGCTGAACTGTTTGAAATGGTTTGTGTATTTCTGTGGCCCCAAATTAACTGAAACGTAATACTAAACATATGGAGTGGAACCTCTTAAACTCTCAAATGTTTTACTAGACACAAGATGTGCCTTCGCATCGCTCCGGCAGGCACTCTGGAAAACTGGGGTCTGAGTGCTCCCGAAAGTGTTCCGGAAACTCAACGAATCAAATAAAAAAGGGGGACCCTTGAAACTCGAAGTATCGAGGTTGATTTCTGCTCAAGGTATATGATAATTTATCCAGCTCCCGACATGGTGGCGACCGAAATCTCATACACACACACACATAAATCACCGTATATACTATAGGTCAACCCACACCGGTTCAATTATGTCCAGGCGATACCTGACTCAGGAACGAGACGAGTGAGGGACAGGCAGAGGCATACTGAGCTCTGTTAAACTCAGGTCGGGGAACTCGAAGGCACACTCGAGACTCGGACAAATGCAACATTCTTGCATAGTATTACCTGGTATTCGAATGCAAACAACACTCGCTGGGAAAATACAGCAATGGGCTAGAACGGGGTACAAATTTGGGGCAGCTGTGCGAGGTAGCAGAAAAATAGAAATATAAAGAGTGCAAAGACAGCAAGTGAACAAACAGGTGAGCGGAACATTGGGAGGAATATCCACAGGAAGTGCAACAGAGAGAGTACTACTAAATTGGGAGATGCGCACCACGCACCCATTTTATAAAAATCACCATCTGCAGTTGATCTGTAGTCTGGGTCCCAGAGTTAATTATGCAAACCCGGTCGACAGAATCCCAAACCATGTCCAGTACCATTGGTCCTCGTCCCTGCCACTGGTGAACGGTTTCAGGATTTCCAATGGAAGAATTAAATCAACAGAGCACGCACCTGGCTGTATGATCGAGGTATTCGCCCAGACCGTGCGATAGTGGAGAGCTTTGGTAGAACTTTTGATTACGTCCATCCAAATTGAAAGGGGTGCGGAACAGACTTACGTAGTGGAAGCGTGAGGGGATTCGGGATGAGCGAGACCAGATGTATACACCAAATTGCGAGCACCTGTGCAGAGAAATAGCTAACAGAGCCTAGAAAATTACGCCGATGCAGGCCTGAAGTATCGTAGATATCCATGAGAAGAAGAAACAAACCAAAGAAGGAAATAAAGAATAACTCACCTCGCACCTTGATAGGACTTGCGAGTAGGCTGTACGAGATATAAATCGTCCAGCTCGAGAATGCAGAGCGAAAAGGAGAGGTAGAAAAGGGAGAAAGAGCAAGGAGCATCAAGAATGCGACAGAAAAAAGTTTGGTGCTTGAATTTCGTTCGAGGCTTGTGAGCTTGGGTACATCAGAGATACAACCAGCAGGATGGAAAGATCTTAATACCCCAAGTAGCATAACGTGAGCCACTGAGCTCGAGGCCCAAGCATTGAATTTTGTGGTCTGAACCCAGCAACACAGAAGAACATGAGTAGTGCAGAGCAAGATTGAGGGCAAAGTCAAAGTCTTGCTGAGTTTGATGTTCACCAGCCATTTGATTGATATGTCCTGAGGTTCTCCGTTGCAGGGCATCGAAGAGGGGAGCGATCAATTGGATAGCGGGGAAGATGATGGGGAAGAAGGAGGTAGGCGAAGCAGATTATACACCCTGCCCTTTTGAGTGGGCTTTGGAGTTAATGACACAGATATTGGGTTGTGCACGTCACGAGCGCACAGCCCATGAAACACCGGCAACAGCAGAGCTGAGCAATGCCTCGAGGTAACCCTCGTTTGGTTGAAATTTCGGCTGAACCACTGCGGACTTGGAGGAAACCCAATCATTGGCAAAACCAAGTGAGGGAAAAGTGTAAGTAGGGTATGTCGGGCTCAAGCAACCAGAGAATCTCTGGCATCTTCGAAAATTAGCGCGCGGCAGCGGCATGTGAAAGTAAACAGGTTTTTTTGTTCCGGCTGTAGCATTCGAATTGTGCCTGTCAACTTCCATTTTATTTTTTCAACGAAGAAAATCGGCCAATACAGAGCTGCGTTCTGGGCTCGGGCACGTGTAGGTGGGTATTCAGCAAAACCTTTTGAATGTGATGAACAGCTGCGGTCGTATTCAACCAAAATCAGCACCGACGGATGTTCCTGCCCCAGCCTACCCGCTCCCGTTACGTACCGTTTCTATAGAGAGCCATGTATGCTGAGAGATTGAACCAAGGAACACCTACGGAGCAGTACCAGTCCACACAGGTTGAATTAACAGGGTATTGACACTTGTGGGGCCCGTCTCCGGGCGCGGCAGAAGGCCGAGTTCAGAGCGTAGAAACCGTCATCCAATGCTCGGGGGAAAATGCGAACCAATCCATCTAAATGATGGTTTTTATATATTCATAGTGTGAACATAGGCTGGATCGAAGGCCGGAAAACCGGTAGCGGGTGCGCCTGATGGTGTAATCTCAGTGCATGGGCTCGAACAACTTAAAACCTCCATACCTCGGTGTTAAACACATATCCTAACGCGAGTCAGTACGAGTCGAGACATAGCAGACTGAGGGCCAAGTACGTACCATCCAACGGCAATACCGACTCATCCACGAAGGTTCAGGAACAAGTATTTCATTGTCTCGCTCTGTGTGTTATGTGACCGAGGTTAGTATGTACAAGAATAAAGTTTCGGGATGAAGGAAGAGCCTGGGAGCAATCATTGAGTTCTTTTGGTTTGTTATCTAACTTCCCTTTCAGAGTTCATCCGTCCGCTTCATCCAATTGAATACAGTTCAATCACAATAAGAATTCTCTCCGATGAACATCTTGGACTTGTCCAACGTCGACGTAGATCACACAGGGCACTATTGATGGATAGATGCATTTGAATCAACGATGGAGAGAGGAATTTTGTACTCACAACAAGCTCATCGACTCCCCCTTTTATGCTAATTTTCATAAACATTAAACAAATCAGTAGTGAATACAATTTATTCATCGACCCCAGATATTTATATAGACACAGGATATCTCAAATGTGTTACTAGAAGTGACCCGGTGGAAATTGTACCGCCGTTGAAGCCGACCATCTGATTTGTTCGGGATTTTCCGAAGTCTTCGTCTGCACTGCCACAACCTAAAGTTGAACTCTGTAAAATGTATCACGGATTTCTGTAGCCGCAAACTAATTCAAATGTATTGCTAAACATATTGAGTAGAACCTCTGCAACTCTGAAATGTTTTACTAGAGCCGTGGTTGAATGGTAGATACTACGAGCTTGAATACAAAAAATATGCAATACTCACCCTACAAATTGGGCACGATGCTCGGCACAGAGTTACACAAAGCAATACTAAATTGATCAGTATGTGTACAACATTTATGAGTACTAGAAGGTGTGACCTGGTGGAGGTTAGGAAACAAAGAGAAAAATTATAAATAGACTAGCCGGATTCGAACGAGCATCATCTTGGTGGATGATGTAATCGCTAAATCTATTAGATTAGGCTCTTAAGAAGACTACAAAAATCTAATGGACACCGCCACTATTTCATTACATCCTCAGGACGCACTGATAAATGTATCACCAACTCAAAAATCTGGTCCCGATTGATGAAAAGAACGAGTACATAAAGTACTCGTAATTGCTTCGTTTGCAACTCGGCGTCACATATCTCCACTGTTTCTCTCCGGATCATAACGATAACGTCTTCCCAGGTTCGAAATACCACTTGGCAAGACGCTCGTGGCGGAGCGAGTAGACACAGCCAGGGCAAGCGTGATTCATGGGTAGAGGGTGTGTGTGTGCGATGTATGCCGTACAGCTTCGCTCCGTCCGGCGTATCTGATTTATCAACCGGTCCCGCTTTCAATTTAAATGGTTTGCCCTACCGACTTAGCTCCTCCGCCCGATCCACAGCGTTATATCACTCAGTTCTTTCATTCGGCCACAACAGACTGCCTTCATGAAGCCCCGAAATACTCAAGTCATGTTATTATGGATGCAAGACTAGTATTGTTGTGCGGTGAATGACGGTCGAAGTTGACCTTTGCCGATCGAGATCGACGCACTGTGTTGCTTTTCATCGTCTCTCCAGGGAATAAATGCACTGGCAGTGCAGTGATGGCAGGTTGGGAAATAAAGCCTAGAGAAGGCACTAAGCGCGGATGAGGGACTCATTAGTCGGATACACTGTGGGAAGACTCAGAAGACTTGGAGGACTCGGAGGACTCGGAACCTTTGATGATGTTAGGTTGGGACCGCCGCCCAAGAGCCACCAAAATTCTGGCGAAACATTTAACCACACAATCCTCCACATTAGGCCCAGGCACCATTATTTCCAGGTGTGCCGCTGGGTCGGCTGAGAATTGACTTGAGCATGGCGAAGAGGAGGACAAGGTGCCGACGTACCCATAGTAGCGAGACGGGCAATGCCCTCTAAAGCAGCTCGACGCACAGTCGAATCCGAGTCCTTCAGAGCTGAAATTATGAGGGAAACAGCGGGCAACAGCTCCGCGCGCAATTCAGCTATAATCGCTTTTGAACAAAATGAAGAAGGGAGGCGGCGATGGGACGCACCAATCTCGGCCAGGCGCATAATACATTCCAGGGCATTTTCCATCAACTCCGGATCCTTTAACGCCGTAATGATAGTGGGAACCGCTGGGCCGATGTCGCGCCAATGGGCTTCAGGTTTTGATGAGTACGCTTATGTAGAGAAGGAAATATCGACGATGTACCAGTGTCGGCGAGTCGTGAAAGACTGATTAAAGCGGCCTTGCGCGCGCCGGGATTTGGAATGAGGACTGCAACGATTTTGGGGATGGCTGGGCGAATGTCCTCCCGCAGCTCAGCTTCGAATCGCGATAAGCGGATGGATGGACAGGAATGTGATTTGAGGATGTACCAATGTTGGTAAGCTTTGAGAGACTGTCCAGGGCAGCGTATTGAATAGACTTGAGCCAGTCGGTATTTTCACTATTGATGACAATAGATCAATACTGTACTTTGGTGCAGTTATCCAACGAAATCTCGCACCTTTGGGATTGGTTCGAGTCTGCGTCTTGAACAGCCGAATCCGATTCCTCGAGAGCGTCAATGATTCGCGGGATAGCTATCCGTATTTCTTCACACCATTGAGCTTGAATCTGGATGAGCTGATTAAGAAGGGGAGAATGTGTCAACGATGTACCGATTTCCGCAAGTATCAAGAGAATATTCTGGGCACGGCCGCGAACACCGGCATTTGGTTCTTTGAGGGATTTTATCATTCCAGGAATAGCTGATCGTATTTCCTCCTGCCACACAGCTGCAAGCGGGGTTAGGCGGAGGAAGGGCACCGAGGTCACGGTAGCTGCTTACTCGCTCCAGCAAAGCGTTTCAGACTCTGAGCAGTAGTGGCCCCGTCCACGAAAGCGTCGAACATTCTCGGGATGGCTGCCCGAATTTCCTCGCGCCATTCAGCTTCAGACCTAGTTTAGCACCGTTAGAAAAGGAATCCCGGCCACACCGCACCAATCTCGGACACTTCTGAGAGACACTCCAGTGCCCACATGCGATCCATAGAACCCGAACCCCTGAGAGCAGCGATGATTTCCAGGATGGCTGGTCGGAGGTCCTCGCGGCATTCGGCTTCCAATTGGGTTGAACGCACTGGGCAGCAAAGACATGCCGACCACGTACCGATTCCAGACAGATATGTAACACCCCTAAATGGAAGCGACCCCCGAGTCCAATTCTTAAGGGTAGAGATGATGTGTGGAATAGCTGGGCGGAGGTCCTCGCGCCATCGAGCTTCTTCGATTGAGGTCATTGAGAAACAATCGAATCAATGGCGTACGAATTTGGGCAAGTAGGAGGAGGGCAGTTACGGAACCACTTCGAGCATCTGGATCCTCAAGCCGTTCAATCATACCTGCAATAGTGGCCCGGATCGCTTCAGACCATTCGTCTTACAGTCTGGTCAATATATCTCGAAGTAAACCGAGGCCGAACCAATAAGGACAACCACATACCAAGGTGTGCAAAGTGTGTAAGATTTTTGATAGCGGCCTCCCGAACATTCGGTTCCCGATCCTGCAGGGCTGCAATCATACGGGGCATGGGATCCCAGATCTTTTCGCGCAACTGAGCTTCACTTGAGGATCAGCATATCGGAACAGAAATGCGCAATGACGACGATGTACCAGTTTTGTAGAGTTCCGAGAGACTATCCAGAGCCATAGCGCGAACTTTTGAATCTTTGTCTTCGAGAGAGTCGAAGATGACCGAAATGACTGGACGGATCTCCTCACCCCCATTGCCTTTAAATCAGGATGAGAATGTTGATTCCCGGGGGAAAAAATCATGATAACACACTCGTTCTGGTAATGCTTGAGAGCACCTGCAGAGCCTGTTGACGCACATGCCTATTGTTTGAACTTTTGAGAGTTGTCACCATGTCGGGGATAGCTGGAAGAATTTCCCTAGGCCACTCCGCTTTTAACCGCGATGAGTGATTGTATCAGAGGTGAGTGTGTTGAAGTACTTATTTCACCAAGTGCTGAGAAATTAGACAGGAGAAGAGTGTACATCAAATCATCTGGGTTCGACACTTTGAGAGCTGTAATCATTGCCGGAATAACTGGTCGGATGTCCTCAGTCCACCCAGCTTCGAATTCCATTGAGATGACTGAGAAGGGAAGGCGGTGGGAATTTACCCAGCTTGACAATTTCTCTGAACCCTTCCGAAGCACCATAGGCTACTGATTCATGCGAGTCCTGGATAGCTGCGATCATGAGAGGGATGGCTGTCCTAATCTCTTCGTGCCACTCAGCTTCGAACCAAATCAGAATAATAGAACGCGAAACAAGGCGACGACGGACCAAATTGGAAAATTTCGGACAGACTCCGCAGGGCCTGCGTACGAACACTGTCCTCGGAATCCGTCAGAGTTGCGATCATTCCCGAGACAGCTGGACGGAAGTCCTCGTGCCATTCCGCTTTAAAAGGAGTTGAGAGTATTGAAGCGGTAAAACACGGTGGTAGCGCACCGATTCCAGCGAGAGGTGTAAGAGTCACCAAAGTATATCCGCAAACACGCCAATCCGAATCGCTCAGAAGTGTAATCAGGCTAGGGAGAGCTGCCCGCATCTCCCCGCACCACTCAGCTTTAAAGCCATTTTCAGCATATGAAAGATGCGAAATGTGGTGACATACAAATCTGGGCAAGTCCGAAGAGCTCTGTCAGGGCGGTGCCGACATCTGAACCGTTCAGAGATGAGATACGTTCCAGAATAGCTTGCTGTATCGCCGCCTGCCACTCTGCTTCAATGTGGGATGAATGAGCACACAGGGAAACAAACGAGCTGAGAATCTACCAATTCCTCCAAGGTAGGAGACAGTCCGTTTAGCAGCGTCTCCATCCGCCAAGTCTGTGACGGCAGCGATAATTTCTGGGATAGCCGTTCGTATCTCTTGGAACCATTCTCCTTGACGCTGTTCAGCATGGTGAGTAGGGCAAAAAAAGCGGCGACATACCAATCCCGGCGATACGTGTGAGACCCTCCATAGCGGCTCGGCTCACATGCGTATCGCGATCCGTCAGAGCTTCAATCAGCTCTTGAGTAGTGGGTCGGATTGCCTCCCGCCACTCGACTTGAAATCGGATGGAAAGTATGTAAGGGTGAACCGGTCGAGGACGACATAACTTACCGATTTCGGTAAAGCGTGCGAGGCCCTCCAGCCCAGCTTGGCGAACGTTCTCTCCCGACCCCTGTAGCGCGCTTGTCATTGCGACGACGCTTGTTCGCAAATCTTTGGACTCGAGCGCCTGAAGGACTACCACGCGAGCAGCTTTGATTCGGCGGTTCCGCGCAAATAACCTTTCAAATATCGGAACGACCCCTTCGACTAGACCACAACATTAGTGTGTACCAAGCGGGTCAGAAGACGTACCGCGGTCAATCTTGATCGCAGGATCTCTCAGCAGCAGCTGAACTACCTCCGTTTTGCCATTCGCGATCGACACTTTTATGGCCGTTCCATACTCCCCGCCTGTTTCGCTGGTAGTGCAAACTTGACCTCAGTGGAACGTCTCACCTGCAATATTTATGTCCACCCTATCGGTGAGAAACCTGACCATATCGACCTCCCCTAAATATGCTGCGAGT
The DNA here is from genome assembly GCA_029378375.1 of Mycena olivaceomarginata. Lineage (NCBI taxonomy): Eukaryota > Fungi > Basidiomycota > Agaricomycetes > Agaricales > Mycenaceae > Mycena > Mycena olivaceomarginata. The sequence continues at coordinate 55,514 of JARKIC010001674.1, read as the reverse complement.
TGAAAAAGGGTAACAAACTTGTGGTCTGGTGCGGAGTAGTTAGCCCCAACTATCGGCGGTATGAAGGCGTAATTTTAATACCTTGAATGGGAGTATCGGGAGAAGCGCCGCTTTCAATCAGTGCCTTGAACTTTGCAACATCAATGTGGTTCGTGTCGATCGCATTTTGCAAGACGTCCTCGAACCGATGTGTTCGCTCCTCCTCAAAATTGTCGTGTTCGAGGAGTTTCCTTCGAATCTCGATGATCGATGACACGAAATCCCGGATGGGAACAGCAAGCAGAAGAAGGGCAAGAACCTGACCGAATCCCCATTCATCGTCCTCCTGAGATTCCGGATTCTTGTTGCGAGCAAGAGCGAGTTCAATGTCGATGACGAATATGATGTTGATCACCGCGAGACAACCCAATCCGACGAGAAGGAAACCGGTGCGCGTTTCCAGTACGGGGGACGGGAGTCCACGGCCAGCGAACCAGCTGTTGTTTTGCGACTCCGCATCCGACGTCTGCGTCCCGCTGATACGGAACCGAATGGTACGCAAAGGGTGCTCAACACTCGACCAGAAGCCGGGGTGTCGTCTGCGAGATTTGTTGTGGAGGATGTGGAGTGTGATGAAAATAAGAAATGGAACGACGAGGTTGATGCTAGGAATCAGGACCAGAGAATATATCAATAGTGAGCAAATTCGAAGGGCAGGGGACGAGAAGCGCACGGCACGTCCGACAATTGAGAGGGAAACGGTCGAGAGAGATGGATCACAGGAAATTGGTGTTCCGAAGGCGGCTGGATCACTCCAGAACCATATGCCAATGGCGGCCATGAGCGAGAGGTGCATGGAGCCGATGGTGAGAACAGGTGCATGTAAAAGTAAGCCCTGGAGACGTTTGAAGACCTGGGTGAAGCGCATTATCAGATCAAGTTCGATACCGTTCCGTATCACTCACCCTGCCATTCCTGCCCAAAGCATCGCCGTCCATCTTGCTCTTGATTCCCGCAAGGTCTCTCAGCGGCGAGACAAGTGCCTTCAGCCAGCCATTCCAGGTGGCCGGAATTGCCGAAAGATTATCTGCTTTGGATCGATGGTGTGCGTAGAGTAGAAGCCAAATAAACATGCTAGTGTTGTTCATCCAGCTCCAGTCCAGGATGACGGCGGCGTGGAAACTAGTGATCATAGGACCGCCTTTGGCCCTGGCATCGATGATGGTGGAGATGAGGATGGCGAATGCAACCGCCAGCATGCCAATCGATTGGTCCTGAATGCCCTTGAGTTCATCGACAGATATCTTTCCGTCCGAGAGATGTGCAATGACGGGTGCGAAGCAGAGCAGATTCTGTGCAGATGGCAGTGCGGACACCGATGCCAGAGATGTCTGGGTTGGAGGGAATGCAATCGGCGCCCATGGTGGTCGAAAGGAAAGGCGTCTGTTCTGCTTGCATGTGCCTCGACTTCTCTCACGTGTTGACAACCGCAATGTTCTCCAGGTATACTCTTTCCCGTCGGGCTTGACTTTTTCGTTTGGGGGTTCTATTGAACAGATGACAATTCGTTGGGATCGATCATAGAGACCCGACAATAGAAACCAGGCATACTGAAGCGACATCGGACGAGACTGAAGGGCAGTTAGCGAGATCGGACTCATCTCAATAATATCTCTGGCGCAAGCTGCTTCCATGTCAATCGGATAGCTTTACGGCGATACCCCGGTAGTCGGCGCGCTCGAAGACGTTTGGAAGACCAACTGTATATGGAGGTCCGGAGGCAAACGCGCCGGCGATGATGAGGATGTGGAGGAAACAATGATTGAAGTGCCAGGAGGAACCCCAGAAGAACACTGCATGCCAGACGATCGGCATGGGCGGTGAGGGAGATTGGTGGGTGTTGAGCTCCTTAGACGGCCCAGACGTGCGGTTCTCACGGCGTATTATGCATCAACGCAATAGAAAACGCGAAGTGCTAAGTAGGGCAACCAGGAAAGACCCAGATTCGGAGATGGAGGTCGTGTCGGAGATACTGGAGGCAAGCCCTAAAGGGACCAGAGTCGGAGAAACAAGAGGACGTGACTCTGGAAAGGAAACGACGACAAGGCTATTGTCGAGACATCAGCAGAAGTCGAAATCGAGCCAAAGTAGAGTCAAGGCAACGGTTCCCCAGAGGTCGGCCCTGCTTGCCAGTGAGTCGCAAATGCGACGGAACCCAAGCGTACGACATACGTAGAGCGCCTCGGCCTCTGGCATGCCAGTGAGCTCTGACATGCACGGCTAGACCGGCGGACGACGGTGGAAGACAGAAAGCGACAACGCGCGCTTAATCACTGATGGCGCCGATCCGCCGGCGCCAACCCCCCTCTTTCCTTTTTGGGGGAGCACAAGTACAGTAAAATACAGATTGAATTCGAATGAATGCTAATGATACAGAGACATACGTACGTATGATATATAGGCAGGGAAGTGTAGCGTTACTTGTGCGTGCAGGAACGTAAAGGGTAGTGTAAAGGAAAGGAGTGAGCGGCGTCGATTCTACGTATCCTCGGCTTAGCGAGGTAAGGCAGGGTACATGCGTGCGTGAGGTGGATCAAGGAAGGAGGGAGCGTGATCATGTGCTGGATCGGGCGGGCGGGCGGGCGACACGGGCAAACGGGAGGGCAAGGCAGGGAGACGAGAGAGGATCACACGAGCGACCGCGCGTGCGCGCCTGCGCCTCCTCCTCGTGGGGGTACGCCGCCATGTAAATGGAGTGCGCGTCCGACGTCGGCGTCCACTCCCCCTCGCCCTCGCCATCCGTGGTATAATGACCAGCGGACGTCGGCGACGCAGGGTACGCGTGCTCCGCCCACCCAAGGTGCAGGGGGAGCTGGTGCGATGCCCTCGACCCCGAGCCCGACGAAGTGGAGGTGGCGAAGGACGTCGCGCTGGTAAGCGTCTCCGGGTCCGGGTGGAAGGTGGAGTGGAATGGGGAGGGCGCGGACGCGGCGGCCAAAGACGACGCGATGGACGCGTGCGCGTCGACGTGTCCGGCCGCGGAGTACAACGTCCCCGGTATCCTTCTCGAAGCCCTCGACAAACCGCGACGAGCTCGCCGTGCGCGAAGACGACGCGAACGAGCCCGCGCGCTTGAGGTCCGCGTCGAACGACGCAGCGGTGAAGGAGCCGCCGTGGGTGTACGCGGGGAGGGAGATGTCGATGCCTTCGGCGAAGGAGGGGGGAGCGGGCTTCGTGTACCCGATCCCCTTGGAGCCGACGCTGCCGGAACCCAAGGTGGAAGAGGAGGTCGTGGACTTGGCCGCGAAGATCCCGGTCGCGGGGCGCCGTACCCCGACGAGCGCGAGCGCCCTCCAAAACGCCGCCCCCACCGCGCTGCCGAACAGCCTGTAATGACTCCGCGCCTCCTCCACGAAGCCAGCAGCGCAAAGAACACGAGCGCATACATCAGTGGCACGCAGCGCGCGAGTTCGATTGCTACACGGCTATTCGGCTCTACGGGCCAGAGGACGCGCGGGACCTACACGACGCGGCCGAAGTCAAAGTGCATGTCGGCCCAGGAGATCCAGGGCTTGATGCCGGTGGCGTTGAGGTAGATGGTGAAGGCGGCGAGGGCGTGGTGAGGAGGAGGTCGGTGGAGGCGAGCGCGGTGAGGCGGAGGTAGCGCGCGGGGGTGAGCGCGGGGCGAAGGCGGTGCAGCGGGCAGCAAATGTGCGCAGGGAGAAGACTACGGGGGTGACCTTCAGAGGGATGTTCCATACCTGGAGATGCCAGGGAAGCGGTACATACCAGCGAGACACAAAATCCTTGGGTCAAGGAGGTGGCACCGCCACATTGATGGCGCTGATCGCCGACTCGCCTCTTCGCACCTAACCAGTGCTAGGGCTGCCGCCCGTAACCGTAACGGCAACGGCCGTCAATTCAACGGTGTCATGACGGGACGGCCGTGGAATTGACACCCGTAGTGTTGGTAGTTCAGAGCTCCGACGGGACGGGACGGGTAACGGGACGGCCGTGAACAGTACAATGGGCAGAAAAAATGTGATTATTCAGAATTTTACACCACTACGAGTCCCCAAAATCTCCTGGACTACTGTAGTATTACGACCGGAAGTTCACGCCATGTCACTCGTCACCACAGAAGTTCACTGGGTTTGGCGTTCAAACCTGACCGGTGAGTGTCACCGGGCTTGAAAAAGTTCATTTTGGTAAATAACCGCGCCATGGCCCGCAATCACCCCCAACGCACTCCAGCCTATCTAAAGATGCATGAGGCTCAGGAAGCCAGAACGAATATTGCTGTTGCAATTTGGGCTCATTCGGGGCTTGCTATAGGCCGCAATCACGGCCTATCCATTTTTTTTTGTGCACTTGTCCATTCCGTGGCCGTTCCGTGTTGAGTTCTAGACATTCAAGCAAGAGATGATCATAGAGCAATTTTGAATGTGGTGCTTTGGTACTGGATCAATAAATTTTATTCCTCTCCCTCCCTCGATGAACGACACTGTAAACGAAGTTGACTGGGTTGCCCAGGGCAAATTCTGGGCATCTGAGGAGGAGGAGGAGGAGGAGGAGGAGCAGACCTCAGAGCTAGAAGTCCGTGGGCGCCAGCGCAAGAAGATCGCCGCTCGTCGCTACCTGGGCCCCGCGTGGGAGGAACACTAATTTTTGCAATATTATTTTTGTCTTTTTCGTCGATTTTTTGTGACATTTAGACTAGCCCAAAAATCGTTTTTACACCCTCTGAGACCTCCGAAAATTGAAGTGTTCATTCCTCAGATGTCACCGTCACCACCTTCAATTTGTTCAGTTCACAGGCCTCCGTCACCCGTCACCTGAACTTCCGGTCGTAATACTACAGTACGTTGCACGCGAGGCGAAGGCGTTGTTTGACAATCATAAGGGTGCAGATCATGTCGGGCTTCAAACTCGCACGCCGAAGGGAAATGGTGTCACGGCCGCCCGAAAAAATGCGCTCCACTGCGACGGCTGATCCTATGGAAATAATTAGTGCTTCTTGAAGGGAAGAGCGAAAGAATGATGTACCCGGAATAGTCAGAATATCGAGAGCAAGGCAGAAAAGGTTCGGGAACTGAGCCTTGCAAGCGAAAAAAAATAGATCAAGGGCTCAGCTTATAATACTGCGATCCGGAAGCTTTTCCGAGAGGATTGTAATTCAGATTAGCGATTTCCCACCCGGGATGGCTGTAGAAAAACCATTTGAATCTCAGACCACAAGGTAAAAAGATGTTGGCCCATCCGTGGCCGCACTGTCGCCAGGGAACAGCGGAAAAATGGTGACAAAATGATAATTGGGCTGAAGAAATGGCTACTGAAGAGGTAGGTCCATGTGAAAGACCAAGCACAAGGAGGCCAAAAGTACGCTTTAGAGGTTCAAAACGACGCGAGGAGGCATACCTAACATACCTCGAGCTTCAGAGCATGTTTGACGCGTCTGGACGCGTTGTACCAGCAGCGGTGAAGGTGTAAAGCAAGCGAGGGAGTGATGGTTAAACACGAGCAAATTTCGGACATGGCCCGACGGGAACAGATTTAAGGTTTTCGTGATTAATCACATACCTTCCCCGTCCATCCTGGCGTACCTGGTGCCATGCTGAGTTGTTTCGCAGCGATTTGGAAAGCCGTTACACGGCCGTAGCGGCCGTCTTTTGACGGCCCGTTGGGTACACTAGCCGTCCTGTACCCGTCCCGGCAATCAAGTTGAAATATGTCCGACAGGACGGGCACGGTACCCGTCGCACGGCTGCCGTCAAGCCGTCGAAACGGTAGCGGGCGGCGGCCCTACTAACCACACAAAGTCAACAAAGTCACTCGCACTCTGGACTGAAATCCGATCTGGCTGCGAGCTCGTTGTACAATCCGTGCAACGTGATGTATGCAGTTCTGTCCTGCCGGATTGAGCCGACACTGGGGCTGTCGCTCTACTGGAAACCTGTCAGTGGGGCCGGCGTTTAAGAATTGTGTTCATGGGCGTATGCACCTTCCTCTCCCGTATTGGATCTTGCGATACTGGTTTTCCCTGACGCTCTCGGTGCCCTTCTCCAAGTCCCACTACGTCACAAGCTCTAGCAGACCAGAAACTCGTTGACCAGCTGGTCCGGGCCCTCTGCTGCCATCTGAACTCGCCTCGGCCGGCTCGACTATCTCTGATTCGGCACTTTCACCCGGTGGGCATCGCAGCGCAGACCCACACAGGTACTTGGCAAACATTATCGGAGGCTCGGCCGACCTTTTTTCCGATGATTTGACACCGCTATGCCGTGTCACTCCGAAGCCCGAGACATTTGGGCCGTACTTCGTCCGTGCTAAAGTTGTGATGTAATCCGCACAGAACAAGGCATGGATCACATTTTGTACATTATTTCCCTGATTGGTGATGGACCTGCATCCAACCCGCAAAGTACCGCGGGTCTGTGCATACCTAAAGGCGACCCACACAGGTTTGAAGCCCACAGGTTTGTCGAGTATGTGATTGGCGGGTCTGGGTTCAGGTTGCCCTTTGGTTAGGTGGACCCATGCATAACCCTACCAGCTCTGCCCAAACTTGTTCAAGTCTTTGCTTTGGTCCTGGATGAGTGTACACCAAATTCGAATCTGGGTGGGTGCCAACTAGACTCAGATGAAGGCTGGGTTGCATTCTTGATACTTGAATGACTTGATGGAATGATTGGTGGGCCGTCAATATTCTTCCTTCTTGATTTGCTGGATTCAAGGCATGTGAATGAAGTTGATTGGTATGAGGTCCAGCCAGCAGCTCTGGCCATGTTTTGAGTGGCGGTCAAGCAACCAGATCCAACTGGACATGTCAGAAAAATCCTATTCGGCTTTGATTGGCATTGAGTGTGTTCCAAGCCATTGCATGGCCAAATGGCTTTAGCTGGCTTCCAACACACAGTTCCAAATCCTCCAACCACTTCCAAGCCACATCAATGGTTCTCACACCTTCTGAGATGAATCCCAGAAAGTAACAAAATGTACGCTGTCAGGAGAGCCCCCGCTCCAGCTGCTTTTCCGTCCGGATCTGCCCCGGACGCTTTCCTGTCTGATGCTCCAGATACTCCTGTGCCTGTCCATCCGTCTGTCCAACCATCCAGGACATCTGTCTGCTCTCGCTGGCACGTGCTGTGCGATCAGGCCTGTGATCACTGTAGATACCTCTGGACATGTGCTACTGGGTAGTTACCAATTAGTATATGAGGTTTCACCTAGTGTGGGAATCCCCATCTTTTCTTCTCTTCGGATTCCCCTGCTAGGTGCGTAGTAATTCCACTCCTGTATTCTAGTACCCATATTTATACTTTGGATTCCCCCACTAGTTTCTGTACCCCATGCCAAGCTTAAGGTTGCCCTTACATACACTTCTGTTCTTCTCCACATGCGAGGGTTCTTTGCAGTCACAGTTATTGTAGTAGTCATTGTTGGTGAGTAAGTAATTAATGACATGTAGGAGTAAATAGGAAGTAAGCAAGAACGAGGGGTCACTCTTCAATTGATTTTTAGCAATGTGTAAAGCACGTATACACAAGCAGGAAAATATCTGGGGGTCATCAACAGAGTTATGTACCTTGGTCCAGTGAACAATGTGCTCTGAACCAAACCCAAACAACCCAATTATCATCAAAATACAACCCAAGTCTTTCCAAAACAGCAGTGATGCCTACAGAAATAAGACAGGAATCAGAAATAGGCCAATCAGAGAGCACAAGAGCCGAGATTCAGACAAGTGATAGTCCCTTTGCAGATCCTAACAGTAGATTGAAGGGAAGGTATAAGATTCCCCAGGAAGTTGAACCTTCACTACAAGATATCACCAGAAATAGACTTGAGTGATGATTGAGCAATGGAAATAAGATGTTTTAAAAGCTTTGCAGCTTATGAGACAAGCAAGTGTTGTGTGTGGTAGTAGTGGTGGCATCCAAAGACAAACAGGAGACCTCAAAGAGGTCAACGATAAACAATTCCCAGACAATACAAGCTCTGAAAGCTTATTTCCCCACAGACTCCGAGACAATGGCGATGACAATGAACGATAAACAATGTTGATGAACAATGGCAACGACAATGACAATAGACAATGACAATGACAGTAAAATGATTTGATTCCCAGACACTAGGTAGCCTCAACCATGTCTAAGACATTTTCAATAACCAATTCCTTATTCTAACTAAAGGTTTCTCAATGTTAAATTCCAATGACAATACAGACTGCACCAACCCCAGAAATAGCCCGATCGCAAGCATTCAGCCTACTAGTACACGGGTGATTCTGTACCCTACTTGAAACAATGTCCTGACTACTTATACAATTCCCAAAATCATATGTAAGTCCAAAACAAGACTAAAATTAGTAAATTTGCCCTAGTTCCCCCTCCTTAGCTGTTTATCTGTTGGAAGGCTTCCTGCAAGTGTATTGCCATTGGCCAGCGTACAGGTTGATCCTGATATCCGACCGTGCAGTGTTGGTCACCCTAGGGGTTTGAAACCCTCAGTCTCTTGGCTGACTGATACAGAGTCATCCACCTTATTTCCCATTGTCCCTGGTCCTCTTCCGCTACTCCTGAGCATTAGGTAATGTTCCCCTAGTCTCCAGCTCCTCGTAGACACCCATAGTGAGACTTGTCCCAGAAAGGGTTCTTATTTCCTCAACTCTGCTTACTCAGGATAGAACAATCCCATCAGATTGCCTTAGCCAACCAGCACCGTGTCCGCATACCTGACCTGCAAACCCGCGGGTTTTGCCAGGTCCAGCTTTTGGTGGTTTGGAGGCTTGAATCGCTCGGAGTGGTGGTGTATCTGAAAAGAAATACACAGGTACCCATCAATTTCTGTTATCTGCAACATACCAGCAGGCTCTGCACATCTTTTACTTCGCATTTTTCAAATAGCTGACTGGTTTGGAGCTACACCCAAAGGTGCTCCATTGAAATGTTCCCAAGGTGAGTCTAGACCTTAGTTGAAGGAATTTCTCCTCTTTAGATGTGTTTTCTTTTGTTGACTTAAAGCTCTAGGAGTCCATTTTCATGCAGAAACAAAGACCACCCGTGCATGGGTTTGGAAACCCGCGGCCATGAATAAACCTGTGCAGGTTCTGGACCTGTACTGGGTACGGGTTGGCACTCTGGTACCCTAACCCGTGTCCAATCCTACTGAACAAGAGCAAGTTGAGAGCGAGAGCAACTAACCATTTTTGATGGCCGTTGCCAAACACGTCATCGGTGTCATCCAACCGGCTTGGATTCTTCCTTTAACAGCAATGAGGTGCAGGTCAGCCACTTCGTGGCCTCCCAACCTCTTTTCCAAAAGAAATCAATTTTCAGTTGCCTGAGCCTCTTTGTTCTACTCTCTTCTCAATTTGAATGGAATTTAGTTGAGCTGACCTGGGATTCATTTGTTATTGTAAACACAGTTACTCCGGAGAATTAGCAGACATTCTTGAGTGTGTTGGACACAGAAGCATTGATGGCGATTGTGAGGACCCATTCCGATGTCGGCCGGGACACTGGGCGGCAAAAGCTGACCTCGCCGATTGGGCCGGCATTGAGGGATCATTAATTAACCGTTCTTTAAGACAAGATGTGCCTTCGCTCCGCTCCAGCTGAGACAATAAATTCATCCTGTCCAGCTTCAGAATATTCGTTGTAACTGGATCTGACTTGCCTGGACATGAAGCGGAACTTCCCATGAATAATCATAATAGCAGTCAGCAAAGACACGCAGCAGCCTTCAGAACTCATTGAACAGCGTGACAGTGTCTGCCGTATCTGTGGCGCGAATCATCGATGCTTGTCTGCATGAACGATCCGGTCATGCAGAACGGGCTGGGCAGTACCGCCATTTGAGTATTTGTTAGTGAGGTCATGGAGGTAGGGATGGCAGTGGTGCGGGTAAGAGGACAGACCTGTGACACAACATCCCCCCGATGATGGAATAGTTATTCTTCAGCATGGTTGGAGGCGTGCTTATTGGCGGTAGGGGTGTTGATGCCCGCACTGCATCCAGCCGAGGTTGCAATCATCTGTAGAATTGGCATGCTCCAAGCTAAAATCGGTCAGGAATTGAAACCAAACTCCAGTGTCACTACTGGGATGGGAGGACACACCTGCAGAGCCGAGACTGCCCATCTTCGTCGACAGTCGATCCTCACTGCCGTGCCAGATGTTCGTTTTGAGGATACCGGGTACAATGCATTTACTGGCAGGGCTCCGGCGACGAGAGGATGCTGTCGTCGTAATGAAGAGACTCGAGAGAGGCCGAATGGTAAATGAAAAACTGTGCAGCCTCTGCCGCTATTGCCGGTGTTTGATATTTGAGTCTTGAATTGTTCAACTTCCGAGAACCAGTGTCATGCAGGGTCGATAACTTGATAATTCAATGATCTCGAATGGGGGTGGGGGGCAGGACAGTGATTGAGGACCTCGGACCCCAGTTAACATTCACACAGGAGCGACGACAATAGTATTAGTTTGCGACTCAAGTGCTGGCGAACGTTGAACGCTTTGCGTCTCGGTCTTGTTACCGAACTTGAAATCTTGCAAGTGACTTGAACACCCAGTCCGTAGTTTGAGGTAAGTATCTGAACGAACCAGGCTCGCTGATCCAGGTTGGTTCCCTGTTTTTCAGCAAGCAGTACGCGTCATAACATTGCGGAATTGGGGGATAATCCAGCACAAATGAGACGTCCATAAGCCCCGTAGATATCCAGATCTTGAACTTGAGCCAAGATTTATCCCACCTTGAGAGCTTGCAAACATGCACTTGAGAGGAATCCACACTTGACGGATTAATGCAGATAAATATTTGAACAATATGGCTGTCCATTGGTGGTAGGGGAAGAGGGCAGGAGGGCATAAGAGAAGCGGAGCAGCAGCTGTTTAAGCAGAAAGAATGCGATGTGGGACTACGTGGCTCCCCGGCATGATAGTAATCTAATTGCAACTGCGGTGAACTGCGCCCAGTACCCCAGTACAGAACAACTGCACGGGGGTCAGCTGTTATTGAAAGGCTGTGGTACTATCAATATATCGGGTGTGCGAAAGCTCACCGGGAACTGTTGAGGGTACAGGAAGTTTAGATCAAAAAGAGATGGATGTGGTCAAGCAGGAGAGGAAGACAAAAGGATTTGCAACAAATGAAGAAAATCGCAAACGCGTACAAAGATTTACCTAGGATTTCGTTAAAGAACGGTTAATTGGTGGACAAAGGTGGTTCAGACTCGAATATAAGTCGGAATTGAGAGGAAGGCTACGCCGGAGAGCTTGAGAGTTTCGCAGCGGGTTCAAGGCGCAATGAAGACAAAAAAGGTGTCCGCAGACGGACGAAGCATACAGTGCACAACTGCGGAAGATTCCAAATGGTGCAGTGCGTAGTGGGTCATGGGATGTATACCGTGGATATTGCTGTCGGATAAACGGGGATAGTTATGGCAGAAAACGAGAGAAAGAAAGAAGCAGCGAGGATATATGGGGATCTTGCACAGGTTTCGTAGGATATCGTTAAAGAACGGTTAATTAATATCCTACGTAGCGGCAGAGGCTGCGCAGTTTTTGGTTTACCATCCGGCCTATCTCGAGTTTCTTCGTTACGACGACGGCATCCTCTCGTTGCTGGAGCCCTGCCAGTAAATGCATTGTACCCGGTATCTTCAAAACGAACATCTGGCATGGCAGTGAGGATCGACTGTCGACGAAGATGGGCGGTCTCGGCTCTGCAGGTGTGTCCTCCCATCCCAGTAGTGACACTGGAGTTTGGTTTCAATTCCTGACCGATTTTAGCTTGGAGCACGCCAATTCTACAGATGATTGCAACCTCGGCTGGATGCAGTGCGGGCATCAACACCCCTACCGCCAATAAACACGCCACCAACCATGCTGAAGAATAACTATTCCATCATCGGGGGGATGTTGTGTCACAGGTCTGTCCTCTTACCCCGCACCACTGCCATCCCTACCTCCATGACCTCGCTAACAAATACTCGAATGGCAGTACTGCCCAGCCCGTTCTGCATGACCGGATCGTTCATGCAGACAAGCATCGATGGTTCGCGCCGCAGATACGGCAGACACTGTCACGCTGCGCAACCAGCCAGCAACGCAACATGAACGCTTACCCCAACCGTGTTGAACCCGAGTTTCCCCTCGATAGCCCTCGATTCTGGCTGCGGGGCGAGCTTCGTTGGTTTGTTTTGTCCTCCATAATTGGCCTCTGTTTTTTGATGATTCACGAGTCCTGGAACAGTGGCGTTAAAACATGGTCCAGCCAAGTATCCCTCCTGACATTTGCGATATCGTTGTGATGACCTTCACTGGGTTTTGGCGGTATACAGGACTGGGGTGCACGAAGTTGTATTATTGCGAAATTAAAGTTCCCAATTAATCTGTGCTTGGGCATTTGAATCTGTATGGTGGCCAATGAGTTCTGGAGGCTGCTGCGTGTCTTTGCTGACTGCTATTATGATTATATTCATGGGAAGTTCCGCTTCATGTCCAGGCAAGTCAGATCAAGTTACAACGAATATTCTGAAGCTGGACAGGATGAATTTATTGTCCCAGCCGGAGCGGAGTGAAGGGACATCTTGTGGTGTTTAACATCGGGGCTGGTGCCCAGATGTCATCGGCTCCACACGAAAAAAAAACACGTAATTTCAAACTCCGGCCAAGCCCAGCCTAATCGCGTCACTCGAGAAGGCCTAGCTTGCCGACGGCAAAGTGCTCGCCACAGTTTTTGCCGAGTATATACGACTTTAGTGGGAGTGGGACTCACGCAGTCCCACTGATCATCCCGAGTCCCACTCCCATGCTTTGAAACAGTGGGATTCATCTAAGCGAGTGGGACTTGCCGTCTGATGGTATCACGGCCTTGACCCGCGGCCATGGTGCCGAACCCAGCTTGCACTGTACCCTGACGCGGTTGCCTAGAGTATTTGCTCGCACTAATTGTTTTTTCGTTCCAATTTTTCCCCGCAATTCATAGTTCCAACCATCTAACTTCCCTCCTCTCCAGAGTTCAGAAGCGAATTTAACAATGTTACACGGCTCGGACTTGGTTGCAACCCGCATGCTTGACTCGAGTCTCGGTGTGATCATCACATACTCCGTGAATCGGATTCTCTTCATATATTCCGGCAGGTCCCTGACTTCAGGTTTGATTTGAAACTGTGTGTCCAGCTATCTTGTTCTTCATTTTGGCATTGGCTCGAACCTTCGATAAACAACACTCATAAGTATATGCACCCAAATATGGCTTGGTTGCACAGACTAACCAGCCGACCATTTCAGTTCCAGTTCCATTCGGTTTGCGCTTTATTGAAGTAGTCTGTAATTGTTCCACTCTGAGTCGTCTGAAGTCCCCATATCTTCATCTTGAGGTCTTTTTTGCCGTGATAATAGACCAACACGCTGCGAAGCACGTTGGACTGCAGCATGTTTTGTGGTTGATATTAATTCAATATTAACACAACATGAAGGCCTAGTAGAAATTTGAATGGTGTTGGTCAGGGTGCTATGGCGTGAATGTCGTATTTTGAGATCCAAGTGAAAGGCACAACCTGATGAGGATCAATACGGCATGCGTCGGCCACCGACTCCGAAAAGTGCATCAATCCCACTATTTGATCCATTTGCGATCAATCCTACTTCGGAGAACCATCGAGTCCCACTAATATTACCCAATCCCACAAATCTGTCCACTTGAGTGGGACTGGACGAGTCCCACTCCCACTAAAATCGTCCGTCCTCGTTTTTGCCATTCGTAGGCAGGCTGGTTACGAGTCTAATCATTTCGGGCTTCAATTCAGCATCTATCCAATTTCGGTCTGATAAACATCATACAAGGTTCTCGACTGAATTCATCCTATTCGTATCTGGCATTAATCATTGGCAGACAGCAGATATGTTGATCAAACTACGGTAATGGTACACATATGAGAAGCCAATTAGAATAAGAGCCCAGATAGCCGCCCAAAAGCTTTCAAACAGTACGGCAGCATACATGTGGCGTATCAGATTCCTCGAACAGGGAATTGAATGGCTATCGGCACTGATTTCCTCTATATAAAGGTCAGCAAGCCTAGTTGTTATCTACCAATCCGCAAATGCCTCGTCAGCCCGCATTGACCGAAACCCGCATCAACAACATCATCACCTGCTTGAAACCCGCTGTAACACTCCTGAATGAGCTCAGTGTCGCATTCGGGGCCCCATTTGTGCAAGCAATCTCAGAAACAAGTCTCTCTTTGATCACCGCTCTAGAGGTAAAGTATCCCTGAGAAGGGTTCTACGGATCTAATAGGGAGTCGCAGAACACAAAGAAGAACAAAGATGAATGCATTCAGCTCACAGAAAATATTCATCAAGTGCTCTTTGTCATCATCAGTCTCCACATAAAATCAGAAATCGCAGGAAGCCTTACACCGGCCATCTTGCTTCACATCGGGAAATTCACAGAGTATTCATGTAGTCCTAGGGATTTCAGAGACACACTAACAGTTATTAATGCAGAACTCTCCACAAGATTAATACATTTGTGGAAGGCCAGCAGGATGGAAACATGTTCAAACACTTTCTCTACCACAATGAAATGAAGAATTTGTTCAAAGCCTGTTGGAATGGGTTGCAGGATGCTCTCGAAGTATTTAAGGTACCTTGAATATGTCACATTCTACAAGATACCAATCTTAAATGCCAATTAGATTAAATCTGCGACTACAACTTTGACCAGTGTCAGAGCAATGCAAATTGCGGCCGACAATATGCACCGGGAATTGCTTGAATTAATTTCGAGTCTTTCTGACGGTACTGGTTCAGACAGGGCTTCCTCTGTACGTGAAGTCTGCTCTAGTGCAATTCTCACAATTTTACTCCCAACCTAGATGTACTGCACACTCAATAGCTCCCAACTAAGGTACAAACTTGATCAATATTTCCAACAGATGTATGCTTATCATTGCTCTTCAGCTCCAAGTCCTTTTCACTGCTACCAGCACGGCCCAAGATATTCTATGGCCGGGACTCAGAATTGAAAGAAATTGTCAAGATGATCCACCAAGAATCTCCAAGGATTGCAATCTTAGGGACAGGTGGTATGGGGAAAACAAGCCTTGCCAAAGCTGCCCTGCACCACCCAGATATTGCCGCCAAATACCAGCATTGTTTCTTCGTGCCCTGTGATTCAGCTACCACAAGTATTGAATTGGCTGCCCTCATTGGGGCTCATATAGGCCTGAAGCCAGGGAAAGACCTCACAAATCCCATTTTACGTTACTTTTCTGGAAAACTGACTTGTCTTTTGATTTTGGACAACCTGGAAATAACTTGGGAGCCAATAGACTCTCGCAGTAGTGTTGAGGAGTTGCTCTCTTTGCTCACCAATATAGATCATCTGGCATTCATGGTGAGCACATTACCACCTCAGTCACTGCACCCATTAATCTATTTTAGATTACAATGCGCGGTGCTGAAAGGCCTGCCAAAGTTCGATGGACTCGGCCATTTTTGCTACCCCTGCAACCCTTATCGGATGAGGCTACCAGACAAATGTTCTTTGACATTGCAGATGATGTTCATGAAGCCAAGGAGGTTGACCAGCTGCTCCGCTTGACTGATAACTTGCCACTAGCAGTCAATCTTATTGCGCACTTGGTCGATGACAATAGCTGTTCTATGGTTCTATCTCGCTGGGAGACTGAGAAAACTTCCCTTCTCTCAGAAGGTCATGATAAAAGATCAAATCTGGATGCCTCTATTGCAATCTCTTTGTCCAGTCCACGCCTCAACTCCTCGCCTGGTGCCAAAGATCTATTGGGTCTTCTCTCAATCCTGCCAGATGGGTTGTCTGAAACTGAGCTCATCCAAAGCAAACTTCCCATCAAGGATATTCTGGCATGTAAATCAGTATTGCTGCAGACCTCATTGGCATATAGTGATGATCAACAACGGTTGAAGTCATTGGTTCCTATTCGAGAACATATGCAGCATTTCCATCCAGCATCACCACTGCTTATTCAAGCCATTCAAAAGTATTTTCATATGCTCTTGGATCTGTACAATAAGTATTGTGGGACTCATCAGACAGCCAGCATGATCAATCCAATAGCTTCGAATTTGGGGAACCTGACCCAGATACTACGCCAGGGATTACTTCTGCAACATCCGAATCTTACAGATATTATCACATGCACCATTTCTCTAAATGCCTTCAGCCGATTTACTGGGCATGGATGGATTGTATTGATGGAACAACTTCCGGATTTCTTGCCACTGCTTTGCGATCACAGATTGAAAGCACTATTCATAACAGAAGTGTTTCTTTCTGCTGACTACAAGGCCATTGATGATCCAGAACTGCTGATTTCCCAGGCCCAGTCCCACCTTAGCACTTTCCATGATCCATATCTGGAATGTAAGTTGATTAACACCCTTCTGGTGCTCCTATATTCTAATATATTGTATAGCTCGGTTCTATTATGCATTGGGAAACTACTATACATTCCGTACAAACAACAAATCCAAAGGCACAACATGTCTCGAGAATGCCCTTTCATTAGGAATATCAGCTGGAGACACCACCTCCCAAGTTTTTGGTGTTGTCCATGCTTGCACATATCAGATGGAGAATTGGTGAATATAAAGAAGGACAGGGATTGGCAAGTAAGGCACAGAAGCTTGCGAAGTTATCTGCCAATTTATATGAGGAAGCAAGGGCATTGCGTATTGAAGCTGGCTGCCTCCAACAGCTAGGTGATTTCAAAAACAGTGTTTCCAAGCTGCACCAGGCAGGAGAGCTTCTACGGCTTTGTGGCATGCCTGGAGGCAACCTGGATCAAATTATTATGAATAATGAGGCTGAAGTACATCTGCAAAAATCAGAATATGCAGAAGCTAGAAGAATTCACCTCCAGATTGCTCAGGGCACCTCTCCAGAGCAGGATTTACACAACCATGCTCTTGCGCTCCTGAATATAGGGCTGATTGATGTGATTATTGGTGCAAATGAGAATAATGTGCATCAGAATCTGGACCAGGCAAAAATGTTGTTTGGTAGTCTTGGGGACCCTCTTGAGGTGATTTGTTGTGAAGCACCTTTGGCGAACTTGCAGCTCAGAGAAGGTAATGCTTTGACTGCAAGAATTCAGTTGCAAAGACTTCTGCGATTGACCTGGGCAAGGGAGACTGAAATTGTATCTTACTGCTTGGAGATAATGGCTGATGTCAACCGCTGGAGCATCAATGACTTTCATTGGACATCTGTATACACAGTGGTATACTTTGTGTTTGCAAAGAAATCCCAGGAAAAAGTGTCCCTGTACAAGGCACTTCGCTTCCTGGGAGATGTCTTGCTTTGAATGGAGATGAAAAATCAGCGGAAACACTCTTCATTGTAGCTTTGGAAGGCTTCACCTATATGGATATTCATCGCAGTAGGGCTGATTGCATGCTTCGGCTCGGTGATATTGCGAAGAATCAGGGAGATCATGCCATGGCAGGAGTACTTTGGATGGAAGCTCGACCACTGTTTGAGAGGTCATTGCAGGGAAATGATGTTGCTCAAGTTGATGCCAGACTTTTGGACATTGAGATAGGTAGGTATGATGGCTCGGAAAATACGCTACCTGTAGTCTGAATTCTTGATATTTATTCTTCTGCTGCTTTCTCCGTTCCAGTTGTAACCATGAGTATTTATTTAAATAATGGCTGTGTGGTCCTAGGTTTTGCTGACTATATCCTTTTCAATCTTATTGTATCTTGTTTTTGGACATGTCATCAGAGCATCCTGCATCAGTATCTTACCGCAGTCCGCAGTACGCGGCCAGAGGTTAAATGCGCCCGAGCTTGATGTGAAACAGAAGGGCTAGGGATGCGATTGAATGTAGCCCCAGTCTAAAATGGATTGTGTCCAGGTTAAATATTTCATTTATGTACCCACCTTGAATGAAATTCCCAGCAGCTGTCTAACCTAGCCTCGGCCGAATCTGGGTCTAAAATCCAAGCTCACCCAGGCTGCTTCAGACTTTTGGCCCGTGTGCCCCAGAATCCGTGATATCATCTGATCAACACGAACCAAATTCTTTTGACTCCTTTCTAGCTTAAAAGGCTTCGGACGAACAGAGAAGCGTAATTTTATAAAGAGAATGATGCTGACGAGTCGATGACGCTGTACTGGTGTCGATGAAATCCAAGAGGACCGGTGGGCCAGTTTTTCTTGCTTGCAGCGCTATCGCCCATCGTGCCCACGGATGCTATCCAGTGATCATTGGAGGCTTCGGACTGGATCGCATTTCCAGCCATTGCACCCGGGCCCTTGTAAGCAGTGTTTGTCTCAGCTCCCTTCAGTGATCAACTTGCTGAGGCAGTTGTTTCAGCCTACGCCAGGCGCCACTGCCGAAACGGCGGGAGAGCTAATATCTTTCTTTCTTCCTCTTTATAAAATTACGCTGTCCGAAGCCTTTAAACTCCGCCGGCAATCTCCTTTTACGCTGATGTCTGCTGTTAGCCAAGCGGAGAGCGGCCCGGCGAAGCCGGCCGCGAACCGCTAGTTGCGCATTCGAATCGTTCCGATGTTGTCGTGTCTGGTGGCATCTCCACTGCCTTTCTCCCGAAATATCACGGACCCTGAGTATTTCTGGTGCGTCTAGTCACTAGTGTTTTTTTCATCGGACACAAATTTCATTTTAGCCACAGCCAGCCAGGTGCATAGTGCTCGCCGTTCACTCACTCTGTAGTGAGATGGCATTAGCTGAATGCAACACGAAAGAGGAAGGACCGGCTGCGGATTCCGATCCACCCATGCCAGGTCGATCAGAACCTTCTGGTTTGATGATCCGTCCTCAATTTAGCAGCAGTCGTCTATGTAACGCCACGTCTGCGGACCCACTGCCTCCACCGTCCCCAGTTCCTACGTTCATGTCAAGGATGGACATCGATAACATGAAGATTGCGCGCGACGTGTAAGGGCCGTTGGCCTAAAGCATTCGATGCTAAGTAGTCCCCTCAGACAACTCAGTCGTTCCTTGTTCCTTTCAGGAATAGGTGTGTCCCCGATCTTTGTGCCTCATACGATGAATTCCTTCCTTATCCCGCCCAGTGATTTTGCTCTACGACCACCTCTTGACGATCGGATCCGAGATCCAACACATATGGGTGACGACACATAAACGCAGCTCGATATGGTTCCTCCTTATTCGATATTTCTCCTTCGCCGGCAACATCGTAATGGCGCTCGATACATTTGGAGATTTTGGTCTGGAGGTGTGAATTATTTTCTGTGTTGCCCACCGCGCTTTTGATCACTGATCGTTCTCTGCCCGCTCTTAGACGTAGGTCCCAGTTTTTTTCTCAAAGAAATCTCATTGTACAGCGCATTCCCTGCAAGGTGTGGGAAATTGCGGGTCACGACTGGACTGGTTATCGTCGCGCAAGAGCTTATCGTTGGATGTACCTCATATTCCTGCTACATAATGCCTGCGCTCATGACTGTGGAAGGCACGCTTTTCCTGCGTGTGTACGCATTATAGAGTCTGAACCGATGGATCATGTATCTGCTCCTGTGCGCCGGGGTAGTTATTGTGTCAGTGGGCGCGGTGAGTGTTGTACAGCATTTTGGCCTCTGCTGATCTTGCCGAAGTGGTCCATCGTGCCGGTGGGCCTCAGTCCCATTGTCAGGACAAGCGCTCCAGGCTGCTATGTCCCGCAATCGAAAACCCAGTAAGCAAATTATATGTGTACTCGCTCAATCCGTTTACCAACTGGACACTCACTGCAGAGACCTTCGTAAGTTTATTTTATTCTGACGATGGCCAATCTACCTGACGCTGCGGTGCAGGAATGGCGGCCGCATGGACTGGAGAGTGCGCATAATTCTTTGTTTATCTCGCCGCGCTCGACTGAAACTTCTGTCACATAGACTGGCAGGCGACATCCTCGTCATCGGCTTGACTCTTTACCGATCCTACACTCAACGTCGAAATAGTGTTTCGTTTGCTGGATCCCTCTGGAGAATTATGATACGCGACGGTAAGACTATTGCCATCCATTCCAGAGGCTAACATCTGACTGCGCCTCCCAGGTGTTGTTTATTTCGGGCGAGTTCAATCCCGTGCGGCTGGGTGGTGTTCCTGACAATGTGCGCAGCGTAATATGTCTGGTCAACATGGCAAACATCCTCATGTTCTATGTGGGTATTCCTCCAACCTTGCGGCGAACTCCTCTAATTGAGTCCACAGTTCGGAGATGTTTGCTTTCCGTTGCCATGCTTTTATCTGCATTGATCATTTCATACGGTAGATCTACACCTCGAACAGTCTCTCGTGGTTCACGACGGCGTGTGTGGAGATTTGTTTCAATCTCAGGCTACTCATCAGATGGTTCTATGTAGAATCTCGGTTGCCATGATATCGCGCTTGATGCTCAACCTGCATGTGGCGGCGACGGGTGAAATTGGAATGGACACGGACATGGAACTGGAAAGGGTACGCTTTGTACGTAGGAGTGGAACAGACGTCGCCTCTGGAGGTGAATAATCAAAGTTGAATCGCGTTTGTGATATGGACAACAACGTCGAGAATTTGCAGTTTTAAATTGCTAGGAAATTCACGTATCTGCTGGGTAGAAGCTATCCCTCCGCCAACAGCAAACGAACCTCTTCCAGCCATTCCCACCTCATCCTCCCAGGCGCCGCATTTTCTGGTTTCCCACTGTGCTTCCTACGCCGATCGCAGTTTTGTCATCCGTTCTTGCTCACGTCGTTGCACATGGAAGTGATGTGGAACACACCACCACAATATGCTTTGCCGAGAGAAGAACGTCTGAACGAATCGCTGGGGGCAGCCGGGTTAGGTTAGGGTTCTTAATAGTACCAGCACGGTACGTACAAATATCCGAAAGAAGTACAACAGTAGCGGGGGGTCCAGCTCTGCGATGCGTTGTGAATTTATTGCTGACCATAGACATTTAGATTCGCAAATGAAACGCACAGATGACGTCCGTGGATTGATTCTGCAATGTGGGTCCAATTCGGTTGCCGTAGTTCCCATCGACAATCCACCTGTCGGGCGCCTCCACGAGCTTCTGCTTCAATTTTGGATGCAATTGGCCGGTGGTGCAGTGGCCCCACCCCGGGGTGAAATATAGCGGCTCGGCTCACATGCGTATCGCGATCCGTCACAGCTTCAATCAGCTCTTGAGTGGCGGGTCGGATTGCCTCCCTACACTCAACTTGAAATCGGATGGAAAGTATGTAAGGGTGAACCGGTCGAGGACGACATAACTTACCGATTTCGGTAAAGCGTCCGCGGCCCTCTAGTCCAGCATGGCGAACGTTCTCTCCCGACCCCTGTAGCGCGCTTGTCATTGCGACGACGCTTGTTCGCAAATCTTTGGGCTTGAGCACCTGAAGGACTACCACACGAGCAGCTTCGATTCGGCGGTTCCTCGCAAATAACCTTTCAAATATCAGAACCCCTTCGACTAGACCACAAGCTTAGCGTGTACCAAGCGGGTCAGAAGACGTACTGTGGTCAATCACAGGGTCTCTCAGCAGCAACTGAACTATCTCCGTTTTGCCATTCGCGATGGACACATTTATGGCCTATTTCGCTGGTAGTGCAAGCTTGACCTCATTGGAATGTCTCACCTGCAATATTTATGTCTACCCTATCGATGAGAAACCTGACCACATCGACCTCCCCTAAATATGCTGCGAGTTGAAAAAGGGTAACAAACTTGTGGTCTGGTGCGGAGTAGTTAGCCCCGACTATCGGCGGTATGAAAGCGTAATTTTAATACCTTGAATGGGAGTATCGGGAGAAGCGCCGCTTTCAATCAGTGCCTTGAACTTTGCAACATCAATGTGGTTCGTGTCGATCGCATTTTGAAAAACATCCTCGTTCGCTCCTCTTCAAAATTGTGGTGTTCAAGGAGTTTCCTTCGAATTTCGATGATCGATGACACGAAATCTCTCGGATGGGAACAACAAGTAGAAGGGTAAGAATCTGACCGAATCCCCATTCATCGTCCTCTTGATATTCCGGATTCTTGCTGGGAGCAAGAGCGAGTTCATGTCGATGACGTATGATGTTGATCACCACGAGACAACCCAATCCGACGAGAAGGAAGCTGGTGCGCGTTTCCAGTAGGGTGGACGGGAGTCCAAGGCCAGCGAGCCAGCTGTTGTTTTGCGACTCCGCATCCGACGTCTGCGTCCCGCTGATACGGAACCGAATGGTACGCAAAGGGTGCTCAACACTCGACCAGAAGCCGGGGTGTCGTCTGCGAGATTTGTTGTCGAGGATGTGGAGTGTGATGAGATTAAGAAATGGGACGAGGTTGATGCCAGGAATCAGGACGAGAGAATATATCAAGGGGATCGGCAGGTCCGACAATTGAGAGGGAAACGGTCGAGAGAGATGGATCACAGAAAATTACTGTTCCGAAGGCGGCTGGATCACTCCAGAACCATATGCCGATGGCGGCCATGAGCGAGAGGTGCATGGAGCCGATGGTGAGAACAGGTGCTTGTAAAAGTAAGCCTGGAGACGTTTGAAAACCTGGGTGAAGCGCATTATTAGATCAAGTTCGATACCGTTCCGTATCACTTACCCTGCCATTCCGGCCCAAAGCATCGCCGTCCATCTTGTTCTTGATTCCCGCAAGGCGTCTCAGCGGCGAGACAAGTGCCTTCAGCCAGCCATTCCAGGTGGCCGGAATTGCCGAAAGATTATCTGCTTTGGATCGATGGTGTGCGTAGAGTAGAAGCCAAATAAACATGCTAGTGTTGTTCCACCTTTGGCCCTGGCCTCGATGATAGTGGAAATGAGAAAGGCGAATGCGACCGCCAGCACGCCAATCGATTGGTCCTGAATGCCCTTGAGTTCATCGACAGATATCTTTCCGTTCCAGAGATGTGCAATGAAGGGTGCGAAGCAAAGCAGATTCTGTGCGTAGATGGCAGTGCGGACACCGATGCCAGAGATGTCTGGGTTGGAGGGGATGCAATCGGCGCCCATGGTGGTCGAAAGGAAAGGCGTCTGTTCTGCTTGCATGTGCCTTGACTTCTCTCACGTGTTAACAATCGCAATGTTCTCCAGGTATTGAGCCGAAATCCCGTCGGGCTTGGATTTTTCGTGCGGAGGTTCTGTTGAGCGAATGATAATCCGTGAGGATCGATCATAGAGACCCGAAAATCGAAACCAGGCATCCTGAAGCGACATCGGACGAGATTGAAGGTCAGTTAGCGAGATCAGATCTCAATAATATCTCTGGCGCAAGCTGCTTCGATGTCAATCGGACAGCTTTACGGCGATACCCCGGTGGTTGACGCGCTCGAAGACGTTTGGAAGACCAATTGTATATGGAGGTCCGGATACAAGCGCGGCGATGGTGAGGATGTGGAGGGAACAATGATTGAGGTGCCAGGAGGAACCCCAGGAGAACATTGCATGTCGGACGATCGGCACGGGCGGTGAGGGAGATTGGTGGGCGTTGAGCTCCTTAGAAGGCCCAGACATGCGGGTTTCACGGCCTATTATGCATCAACGCAATAGAAAATGTGAAGTGCTAAGTATGGCAACCAGGAAAGACCCAGATTCAGAATCGGAGATACTGGAGGCAAGCCAGGATGGGAACAGAGTTGGAGCAACAAGAGGACGTGCCTCTGCAAAAGAAACGATGACAAGTCATTGTCGAGACATCAGCAGAAGCAGAAATCGAGCCAAAGGCGACGATTCGACGGCCCAGGAGTCAGGCCTGCTTACCAGCGAGTTGCCAGTACAGAGGAATCACCGAGAATACGTAGAGCGCCTCGGCCTCCGGCACGACATGAGCCATAAATCGCACATCGCCGACGCACGACGTGGAAGCAGCCAGCAAACGACGCGCGCTTAGTCACTGATGGCAGTGATCCGCTGGCGCTAATGCAGCAAATCAGTGTACAGTAAAAAACAGATTGAATTCGAATGAATGCTAATGATACAGAGACATGCGTGCGTATGATATGTAGGCAGGGAGGTGTAGCGTTACTTGTGTGCGTGCAGGAACGTAAAGGGTAGTGTAAAGGAAAGGAGCGGCGTCGATCCTACGTATCCTCGGCTTAGCGAGGCAAGGCAGGGTGCATGCGTGCGTGAGGTGGGTCAAGGAAGGAGGGAGCGTGATCATGTGCTGGGTCGGGCGGGCGGGGGACACGGGCAAACGGGAGGGCAGGGCAGGGAGACGAGAGGGGATCACACGAGCGACCGCGCGTGCGGGGCCCGCTCCGCCTGCGCCTGCTCCTCCTCCTCGTGGGGGTACGCCGCCATGTGAATCGAGTGCGCGTCCGACGTCGGCGTCCACTCCCCCTCGCCCTCGCCATCCGTAGTGTAATGACCAGCGGACGTCGGCGACGCAGGGTACGCGTGCTCCGCCCACCCGAGGTGCAGCGGGAGCTGGTGCGATGCCCTTGACCCCGAGCCCGACGAAGTGGAGGTGGCGAAGGACGTCGCGCTGGCAGGCGTCTCTGGGTCCGGGTGGAAGGTGGAGTGGAATGGGGAGGGCGCGGATGCGGCGGCCAAAGACGACGCGATGGACGCGTGCGCGTCGACGTGCCCGTCCGCGGAGTACACCGACGACACGGAAACGACGTCCCCGGTATCCTTCTCAAAGCCCTCGACAAACCGCGACGAGCTCGCCGTGCGTGCGGTCGAGGTGGTGGTACGCGCAGATGAGGCGAACGACCCCGCGCGCTTGAGGTCCGTATCGAAGGACGCGGCGGTGAAGGAGCCACTGGGGGTGTACGCGGGGAGGGAGATGTCGATGCCCGCCGAGCCGGACTTGGCGAAGGAGGGGGCCGCGGGCTTGGTGTAGCCGATGCCCTTTGACCCCGACGCAGACGTGGAGGAAGTGGTGGACTTGGCGGCGAAGACACCGGTGTGCGGACGCCGCACCCCAATGAACGCAAGTCCCTTCCAAAACGCCGCTCGCACCACGCCGCCGAACAGCGCGTAGTTTTCTCCTCGCCTCCTCCGCGAAGCCAAACAGCGCAAAGAACACCAGCGCATACATCGGCGGCGCCCAGCGCGCGAGCTCGATTGCTACACGGCTGTTGGTGTTCGCGGCCCAGAGGACATGCGGCACCTGCTCGATGCGCCCGTAGTCGAAGTGCGTGTCGGCCCAGGAGATCCAGGGGGAGATGGGCGAGGCGACGGTGTTGAGGTAGATGGTGAAGGCGGCGAGGGGCGTGCTGAGCATGAGGTCGGTGAGCGCGAGGGCGCTGAGGCGGAGGTAGCGCGCGGGGGTGAGCGCGGGGTGGGTGGACATGAGCTGGGCGAAGGCGGCGCGGCGGGCGGCGAAGGCGCGGAGGGAGAGGACTAGGGAGGTGGGGTTTAGAGGGGGGACGAATGGCAAGGAAGGGAGGGGCGTACCGCAGTAGATGGAAGAGATGAGGCCGAGGACGAAGGGCCACATGCAGGTCGTGAAGTACGCGGGGAGAGTGTTCAGGATGGCGGGGTAGCACCCGATGTCCTCGAAGATGTTGAAACGGTGGCCCTGGACGACGTATTGCAGTGCGATGTAGACTGCAGGGAACAAGCCGCAGATGAGCGAGTCGATGAGGACTGCACGGCGTTTCTGCACGGAGATGAGACGCGAATCCTAAAAGTCCAACTAGGGAACGTACGTCTGCTTTGGTGATTACCACGGTCTGCATGGTGGCGATGTGGTAGAGGCGGCGGTTAATGCATAACGAAGCAGCCGGAAGCCCGACGGTCGCGCCCATCATGATGCGGATGGCTGGAAATTGTCTGAGCCTCGCAGCGGTGGCAGATGAGAATAACGGTACGCACAGATCTCGCACCACGCCGGCGCAGAATTGAATACGTTCCCCGCCCAGACGACGGAGTTTACGAATTGATTGAGACATGACAGGGACGCCCAGAACATGTACCAGCAGGTCCCGGAGTTCCATGCCTGGAGATGCCAGGGAAGCGGTACCAGCGAAACAAAAAAGCCAACGAAGGCGAATATGGGAAAGAGAGGATAAGTTGGGTCAGAGTCGTGCAGGCGAGTCATTGTTATTGAGAACGGAAGAACGGAAGGAGGAAATTGGAGGGGAGCAATGGGGAGGAGGATGGAGGGAGTGCGAGAGAGCGAGATTTCCTTTGGGCGCCCGCATCTTAACCGGTCCCTTTGTTCTGGCCACGGACGCGCACAATGAGGGCGGTGTCACGCAGGACAATAGAGTCACACTAAGTGACATGTCACATCTCCTTCCTTTTTCAGCCCATCACCCGTCCAAAGCACCTTTGTCGCCTCTAGCCGTCTAGCAAAATTATCAGAGGCCAATGAGAGCGCTGCGTCGAGCCAGGACTTGATACCATCAAAATGTTTCTTCCAACGTGGTAAATCTGGAATTCTGCCTTGTGGCCCTTATACTTGCCGACCATTGTTCGGTTCAGAAGGTCGACATTATCCCAGACAATGCCCGACGTTGGTCCAAAACAATGAGCCGTGGCGGCGCACTATAAAGAACCCTACCCCTTGCTTAATTCTGCCCACTTCCTTCGTGAATCCTGCCCACTGCTCCACACTTGCCTTGCACCTGCATTCTCTTTGCCATACTCATACATCTCAAATGGACGCCTTCGCAACTATTGAATTCGCTGCTTCGGTCGACTCATTCGCCGCAGACCGTCTCTGCCCCGCCGCGGCGTTCTCTTCCTGGGGAAGCGACGTCGACGCCAGCGACGGCGCGCCGCGCGACGAGGAGCGCACGGACGGGAACTACGCCGTCTCCTTCTGCGTCGTCGCTTAATCCGTACGTTCTTCTACCTTCTCCTTCCCTGCACACCGGCCTGACTCCGCCTTTCCTGCCCTCACAGACCTCACACATTCTCCACTCTTACATGATATCCGTTCGCCCGCCCTCTTATATCACCCCATACCCGTACGTCGCCTGCCTTCCTGCTCCCGCATCCCGTGATAACCAGCCTCTCTCAGCCTTCGTCGCTTTGCAAGCAGACACCCAAACCCCATGCACCCGCCCCCGCATCTCATCCCCTCTCCGCCTATCTACCCGCCCACCCACCTTCCGCTATCATTATCATTATGCCCCAGCGGCTTCCACCACCCGTGCCCCGCGCGGCGTGTCCCACACTCCTTCTTACCGATATCTCCTACCCTTACTCTTACGCTTCCTCCGCCCCATCTCATCTCAATATGCTGTTCCCTCGTCATCGGTCTACCCATTGTCGCTGTAGCCTGTAGCTATAGCTTGTAGTGATACCTATATAATCTCTCTTTTCCTGAATCTCAAATGAAATTTGAATGTCACCCCGCCGTCCGACTTCGGCTTGAGCCAGGACAATGAGATTTCCGCGCGCCATTGTTTCCCGCGCGCCATTGTTTCCCGCGCCATTGTCCCTCCCATTGTTTCTCTCTGTCGCATATTTTCCCTGTCCGCATTCTCCCTTCCTCCATCCATGGCCAGCCCATTGTTCTCTCCATGCCGGCCGTGCGTACCTCGGAGCTCCCCATCCATGGCCATTGCATGAACCCAACAGATATCCCGCATCAAATCGTCTATTTCGAATTCGAAAGCCATTGTGGGACCAAACAAAAAGTCTCAGCGCAACTTGTACGGGGGTGTATAATGTAAACTTTGAATGTCAGATCTGCTGTGCTTACCGTACCGATCGTTGAAATCAGCCACGATTAGCTCTGAACTAATCGTGTCTTATGTATAAACGGAGATTCAACCACACCACCACTTGACGGCGGGGCACACCAGAGCGCAGGCTGTAACTGTGGACTGGATTATAATCAGAAGAACACCGTGGACGGCCTCGTCGGTTGAACAAGTGGGTTGTGCTGCGTATGGATTCAGCCGAGTACCGGAACCTCGGCGGGCCGCTCTGCCGGTACGTCGGCGCGGCCGGCGATGCGGATGGCCGGCACCGGCATGATCGCAGAACCTAAATTCAAGCGGAGTCTGAAAGGCTTAGGACGGCATTGGCGTTGAATCTATTTCCAACAATAAGGTCATAGTACAGAGTGATCCTTTTTTACCGTATGACCGTAAGTATGTCTGTTCAATAATGCCTGCGATATAATAATCATGAATGCAGCAGGTACCTAGGGTACTTTAACAGGAATCCATTCATTAATCGGATATGAGAGCGCAGTGGGCCGCTTCGCGGCCCACCACTTCACATGAAGAAGTGGGAATTAGTTGATTTGGGTGCCAAGGTCCATATAAAAGTGGTGCGTCGGCAAGTGACTCCGGAGAGTTAATAACGGAGATTGCCAGCAGAGTTCAAAGGCTTCATTCACAGACCGTAATTTTATAAACAGAGAGATGACATGGAAGGGAGCCGAAAAAAAACCCTGCTAGTTTGGTTGAGCGGGGACAGCTGCCTCGATGCCACCAAGGCTCTGGTGAAACATCTGGTCACAGTCTTTCATGTCAGAGCCAGAGTCTAATACAAGTCCAATATGGGCCGGCCTGTAGCTGGGTCAGCTGGGAATCGACGTGAACATTAGTGCGTGAGGAACACAATTGCAAGGTGTCAACATACCCATGGTGACGAGAGAAGCCACCCACTTCAAACGATCCCCTGACAGACGCCCCGAAGGCGACTGTCCTCGAGATGAAATGATAGAGGGAATGGCGGCCAAGAGCTCCGCACGCAGTTCAGCTGCCAGTGGGAGTTGAATAATAGATTAGGAACAGAAAGTGAGGGGATGGGACGCACAAATATTGACGAAGCGTATGAGATTCCCAAGACATGTTCAGTTAGATTCAGCTCCTTGAGCGCCGCTTGAAGCACGGCCGGAACCAGCTGACTGGACTGTGCCCTTCCATGTCCGTACACTGAGCTTGAATCAAGGTAAGTCTGCATAATCATCATACTAATTTACAGCAATAGATAGTGGTGATTGCCCTGTCCATTGCAGTGCGGGACCATGATGCATGCCCTCGAACCAACTCCTTTAGTTTAACCTTGACGGCCGAAGAGCACCGCATTGGTAAGTCATGGCAATGGATTCACGGAATTTCTCAAATTCTACGAAGCCTGATTTCAATACATAGCCGTGAACCTCTTATTGAACTGTTGTGGAAAACTGAATCTTTATCCTGAAACAGAAACTCTTGACCTTGATGTTCACGGTTCATTGGAAACTGGTGAATTTATCCGTGTTTGTTGCGGGAAGTTTTGAACAAAAGTTGTGTGGGGGGAAAGAAAAAAAGTTGCGGGCGACTTGTCTTTATCTTGCGGGCGATGTGTCTGTGTCTTGCGGGCAACATCTATATATATCTTGCGCGAATCACTGATTCCCTGTGAGTTACGCATCCTGATTATCCTTATCTGTTTAGCACGGAAGGCGTCAAAACCCTTATCTTTTGCACGGGAAAGTCCGAAATCACCGATATATCTTGCGGCCGAATAAAAGTGCACTTAGACCGCCATAGGGAGAATCTATGCTTATGCGAACAATAATGATTGACATTGACATTTTTGTCATTCATTACTGCCTGCTGTTGTTTGCATTTCGATGTACAATACCATTAACAACCTCGAGACTGCTCATTTATTGATCACCTAGTAACAATTATTGAGCGAGGAGGAGGAGGTCATGGAAAGGCATGGAGGGAGAAGCACCTTGGAGCGGCCGATGACAACCAGTGGTCCATAATACAATATTAATATGATTTTCGCCATATCATATTATACCCTCAGCCTTTGTATCGTATTCATATTATATTATCTGCATCTGTATCAATACATAGTAGAATATACCAATAATATATTAATAATATTCCGTGAGGTTAATGTTCTAAGCAGTTCTAGAGTCGAGACCCTGGGAAAGTTCATATATCAGCTGTTCTTCTGTTATAATACATAGATAAGTTCTCTTGGCAGACCAACATCTCTAATCACTGAGGCTGAGCTAGTGTTGCCGTGACTCAAGTTGACTTGGATCAAAGATCACATTGTAGCAGGGCACAGCCACCGCTATATCCCAATACTCGATAGGGGCTAAATAGAGTTAATATAGGTGCATAACATGTCTGGAGGACTTAGCAGTCTAAGTTCTACTTCTGGCGAAATAGACAATTTATTGCATTCCAAGTCGTGACTTCGAGTTATGACTCCAAAAGCAATAAATCAGATACTACTCAACAACTGTTCAATGGATGCTTAAGCAGTGTGAGTCTGTCATGTACACCCATTAACTCTATTTAACACATATGGTATGTGGGAGTTTTCCGGTGGCTGTGCCCTGCTATGACGCAATCTTTGACCCGAGTTGACTTGAGTTGCGGCAACACCAAATCACTCCAGGATTGCAAGAATCTCTAGTGCATGAATGTTTGATAGGGTGAATTGCCCTTTTGACCTATCATTTGGAATTTGCCGCTCTTTTCGGTGGTTTTTGGGCCTGCTGAGGCCGGAAATGATTTTCTCATGGCCCTGATAGGATCAGTTCATCGAAAATGTCGCATGATCTGGAAGTTTATGGCCTACCATAATACAGAAATATAATAATATGCCGAGCACCGTATCATATCATATTATATACACCATACTAATTATGTAGGTTGTCCCAGCACCATATCGTATTCATAGTATCAGTAATATATTAATAATATATTATTCTGTATTATATTAATGGACAGCACTAACAACAACAACAACAACAACAACCTGGAGAATTTGTGTGTGAGATGTACAGAGTGTGGGGACCCACAACACTTGGGTAGCTTAGTTTTTCATTTGTAAAGACTCGTTAGGTGGCTTTGTCTCCCATGTATATCACTCGCTGATTGCCGGTGCCTTTGGCACCAAAAAATCTAAAGCCGTCAATTGAGTCGTGGAATCTACACTGGTTGGCAGATTCCAATTTTCCAGTGCAATTTACAGTGAAAAATGTCATTTGTTTTTCAGACATTTTTCACTGAAAAAATTGGTGTAAATTTCAAAGCTTTTTTACCCCTTTTCAGCTTTCTTTTGAGTTTTTCACCTCAAACCGGAAAAGTGGTGAAAATGTTTTGAGTTTTCCACCTAGTTTCTAGCTGAAAAACTGATGGAAAACAAACAACATTTTTCACTGAGGATTCAGCAGAAAATTTTGAATTTTCCAACCAGTGCTACTTGGACTCAATGCGTTTTCCTCAAAAATTGACGCGTTATTTCTCTCGTAGCAATTATCTTCCCAATTTTGGTTTGCTGACAGCCTAGAGCAATCCCCCTGCTATGGTAATTTTTAGTACCTGGGTGGATTCAATTTTGAATGTGATGAGATGATGTGCTGCATTCAATTTGAAGTTTGGAACTCTTACCAAAGATTTTCGGTACCACTTGAACTTTATCCCCTATCCGAATGGTCTAGATATTGAAAACTGTACACACAAGAAGAACAGAAAACATTGAACATGAAAGAATAGAAAGACCAGAGCATTGTATTGCTGACTCCAACCGTGAGACATTTTTCGAAGATTGAGGTGCTTCGACCCACGACAAATGTTTTCAGTGTTGAATAACTAGCCAAGCCCACATTGAGCGCAAAGGAATTGCCATACCAGTGGAGCTGATGCAAATGTGTTGGATGGTGGTGGATGTCGAGGCAGTGTTTGAATGGTGGAGGGGAATTGTTTCGGATCTCGACTGCATCTTTCACAAATTTCAATCCATCTGCAGGATGTCAAGTACATCTCGCTGATCTGCCTTGTACAGAAGGCACACCAAGGGGCTAGTGAGTTACAACATGGCCTCAATGAGGAGTGTGTGTGTGCGGGGGTGCCTTTCCATGTACAACATATCCCAGCGCAAGGAGACCCCAAAGAGGCCTGAGGCAGCGCCAGTGCAGAAATGGCACACTGGCCAGAACTTTCACGAGTTAAGACACCGGTTCAAAAGAGTCGTTCTGGAGAATATTCCATATTTTGTTCACAATATGGTGTAGATGTGCCAGGGTTCACTCTCCTTTCTTCAACAAGACCGGAAACCAGGAGCAAGATGAACACTGGAGTCGAGGTCTTGTGTCAGGTCGGTCGAATCGTTGCAACTACCAATGTCCAAGAAAACATGGGCAGTGAGAATGCAGTGGACAAGAACATGACAAAAAAACACAGATAGTCTGCCGAGGTCAATGGATGCAACAATGTTGATTGGCTCATAATCCAAAGGCAATATGTCATCTGAGTGAAACCTCCATGAACATTGAGGAATCAATTGAAACTGTGAATGCATCCAGCCACATATTTACGTCCCAGGAATCAACAGGAATCGTTTGGGTTTAGAAGAGATCACCAATTCTTCTGGACCTAGCAGGTGGGGAGGAATTCACAAGCCGAGATTTGGATGAGACTGTAGTCAGCAATTTCGAGCCAAAGGCAGATTCCAGGGTCGGAATGAGATCGACTGTAGGTCCAAAGGAGCATAGGGCGACTAAGTCCGATCCCTTATACTTGACTTGGATGCAATCGGCGCTGGCAAATTCTGCTTGCCCACTCAAACAATTTGTGGCAGATTTCCACATGCTGGCTGACTGTCTCAATGCTCTTGCTGCAGCCACGAACTCCCCATTGGTGCACAGCTCCTGCTTGACTCCCACTCATCTGTGCTGCTTGTTGACCTACATCTCGAGGAGTTTGAGAAGAGGCTTCTCTGCTTTCTCTTCACGTTGCATTATATATATCCTGCAAGGCTTTTGCCAAGACAGAACAAAAAATGAATGTGAGGTGCCCAAGTACATTTTCTGGTGGTCTTCTTACTCCCACTGAATGAATACGGCAGCTTAGAAATGCGGAGAACTGTTGCAGTGGCCTGACGTGGGCTGGAACAATGTTGAATTTGACAACTCCATCAGCAAACCCTGATTTCTGCTGTATCCTTACATAGCAATACACAGCAATATGTATGTAAAGCCGATATGTGTTCCTCTATATTCCTCCATGTTGTTACACACAAGGGGAACCTTCATATGGTGAAACGGCGTAACATAAATGTGCAGCATCTAGGGCTAATTTTGCGATTTCCTATGACCAGTATTTATACAACGGGAAGCAACTAGCACTTCTGTTGTTACTGGCATCCTAGCTAGTACGCAGACCACTTTTTAGGTGATATAAAGGAGAGTCAGAGTGAGTCCTAACTGCTGACTGTAGCATGAGGTTACACTAGTGTGATGTGCTACCTGCTAGCTGAGTGTACAAACAACCAGGGGATTGAACTACTGCCTATACATTCATGAGACATGACCTAGGAGACTCTAGTAGTCCAGAGATGACTTGCGACAGAGCTAGCAAGGGTCTAGCAAACAGATATCTACAATGGAAGTGTAGCTAGGGGACAACACCTTGAGCTAGGAAGCTCGGTGCAGTAACTGGTGGTACTATCTAATCTCTAAATAAGCGACTAGGCGGCGATAGGCATATGACCTTTTTTATCATTGAAAAATATGCAGGCGAGAAACAGGGTTTGAGGACAGTATTGTAGGGAACAAGGTTTGAGGTTTTTGTGCTATTCCAGGTTGAGGTTGAGGACGAAGGGTAGGTTGAGTACGAGTTTTCATAGGACGAGCAAATAGCTTTAAGGTTGAGTATAAGACACGAGGTTGTGGGGTGTAGGTTGAGTACGAGTTATCATAGGACAAACAAATAACTCTAAGGTTGAGTACGAGACACGAGGTTGTATGCGGTGGTTTTAGAACGAGGGTTGAGGTTGAGGGCAAGACTTGAGAGCTGAGGAAAACAGTCAAGTTTTGATCATCATTCTACCAATCAGTTGATCAATTGCTAACCTTAGCTGTGACACTGTGACACAACATTAAATTAGAAAATTGATAAGTAATTTTGAGGTCTATTTTCTGGCTTTCTTCACAGTTCTGGTAAGTAATTGCTGCATATACTAGCTGGATAACAACTGGTATTGGTTTCCAATGCTCTTCCAATGCTTTTAGTCCATACAACTGGGTGGCCACTAGTATTTTATCATGCAAAAAAAAGGGCACTGATTAGTAAAAGTTGGAGCAGCTACATTAGGTAAATGCTGATGGTAAACTGCAACTAAAATACTTGATTACTAGACCACTGCCAAGAACTAGAATTCACAAATCTAGAAATAACTGTTGGAGTAACAACCGAAACACCAATGCACTGCCTATTCGCCATGTGGTCACAATGTGACATTACACATCAGTAGCTTCTTTCTGACTCATTCTGACTCATCTTCTGACTTGACTCATACGGACTCATACTGACTCTCCCTGACTCAGACAGAGTCATATTACATTTCCCCTTATATCCATATGACTCCCTCGTTTTGTATTTAAGCCGTAGCTTTTGAATCGAGACCTCTGCGCATTTGCAGAGGGTCACTGTGCATCGGGCCGATTTCCAACAATAACTGTGGAAGGCATTTGACTTAATTTCCAATCAAAGGACTTTCCCCCTGAGAAGAGAAACAATATTTACCTGTCAGAATGTGTGCAAGTAGAGAAACTGATTTACTACCAATTCTGTTCTCCAGCAATTGATGGAAATGCCACATGGCTCACAGAAAGTATTTGCATTTTGTGGGCCACCTGGAACACTGATTGGAAAATGTTATAGGTGACTCTTGTAACCCTTGATGAGCTCTACAATCTGAGCATAACTTTCCCATTTGGGACATGAACACCTATCACCCAAAAAGGAAATTCCCTACATCAGCCCTTCTTTTGCTCATAATTCACCCATTTTGGGTGTTCTAACCATATAGGGATGTTATTATAAGCTCTTTGAATTTGATCAGGCCAAATCGGAGCCTATTATAGTACAATAATATGGTGAAAAAAAGCGAATTTGATAAATTGTATTCCTAGCCATATATCAGCACAGTGCAGATTCCGGGTTCTGAGATGACAAGGGTGACTGAAGCATAAAGAGTTCCAACAAATAAGTCTGGAGTTTAGACTAGAATAGTAAGTACTAAAAAGTAACTACACCTTATATACTAAAGTCCCTAGGGGTTGTAACTAAGGTACAGTGTCGGATGTCCAAGGACAACAGACAAGATAAATGCGAGGTAAATAGAGGCTTTGTGCTGAGCCACCAGAAGCCATCAGGTGGCTCTGAGCTGGCTCATCAGACATGTGGTCATGGTGGCTAAAATAACACAACAATCATATTTTTAGCCACCAGTGGAGTTACTGGATGATGTTGTCGCTGGCGTAGCCACCAGACACTGCATGTCAAAATAGCCACTGGATGACTCCGGGTGGCTTGGTGCAAAGCTTATGAAGGGGGTATATGAGTGTAGAGGAGTCAATCAGTAACCCAATGGTCATGGAACTGATTGAAACCGTTTGGAATGGTGCAGCAATATAAATAATTCCTGACTGTATTAATTTTTTCCCCTGGCACTATGAGAAATATTCATCATAAATTTCAACACTTTTATGTTGAACTTCAGGTTTCATGATGTTTTGTCACAACAGCCATCCTGAATTTCAATGTACATTTCATGAGCTATATTCTGCCGTTTTCTATCTTGGAGCCTGGTCGGTCTCCTTACCATTCATCATGAAAAATTATGTTGAAAAAGGCCGTGGATTTGCTCCAAGATTTGGCCAAGCTTCCTTAAAAGTGTGATGTCATTACTCCACTGGTTTGATATATGAACCCACATCACTCCACAGCACCTCCCATACTCTCTTGTACTTAAACTACCACCTAAGGTTGCCCTTACAGTCATGATGTTTCATTGTAAATACACAATAAACCAGGCTGCTCAAGTTATAAAAGGCATGTCACACTGGGGGCAAAGACCGATGCATATGAAACCATATACGTCAAACGCATATGATTCACATATGTGCGGATTGTGGAACAAAGGTGTCAATCACCTTTGTTGCACCTTTGTTTTCACCTTTGTGTCACCCCCAAAAACAAAGGTGCAACAAAGGTGATTGACACCTTTGTTCCACAATCCGCACATATGTGAACCATATGTGTTTGACACATATGGTTTTCATATGTGTCAGTCTTTGCCCCCAGTGTCAGTGTAAGGGCAACCTTAAGCTTGGTGCAGGGCATGGAAACTAGTGGGGGAATCTGAAGTATAAATATAGGTACTAGAATACAGGAGCGGAAATACTATGCACCTAGCAGGGGAATCCAAAGAGAAGAAAGGATGAGGATTCCCACGCTAGGCGAAACCTTGTATACAGTTCAGTAACTACCCAGTAGCATGTGTCCATAGGTATCTACAATGATCCCAGGCCTGATCACATAGCATGTGCCAGCAGGAGCGGACAGATGTCCTGGATGGTTCCGTGGATGGGGCGGACAGAAAAGGGGCTGGAGCAGCAGAAAGTGGCCGGAGGGGGGGGTTCCCCTGACAGTCAGTGTAAAATATACACAGGGAATAGGAAGAGACAGTGTAGATGGCTCAGATTGAGCTTTATTTGAAGTGTTGTGGTGAAGTTCTGGCCAGATGGTGCTTTGAACCATAACCACTATATGGAACCAAAGTTGTTCTAAAACCCATATCCTCAGAAACAGCATTCAGCCAAAACCTGATCAAAACACTTCAAAATTTCACACTCAGTGGTCCCCTCGGTGCCCAATTCACAAATAACCAAAAGTGTCAGACTGTCAGTTGACATATTTTGAGTTGATGCTGATTACCCTGGTTCCTGGCTGAGAGCTCTTTATGCGTCCTGGAATATCTACTAGGAGCCTTAAGCAGAGTCTCCGTGATCCTGGGGCATGCTGAATAGGGTCAACAACAATATAACATATGATCACCTCAAATCATGGGGTATGCATTGACCTTGACATAAATTGCTCGCTTTCCTAATATAAATAATCAGGGCCCCATTTTTTTTTTGTGTGTGATAAAAAATACTAGTGGCCACCCAGTTATATGGACTAAAAGCATTGGAAGAGCATTGGAAACCAATACCAGTTGTTATCCAGCTAGTATATGCAGCAATTACTTACCAGAACTGTGAAGAAAGCCAGAAAATAGACCTCAAATTACTTATCAATTTTCTAATTTAATTGTTGTGTCACAATGTCACAGCTAAGGTTAGCAATTGATCAACTGATTGGTAGAATGATGATCAAACTTGACTGTTTTCCTCAGCTCTCAAGTCTTGCCCTCAACCTCAACCCTCGTTCTAAACCACCGCATACAACCTCGTGTCTCGTACTCAACCTTAGAGTTATTTGTTTGTCCTATGATAACTCGTACTCAACCTACACCCCACAACCTCGTGTCTCGTACTCAACCTTAAAGCTATTTGCTCGTCCTATGAAAACTTGTACTCAACCTACCCCTCGTCCTCAACCTCAACCTGGAATAGCACAAAAACCTCATACCTTGTGCTTCTAAATTGTTGTTCTCAACCTCATTTGTGGAACCTCATATTTTTCATCGAAAAAAGCTTTTATATAGGCAGAACAACCTGACTAGCGACCGGCTAGGGCCTTGACAAAGACATACCACAACATAAGAGATGAAGCAACACGAGGCTAGTGCCCGATCTGGGCAGCTAGGGCGAATGGAATAGCTAGCAGGCTATTGAAACGGAGCTAGGGACAATCATACAGCCTGGACCGATGACCAGAGGGCTGATTGACATTCTGACC
This sequence comes from Mycena olivaceomarginata, assembly GCA_029378375.1. Lineage (NCBI taxonomy): Eukaryota > Fungi > Basidiomycota > Agaricomycetes > Agaricales > Mycenaceae > Mycena > Mycena olivaceomarginata. The sequence goes on along the minus strand of JARKIC010001674.1, from coordinate 17,915 downwards.
AACAAGCTATGACCATTTGATGTCGGTCACAACACTGTGTTGTCTAGATGTACAGTGGCGGCAAAAAAGAATGGCCGCGTGACTTTTTGATCATTGCGCCACAACAACTGAGCGAATTGTCTTGCCTTCTGAGTATGAAATATAGAGTAGGTAGCACACTATTCACCTACCAAATCCTGGAACATTGAACCGCAGCATTACCGAGATAAACCATGATCATGCCAAAAACACGTCAAATCACTTTGACAGATGAAAACAACTTCGTCCCGGACTTGCCCGTAAATGGAGAAATAAATATTGTGCATTGCAAAACTGCATCAGTATTTGGTGTAGGCACCCTCTGCATCGTATAAAGCCTGCACACGACGCGGCATCGAATCATACAACTTGTTAATGTAAGCCATGTCCAGTTTCGCCCACTCCTCCTGCAAAGCTGCCCACAATTGGTCCGTATTTTGTGGCAAGACATCGCGTGCGCGTATACGGCAATCCAACTCGTCCCAGGCATGCTCTATGATGTTCATGTCCGGCGAGGAAGGCACCCATCGGAGGATTTTCATGTCATGATCATGAAACCAGTTGGAGGCACAGCGAGATGTGTGCTTCGGATCGCTATCCTGTTGGAATACAATGTCAGAAGGCTGAAGGGAGTGGTCGGAAAGGGTTCCCAGAAGCGACTCGTCAAGAATGTCGCAAAATTGGGCCGCATTCATCTTCCCCTGCACACAATGAAGCCGACCTGCGCCATTTGGGGTCAAACAGCCCCACACCATAATACTTCCACCCCCATGCTTCACTGTTTTCTTCACATTTCTGGGTAAAAGCTCTTCACCCACCCTCCTCCGACAATACTGCTTCCCATCCGACCCAAAAAGATTGAATTTGGACTCGTCTGAGAACCAGACGTCACGCCAATCATCGGCTGTCAACTCCAGCATGTCTGCGGCCCAGTTTTTGCGCTTTTCGATGTGGCTTTGCTAAGGAGGGGCTTCGCACGACGTATGCGACCATTTAGCCCAATCTCCTGGAGCATGTGGCGAACTGTACGGCCCAGAGCATCCGGGAACAGCAGGCGCTGCACGTCCGAACCATCCCGGGCCTCTCCGGTGTCGATGAGTTTGGTCGCATGGCGCTTGTCACGCTCTGTAAAACGCGGCGGACGGCCGGTAGAGCGTCCATAGTGATAAGGGTCGCCCGAGGCAGCAACCTGACGGTAGTTCCGCGAAACCGTTCGAGGGGCAAGTTTCAATTCGGCACCAATAGCGGTAAAATCCTTGTTTTCTTTCTCATGCATGCGCACGATCACAGCCCTCTTTGTTGGAGTGCATATAGTCATGGAGGAAGGAGGAATAGGGTGTAGGAATTCTTTGGTGGCAGTAGAATGAGTAGAAGAGGTGTGTGACGTGCGTGGTGGTTGATTGTGGAGCAGTGTGATGACCGTGATTTGACAGATTGATGTCATCGCAACAATATTCACCCATCAGTGCACCAACTGTTGCAAAATTTTGTGAGTGAATTGTATGCTACCTACTCTACATTTCATACTCAGACAGCGAGACGATTCGGTTAGTTTTTGCAGCACAAAGATAAAAAACTCCGCAGCCATTCTTTTTTGCTGCCACTGTAATAGATCAACATTCTGACGGAGTAGAGAAATGACCTAGACCACTGGCTACATCACCAATTGGTCCAGAAGTGGTGCTCGGCATAGACGGAGGGCTGAGGATCAGTTGATATACCCACAGTTGAATACTAGCCGGTCAGCGAGGCTGACCTGGCATATAACAAACCAGTCCCAAAACCAAACGGCAGTCGTCTCATTAACTGACTGTATTTCTCATCATCTAATATTGCTTATTGTATTATTCAGCTCTCTTTTCACATGTAACTCGAACCTAGTAGTATAAAAGGGAGCACAGAACAGACTAGGGTCTAAGAACATTACACCCCAGACTTTGGACGAAGCTGGTGCTAGTGGACTCAGGCTGCTAGTGGAGGTTGATACCGAACTTCACTTGTAGTAGTCTTTATATTGGAATCAGTAGACTGTGGACTCTGGAAACATCGAGTGACTAAGTTGAGGATTTTGTGTTGTTGGTCCTAGACCTCCACATATAAAATAAGGGTGTTCTCTTTGAGACCCAGCTGCAGTTTATGCTAGTGACTTTGCCTTCACCCTGACAAGACGGAAGCTCTGCCGTAGTGTGTTGCTAGGTGGATTGTGTGTTGGCTTGGGCCCACTAAGAAGAAGACAGACTAGGTGCCCCCACCTCTAGTTTGGCTATAACTTATCAGTTACTTCGCCTTCACCCCAATAAAGACGGAAGCTCTGTCGTAGTGTGTTGGGTCACTAGCTGGACCCTTGTAGTGAGCTAGTGCTGATAAAAGCAGAAAGGTTCCTGTTCTTGGTTAAGGAATAGGTCAGTGGTCAAGGAGAGTCTTGCTGTTTGAGACTTGAAGTCATGCTGTTTGAGACTTGAAGTCATTTGGAGTTAGCCTCAGTAGTTCTTAGGTTGCCTAAGGCGAGGATTTTTACAAACCTACAAACCTCCTGGTGTTCTCGACCTAGTGGTCTAGCAATCTTGTATCCACCCCATATAAACACACCCCTGGATCACCCCTAGGTTCCTAGCAGTGTTGTTGTTGGCGGTTGCATATTGCTAGTATGTTGTAGAGTATGTTGTTAGAAGCCTATAAATCAAACTTGTGTTTGTTCAAACCTGGTCGCATACTACAGCCTGGACCCAAACTCACAAAGAGAAGCACTTAGATCTTTGGAGGTAGATTGGTGATTGTTGTTTTGGGTGTTTGTTCGCAATACCTATCAATTAGCTATTCCTAGTCATATAAGAAGTGCACCATTTCAACAACAGACATCAGGATTTGCTGATGTTGAGATGGGGATCAATTGCGAGATGTGAATGAGTGTGGGACTCCAGAGTGAAGTGTGGCAGGCTGCAACTAGGCATGGAAAAGTTGTCCTCGACAGCCAACGTGGATGGGGGATGACATGCAGCTCGGGACTTGGGAGTGGAATGCAGCAGGTGCAAAGACTATATAAGGGAAAAGGCTGGGTGCAGTGATGTAAAATTTGATCTCAGGGTGATGGTCCAGGCTTCCGGCACTGATTGACATGTGGGGATGGAACCCAACAGAGTTTACAAGTCAGTCATTTACTCTCACTGTGCACATCTGACACAACCTGGCTCTACATTGAGTGCATGATTTTTCTGAAGGTATGCTTTCTCCTGGTGCAAACATGGAAGTAAGTGAACAAATTGGCAGATTTTAATTGCATCAAACAATCTGATTACACATGAAGTTGATCATGCAAATGTGGGAGTGGTGGTCAATTCAAATTGATGTATGAGTGAGTCTGGACTCTGGAGCCATTTTAACTTTGCAGTCTTTGGTGGTGCCATGAAGTCTTTAGAACAATTACAGCATTCTAATTAGACATGGTGTTACAACCATGCACATTCCAATCCCTTTCTGGCCGTTTACGGCTCCATTCCGACTCCGGCCTGGTTTACAGCTGTTACGTCCATCCTCGTTTTCCAGATGCAACTCGTACTTCCAGCTCGCTTCTGATCCAACACACTGTTGCATCCGGCTAGTTCCGTTGACGCACGCCCTTTGGGGTTTTCGCACTGAAGGTCTCCTGAGCATTCCCCAAATCAAATGTATGACTGATGCAACTATGCTTCTCTCTTATTGTTCTTATTGTCTTTGGCTTTACTTATTGTCTTTAACATACTTCTTTCCGCATTAGAACTATCTCCGTATTTAGTATAAATATGTATTATGTTCTACTGTATCTTCAGTTGAAAATTAATGTGCTTTGCCTCTGCATTGCTCTGTGGTCTGATTTCTGCTTCCTTTGTTGTAAAGCTAAGTTAGTTGGTGTACCCACTCACCTATGTGGTATCACTTCCGGCCCTATCCGTCTTCCGGCCCTTTCCGTTGTCCGGCCTTTTCCATCTTCCGACCTTTTCCAACACGGATATAACACATGGCCTCTAGATTATATTGGGAGGAAAAGTCCACCAAGGTAAAGACAGATGTGACCCCACCAGAAAAATAAGGAAAGAAAAACTGCACATACAAAGGATAACCCTGGATAAGATGAAAAGAAAGAGTGCAACAAGTACTTGTAAAAGGAAACCACATAATGAGATTTGAACCTACGCTGTTCCAAGAGATTGCATAAGCACTAAATTCATTAGATTCGTGAGAACAGAGACTTCAAAAATCTAATGGGCACAGCCTCTAGATCCAGTACATTGTCAGGACACACTGATAAAAGCATGGCAATCAAAAAAAAAAAAAACTGGTTCCGATTGATGAAAAGAATGAGTACAGTGACACCGGGGGCAGCCAACGACGCATGTGGTTCCCATATGGAAGAAAGGCCACAAAGCTGCCTCAGACTAAGGGGGGCTTTGTTGCATGCTTTGTTCTCTGGTGCAAGGGAATAAAGCATGCAACAAAGCCCCCCTTTGCTTGTTAAAGGCATTTTTGTGGGCTTTGTTCCAACTGCGAGCCACATGCGTGTAACACACTTGGTGATTGCATGCCTCGCTGGTTGCTCCTGGTGTGATCTACTGATCAGTGATACACCACTAGTCAATGATACACCTATTTTCTCTGGGAGTGGGCAGCGATCGTCCCATCACCAATCTCTTTGCGCATGTTGTTTGATGAAGGCTCCCCGCCAAGTGACAGAATCAAAATGCCTTCCCATTTTCGAGCCCGCATACTTTGCACCAGGCTAAAACTAGAATGCAAAATGCCTTTATATGTTACAAGCTCGAATCTGGTTGGGAAAGTTTTTTTGGCGTACAAAATTTGATGTACTCGTTGAGCCGGCATCGGCAATGCGCTACCAGGAAATATTTATTTCCCAACCGATCGCTAGAGATTAGTAATGTCTTCTGCGGGCCGTCCAGCCGGAGGCCCTAATCCGGCCTGATGAAGCCAAAAATGAGCATTGCCGCCGGCTACATCAGATTCGTTACTTTGCGTGACATTTCTGTGACATAGCGCGTCAAATTGACCGACGCGTCGGTTTTCGACTCAGAACCCTCTTGGACCGGCCGAATAAGGTCTGTAACAGCACATAGCATTATTATACACGCCCTGACTCTATCCCACAATTTTTGGCTCAAAGCCCCCGCCAGCAGACGGCCAAATCTCACTTCCTCCTGTTGTCGCAAGATCAAGACCAGGGGTGCACTATGGGCGCAGGAGTGAAGCGGCCTGCTTCAAAGAAGCGAAAGAAACCTACCGAAGCCCAGCTGGCGGCTAGACTGCGCAATCTCCCGGGCAACAAAGAAAATATCGCACCTCTCCCTTCTGTGCCGGCATCTCGCCCAAAGTCTGCCGCGGCACCGAAAGACTGGAAGCACGAGTACCAGAAGCTTCAGCGACGATATCGACACTCCATTACGCGTCAGAAGAAGCTTGAATCACAGCTGGCGAGCTTCGAGATTAGAGATACCGCCACCAAACGAAGGGCGGAACTTTCGTTGCAGCGCATCAAAGAATTGAGCGTAATCATCGAGAAGCTTGTCGCCGAGGCCCAAAAAAAATCGGCTGCATCGACGCTTACTACGGATGGACTGCGCAGACAAATCAAAGCCCTCAAGCAGCGTGTTCGACGCTCAATCCGGAGTCTTTCATGCACCGTCAACCGAGTTAAAAATAATTCCAGTGTGGGCAGACTCACAAAGCGAGGGGTCTACACCATGCAAGCGCGGAGTCTCGCACGTGTCATGGCAGATAGTGGCTGCGCTCGAGGCAAGGTTGGGCCGCTTCTGGAGCGAATTGGGGAGATATTTGGGGTTCGGGTCAACAGATCCATGAGCCGCCGGACGGTGGGGAGAGCCATAGAAGAGGGCGGGGTCGCAGCGAGAATGCAAGCCATTTATGAACTATCCCAGAGCCAGGGTACGTACTCGTATTCGCACAAAGATGAGAGCCTAACCAGCCGCAGGAGTGACAATTAGCGCGGACAGCACATCAAACCGCGGGATAAACATCGAGTCCTCGCATATGAATCTTTGCGTCCCGGATTACGCGTCAGGGAACCTCTCCATAGACCAGAATTCAACGCCAAAAGTCCGCTTCCTCGGCGTCGAGAAGACTATCGACCACTCGAGTGCAGAATCGGTTCGGGGGTGGAATCAGCGCCTCGAGGAGAATATGGACTTCTTCAATCGCAGTCCACTCGGGGAACGCTTGAAGCGGTGCTATACCATTCGAGACTTCTTCAGGATTTTGCTGGGGATGCACGGGGACCATGCGTCGACGGAGAAGAGCACAGCGAGCGGGATGAAAGACCAGAAGCACCAAGCCAGCATTGAAGATCTTGGTGAACAAGCATTGGCCGGACAGTCCTATATGGAGCTCGTTCAATACCTGGGTGCCTGGAATGCGAAGAAGATCGTTGAGGTGGGGGGAGCAGAGGCTTGGAATGCCTTGTCGCCAGCGGAGCAAACAGAACGCGACGTGAAGATGATGGCCGACGTTGTGACAGCCCTGGGAAGGGAAGCATACAACGCGTTGAGCCCCGCGGACCGTCGAACTCTAGATCTCTTCGTTTGGGGTGGGTGCTGTATGCACAAAGACCTCAACAGCTTCAAAGGCGGCAACACCGAGATGATGTCGGAGTGGAAGCGACTCGGTCTTCCCGGCCCTATTCTTCTTGCCAACAAGGAAAATGCCGCGCTACTCCGAAATCTGCTAGATCCCGCCCAGCCCAGGGATGCCGAACTCACAGCTGATCAGTTCCGTGCATTTGAGGCTTCTACTCGGGGCGGCGTCAAAACAGCGGCGTTGGCGGGGGCAATATTTAACAACAAGGATGACAAGAAGGGCCAGGCTGACCGTCACGTCGACTTCATGACTCGCGCGCTTGGGAAACAGCACTCTAGATTTCCGGACACAAGTAACACTCGGTTCGGAAGCCACGGCGATGCTGCCGGGGGAGCTCATCACATACTTGCAGCATTATCGGGTCATCATGGCGCTCATTGAGTGGTCAAAACAAAATCCCTCACTCACCAATATCGAAAAGAATCTGCGCGACGCCCTCAATGACATCTCTACTCTCACAGAGCTCGTCGCCATGATCATTTACAAAATGATTATCACTCACCCATACCTTCGCCAGGTCCGCGGTCCTGGAACGGAAAGCACAAACCTCCTGGATCTCGGGCCGCTGCACCGAGCTATTCGCGACCATATCCAGGCCATTCTTGACAATCCTGACCTGATTTTTGGTTGTGATGCATCGTACGAGAGCGCGACGCTCGACAGCCTCGAGTGGGCAGATACCACGGCCATGGACGCTGTTTTCGCACTCATTCCTTCCCTCCCTCACGTCCAGGAGATTACCCCTTGCCTTCTTTCGTGGAGCCTTAACAACATGGACGCGTTTTTCTGCTGAATTTGCACCTGGAGGTGTCATCGACACCTGTACGGCAACGGAGAGACAGCTGGCATGGATGCCGTCAACCAACGACGCGAACGAGGGTGCTCTCGGGGCTTACCGCGTCGCCGTTCGGGGCAAGCCTTCACTCACGCTACACCAATACAATGCGCAGGCAATGTTCCGCCGAAATGATACACAAGGCTTCATGGATCTGGTTTTAACGCCGGAGGACCATGCCTATATCATGCGAGAAGCGAGGCGAATCGACGCCAGCGGTTCGGAGGCACGGAGACGAGTGGAAATTGTTGATTTTAGGGTCAAAACTGCGGAAATGCAGAAGACTAAAGCACTCAACAAAATCCTAAAAGACGCCCAGGAACTTCGGGACAATCTCAGCCGGCCCCTGGTATCCCTGTCGGAAATGGACGGCTTAACCATTCCGCTTATTCACAAGCAACTGGACTCATATCGCGCGCGAGGTGTTCCAAATCTCCTGCGTAACACCAGATATCCGCGCAAACCCGAGAAATTGGCAGTTCTGAGGGAGGTATTCACATGGTATCAGGCGAACGGAACACCTGTAATTGTCCCTGACACTCCGCAAAGTATTTCTGAGGTTACCCCGGTCATTGCTGAGGAGTTGCGGGACGAGGAGGACACGGAGATGGAGGAATAATATATAATTGATATACTACTAGTGTTTTGGAGTCATCTGAGACATTATGAGCTGAATAATTTGTATTAACCATTACTATAGACATTCCTGGGGCCCTCTTATACTGGTACTATGCTTAGGCAGACGGAACGGAGGTTGAGGTGAAGTCGGCGTCGTTTGATGTGGCGGTTGCAACATCCCATCAGCCCATCAGATCTCGCTCGCTGCCCACTCCCATTTTCTCGTCTTTCTCTTGTTGTGCATAGCCCCAGCATGATTCATAATGAAGTGCTACGTGTAAAAATACTGTTCCCAAAACCTGTGATGCTGGATAGTTGTTATATTGTGAAGGCAGTCAACACTAGAGTGGTTGGCCAGACAAAGCTAAGAGCAGCCAAGAATGACAGAACAATAGTGTGGTCATTCAAGAGCAGCCACTAGAAGAGGTACATAATGGTCAAGACCAAGAAGAGAAGATTGCTATCAGCAAAGTATGGAGTCACAATCAATGTACAGACAGATACGTAACAGGAATAGAATGTGATATAAGATATAAATCAGAATATAAGATAAGAACTCAACAACGGCAATGTAAAAGGTAGGATGTTGAAGAGTGGTATAGGAGATCATTGAGGAGGGATATGGGTAAGTCAAGGATGAGGAAAATCTGAAGGTCAAATGAGGATCAGTCAAAAGATAATTAGATTGAGGCCAATGATGATCAGTCAATGGTAGTGGTGAAGATACAATGCGGGATTGCAAGGCGCAATAAGGACTGAGGAGCTGGTGTGCTAAACCAAGGCTGAAAGGATTGGCAGGAGCAATACAATGAGGACAGCAGTGGTGCAGTGCAGATAGCACAGAACAGTGGCAGTACAATGCAGACAACAAAGGCTGAACCAATCCTAGATAGGAGAGGTTGGACAGTGCAAAAGAATGTAGTAAGGTTGGAGCAGCAGCCTTACAGATGCATAGATGCCCTGGGGAAAGAGAAATAGAACAAGATCAATTCCATATCTGGCAGGGGAAGTGATCCACCGGTCAATGATACAGTCAATTTCGTTGTTCTGCAGCCAATGCTTGCTCAATCACTTTGAAAATTTGGGACAGCCTACATATGTCCTAGAGAATGTATCTGGCTAACTCAGGAATTTGGAAAGACACATTGCTATGTAGACAGCAGCATCATAATTTTAGTGTACCATTGACTGGTGGATCACTGTACCTTGAGTACTCATAAGTAGCCAATATGTGCATTCCACAGTCACTGGCTCTCATATCTTGCCCCTGGTGCATTGACACCAACACCCTTTTAAGAAGGATGTTGACAATCTCTGTGTGGCCTCGAGCAGCAGCAGCCTGCAATGGGCTCCTAAATATTCCCCCTTCTGCACTGATGTTGGCACCCTTGTCAAGAAGGATGCTGACAATCTCTGTGTGGCCTCGAGGCAGCAGCAGCCTGCAATGGGCTCCCAAATCTTCCCCCTGCTGCATTGGCATCAGCACCCTTTTCAAGAAGGATGCCGACAATCTCTGTATGGCCTCGAGCAGCAGCAGCCTGCAATGGGCTCCCAATCTCCCCCCTGCTGCATTGACATCAGCACCCTTTTCAAGAAGAATGCCAACAATCTCTGTATGTCCTCGAGCAGCAGAAGCCTGCAATTGGCTCCCAAATATTCCCCCTGCTGCATTGATATTGGCACCCTTTTCAAGAAGGATGCTGACAATCTCCGTGTGGCTTCCAGCAGCAGCAGCATACATTGGGCTCCCATATTCTCCCCCTGCTGCATTGATATTGGCACCCTTTTCAAGAAGGATGGCAACAATCTCTGTGTGGCCTCGAGCAGCAGCAGCCTGCAATGGGCTCCCATATCTTCCTCCTGCTGCACTCAAGTCAGCACCCTTTTCAAGAAGGATGCTGACAATCTCTGTATGGCCTCGAGCAGCAGCAGCCTGCAATGGGCTCCCAAATATTCCCCCTGCTGCATTGATGCTGGCACCCTTTTCAAGAAGGATGCTAACAACCTCTGTGTGGCCTCCAGCAGCAGCAGCCTGCATGGGCTCCCATATTCTCCCCTGCTGCATTGATGTTGGCACCCTTTTCAAGAAAGATGCTGACAATCTCTGTGTGGCCTCGAGCAGCAGCAGCCTGCAATGGGCTCCCAAATATTCCCCCTGCTGCATTGATGTCAGCATCCTTTTCAAGAAGGATGTCAACAATCTCTGTGTGGACTCCAGCAGTAGCAGCCTGCAATGGGCTCCCAAATATTCCCCCTGCTGCATTGACATCGGCACCCTTTTCAAGAAGGATGCCAACAATCTTGGTGTGGCCTCCAGCAGCAGCAGCCTGTAATGGGCTTCCATAGTCTCCCCCTGCTGTATTGAAACTGGCACCTTTTTTAAGAAGGATGCCAACAATCTCTGTGTGACCTCCAGCAGCAGCAGCTTGCAATGGGCTCCCATATTCTCCCCCCTGCTGTATTGATGTCAGCACCCTTTTCAAGAAGGATGCTGACAATCTCTGTGTGGCCTCCAGCAGCAGCACCCTGCAATGGGTTCCCAAATCTTCCCCCTTCTGCATTGACATTGGCACCCTTTTCAAGAAGGATGCCGACAATCTCTGTGTGGCCATAGTATGATGCCACAATGATCTCTGGGTTCTTTGAATGCTGCAGCAAAGGTGCTCCCTCCAGCAAAAACTTTGTAGTTTCCACAAGGTTTGCAGCTGCTGCAATCCACAATGCAGAGGGTTGTGATGGCTGATGCCCATAATGCCCCATGATTCATGGTGGGGAATTCCACTCATACTCCCACTGCCATCGTGATTCATTGCCCTTATCCATTGAAAAGCTTGACCAAGAAACCTGAGAAGAACATCTCTGAGTTGAACTTCAGGCTGTCCAGCAGCATGTGCAAGGCAATACTGTGAAATACTTGACCAGAGGGGGTAGATTCCCCAACTTCCAGGATGGATTTGGATATCCATCAAAGGCAAGGAATGTGAGCAGAGTTTCTGTTATCTCTCTTTGTGCATCTGGGAATAGCACAGCCTGAATGCTGTCCAGATATTCCTGCGTGGTGAAGTGAATGAGTCGCACCACAGAAGATTCCTTGTCCACAATGACAAGCCCAGCACAGACAGAGAGAATAATATCAATGTTCATGAGATTCTCCTCATTCAGCTGTTGCATGCCTGGTTCAACAGCAAGAGCAACTTGCAATTCTTCAATTGTTAATGGCTGCTTTGCATTTGCAACCCAAGTAATGGTTGAGCGAGCCGTCTTTCTGTCTTCTTCGCTCTGGGCCTCAATTCGCTGTATTACAATCTCATAGGTGTCATAAAGTCCCTTTGGGAGGGCATTCAGAGCTTCTCGAACTGCCTTGATTGTATTCTTTTTGCTCAGGGAATCAATGTGAAGCTTGGCAAGAAGGAACCTGATTGGAAGTTATTTCAGTTTCTTCCAACAGTGATTCATTGCAGCTTACATTCCATCCACAGATTACTGCTGATTTTTGAATGGATGTCTTCTCGTAGGCTGGGTTTCCTCTGGACATGCTTGGACAGGCGTGGTAATGAGTCAATCTGTGCATTGACAAATTTTTGAATATCTCCCGGCATTGCACCAATCTCTAGAGTTCAACATTTGAAGAGTGGGGCCTGCAGGAACATGGGGTCGAGAAGTGACCATCAACTTCACACCGAGACTGAGACCCATCTGTTCTGTGAGGTGTTTGAGTAGGAAGAAACGTTGATCCTCAGGGTATTCATCAATGGCATCGATGACAATAAATACCTGTGAAAACTCCTTGAGGGCTAGAGGTGAGGATGCCAGCAATTTCCTGTGGTGAAGTGAAGTGCCCTTCTCGGAGTGCTGCTGTATAACTCTTCTGCATCAGAGCCAATGTCCTTGTTAAGTACAAGCTGTCTCCAGAGAGCTGCCAGAAGTTTAGCTGGTGTTTGGCTGTCCACTTCCTTGTGGTTCAGAAAAATGCAAGCTACACCAATATTCCTGTTTATCAGCACTGAGATGATCTACAACCATTGACCTAGGATTGTCAGATTTATCAGCACCCACTCAATTTAAAGAATGAACACACGCAAGGACAGTTTTCCCTGCACCCGCTGTAAATTAATTCAAGCTTGGTTATGCTGGGGAGCATATGAGTGTGATGAGTTACATACGAATGCCATGGCACCAAAGTGTCCTTGTGGAACCAGATTTCCATCCTTCAAAGCGTAGATTCTCTAGTAGCCATTCACCAGTTCCTGGCTGCCGCATCCGCGAAATTTCTTGCTGCCGTGGAAAAAAATTGATTGGTGAAAGCCAGCTAATGATGATGTCTCGGTCCCGGATATTTATTTCTGCTCCCCCTTGAATATGGACAGTGGCAGTTCCAATCTCCAGAGTGGGCCCAAGTCCATCACCTCCCCGACCACCCTGTCCCTGTGCACTGCCCAGTCCACCAGAGCCTCCTTGGCCTCCTGAGTAAATAAATACTGATTTCAGTATTCTAATCAATTTCTCTTGCACCTTTCATGTGGACTGTGTAGGAATCAATGTGTTGGTGAGACATAGCTATTCTGAGCAAGAATGTATCTTATGTATGAGGGACGGTACTATATCAGCCTGGGTCCAAATTCACATAAGAGACAGAACTGACCAAAGAGGATGTAGTACTTGGTGGGAAGCACGAAGAATGTATCGGGGGCAACGACGAGGTTAAGAAGGGGATCGGAGAAGCATGCATGGGACATGCTGCGGTCAGAAGACTGTGACGGCAGATCCGGGGAAGTGGACTGCTGCATGGTTCGTGTGCCGTTCTTACAGGAATGTCGAACTTCAGATTGATGTGGCGCTTCGGCGATGACGGCCGGCACTTTCCGGCTCCAAAAGAACTGCTGTAGATCGCTTGGAATGCAGATTAGTGGGATCTCCAGCACGGTGTCGATGAGTTGGAAGATAGCAGCATGGTGCCCAGCGTGAGGGCTTGATAGAAGTTGCGGGGATGTGCCGTACTTACGTGGATGTCAAATTTGGATTGACGGTGGCGCTTCGGCATGACACTGACATTCATCTCGACAGCAAAGACTCAATATTGGGCTCCTATACAAAACTAGGAAAGAAAAATCGGGGAATGCCGCAATGACCTGGAGTGCTCGTGTTGGAAATACAGTCCAATCTGTGAGACGACTCAGAGAAGGCGCCACACCACCTGCATTTCTCAGCCGTTCCCGCGTGCCGATTGACAGCTGACAGATGCCGGATCGACGATAACTCTTCCGTTCGCTCTCGCTCCAGACCTTTGGCAGGCGTAGGACTAAGTAGTCGAAACCCTCTGTATTCTGACCACCCCGAGACGGACTTGAAGGGATCGACGTCTGCGTCAAGCATCTCGACATTTCCTGGATTATGTCCTTGAGCTAGCTTCGCGTCCTCGGTGGCTTGCGTCAACTCGTTGTCGCCACAACTAGGAGGACCTTATCCTTTCGGTCTCGGGTTATTTCTCCTAAGTCACAATGATAGACGCTACTCTCTAAAGCCCCCTTCGCTAGAGAAACAGTGTCGTTCGTTGGGTTACTTGTTTTAATGTCGAACCTCACGCTTCTGAGTCGCTCCTGACTCGAACTAGTCTGCAGGCCCTGCTACATTAACCGCCATAAGTGCGTCCAAAGTACGTTATGTAAGCACTGAATTCATTATCCAGCCACTTTCTTCCTTCCTAACGAGTTAGCAGTGCAAGAAACGACACTCGCCCCTCTCTGGTTCATCCTCACCTGGCTACCTCTCCTTTGACCCCTTGCAACCCAACGTCCACTTCTCCTGTACCACCGCCGCTGACGCTGCATCCGGTGTATCTTACATTAGGCCACCTCCCACAATACATCCTATCTCATGAATCAACAGCGCATTGTAATAGAGATGACAGGTACTGTAAAATGACTTGGCAAAAAAATGTTCAAAGTCGCTGAGAAAAAGCGGGGTGGTGAGGAGAAGTATGATCTGGATCTGAGAAGAAGCGACTGATCCAGTCGTAGTTCAACCCGGTCAACGACGGGCTTCGAGTGGATGGAAGCAGTATACTGTACACGATCTGGATATTTCCTCCCAGCGAATCAAACATTGTGGTGAGGATCAAACATAAATCACAGCTCGCCGGGATTGCCTTGAGAGAAAAGGGTGACACGACTCACGAGACATAAGTAGGGGTAGAGGTCCCGCTAGACACGGTGCCGATCCCGTACAAGGATGTTGTGTTACTCTCGTTCGGAAGAAAAGAACAGGCGCCACAGTAGTCAGTAGTAGTGGCGAAAGGAGAAAAGAAAGTGCGCGCGAGCGATGTGCGAGATTGAATTGTACTCGATATGATGTACTGCTGGACGCCAAGATGTGGGGATGAATCGAAAGCGGAGTCGACGTACGGGACGGACCATGGTAAGCCAAACTTCATATAGATTGTTGGTAAATAGAGTCGAAGTTTTTGGAATCAGAGCTCGATTAGGAGAGATCTCTGGCGGTACTAGTAGGGGTGTGAAAAGCTGGAAAAAGAAGAAAAGAGGAAGCCTTTTGCCGAGGTATGTGAATTGGGAGCGGTTGAGTCGGCAGTGTGAAACTTTGCGCGACGCAAACCAGAGCAAACTGGATCACCGCAATCGGACGGCCGGCACAGAGAGATAGACAGCTGGAGATGCATTGCATTAGCTCTCTCTTCTCTTAACTCTGCTGGCCGGCCAACTCTGCCGTAACGTCCGCGCGTCTCGCTCGAGAGTCGAGAATTCGAAGCCGTCACAGTCCCATGTCGGACCAATCCCTGAACCAGGAGAAAAGACCAAGACAGAGGGAGCGTCTGTGGGTCTAACGGAAGTAGAAGAAATGAGCTAGTGCAGTTAGCCTGAGTTAATGCATGGTGGAAATTTGATTGAGACCGGCGGGTTTGAACGCCAAGTTCCAAGTACAATGAATGAATATGTCACGACCGCGACGGCTTCGATTTGCAAAGCAATGGACGACGCCTTGGAGTCGCGCGTTGGATTGAGACGGATCGGGGGCTGCCGTATGGCGCGGTGCGGGGGCCAGATTCGGGCAGGGTTCCCGATTCCGTCTCTTGCGGGCGGGGAATCTCAAGAGCGAGGTGAGCAGCAGGAGGATAGAGTAGCTCACCCTCGGAGGAAATATTGATTGGAATAAGTCGTAGGAAGAGCCTGATGCAACGGGAGAGTGAGAGTGGGAGAAAATGAAACGCAGAGTGGGAGCGAGACCAGGAGAGTCCGGGTCGAGGCAATTCAGATACTAACATTGGAATTTTGAGTGAGGTAGAAGGCGCTCAGGAGAATCGAGGGAGAATCGAGGGAGAACGGAGACTTGCAGGATAGAGACGGGTAGCGCATGAACAAAGCAGAGCTCGAGATGCAAAGATGGCGGGTAACCAAAGCTAGACAAGACGACCTTGAAGACGACTGGAAGTTCTTAGTTGATAGGAGGGGATCCACCAGAGCTTAGGACGTTAGTGAACAGAGTAGTGGATTAAAACCAAGTCGGTTAGTTGACGGCCGGACGAAACAGACGGCGCAGAGGACTGAGGACGCAAGAGGAAGGTTGGAGGACGGAGCAAGAAAGGAGCGTTGATCGCTGATGCCCGATCAACACGGATCAAACCCGAAACGCGCTCATGCTTTGTCCGCTCCAGTTCTGCTCTCGCTACTTTGGCCAGCCTGGGTCTGGTTGATCCACCCTGGGTACTCTCTGTATGCATGGCCCGACTCCTGTCCCGACTGCCCCTTGTCCCCTGGGGACTTGGTCCCAGCTTGACCCAACCCTAGTTCCCGTTCTGCTGCAAAAACACCGCGATGCGTCGGTAGCTTGCCTGGATCCACCCTCATCACAACCCGGAAGAACGTGATGGACGGACGCTAACAACGGAGCGAGTGTTGTCCGTTCTTTTTTTTCTATCCCTACCCTGGCGTTTCTGACTTGCTCTTAGCTTGGAGCTGGTCGAGCAGTCCCGTTTCGTACGACCCACCATCGTCGAATCGGCACGATCAAGTGAGCCTAGATATCCTACTTTGTTCCTTTCTAACGAGTGCTCAGTGAATGACGCCGACGTTTTCCTCCGTCTACCCGCAGTAACGAGGGTTTAGGAGGATGCGACCTCGGCTCAAGCTCAAGCTCTACCTACGCGCATGAAGCCAGCGCTCCTGCGACGCCCCCGCCCGATGCCTTTGCCTCCTTGTCCAGGCCTTCCCTATGCTATCATCCACCCTCACTATTCGTCCTGCCTGCGTCCTCCTGCATCGTGGCTCCTCTTTGGTCTCCTGCGACACGACTTGGAGATCCGCTTCCCGGCTCCATCGAGGCAGCGTCCCGGGCATACAGCGCCAGCGCTTGTCTGAGCCAGGCAGGCTGGGGCGCGCTTGGGCCCGGCGATTCCTGTCCTCCCCCGCTGTCGCTCTCTGCCTCGCCCCTTGGACGCCGACGCCGAGAGCATCCGCGTGCTGTCGCATCACCCAGGCGAGCCTTCGATGCCGCTGCGCCCGTACCAGTGCCTTCATTGCGCTCTCGCCTTCATTGCGCTCTCGACATCACCCCGCCTACATGCCACCCATCCAGCATCATCCACGTACCTCGTTGCTCAAGGCAGGAGGGCGGGAGGGCGGGAGGAGAAACGAATCCCTTCGCGTCCTCGTATTCGGCGCGTCGGGGTATAATGTGTATGCCCCGTGCTGCGGCTGCGTGCGCACCGGGTCTGGTGGGCGCAGGTGCGGGTTGCGAATGCGGGTGCGGGAGAGGAGGGAGGTGTGATACTGGTCTGCACGGCACGGGTGCAGGAGGAGGGCCCTGCTCCGTGGGAGTATGCGAGCATGCTGGCCTGGCCCGGATGCGCCCCCTGGGGCGCGATGTGAGGACGGCGGGTGGGAACTGCGTCGACGCTGATGCGCCACGGGGAGGGTCGTCGCGACGGGACGTTGCTCGAGAGACAGACGAGCCCGGGCTGAGCGTGACACTGCATCGTCGCTGCACAGCTCTTACCTCCACGTGCACCGTCTGAGGAGGCAAGCGCCTGTTCGGGAGGAGGGGATGCGGAAGAAGGTGATGAAGAGAGGAAGAACAGAGGGCAGGACGCGACACGGAGATCGCGCCTCGTCGTACACTGTATGTTTATCTCCGCGCATAGACCTCCTACTCGACGCTCACGAGGATTGCCCCAGGGATCCGCGCCCCGCTTGCTCCAACGCCTTTTCCTAACGCGATCCCCGCTTCACTCCCCGGCCTCCCCTCCCTTTTCCTGCGCTGGGCTGCCCGGTCTCCACCCTCGCGCCGCCTCCCCGCAGCTACCGTCATCCCATTCACCCATTGTCTGGCGCGCCGCCCTGGCTTGAACGTGCACGGTCCCAACGCTCGTGCTCCCCGCGTCTCGCCTGCACCCATAGACCTCGCGTTCGGTGTGCTTCGCCGCGTGCGTCGCGTATCTCCCTTGACGAGGAACGCCTCCGCAGCTCGGGAGCGTCATCCACGGCTTGCCCTCATCACTCCATCGGCGCGAATCGATCTCCGTCTCCTGTCTCACTCTCTCCGCCTTCCGACGCCCCGCCCGCACCGCATCGACCCCGTCCTCCCCCGCACATCGTCCGCGTACCTCTCCCGGGACGCACTCCTTCACGGCCCGGCAGCTCAGGAGCGTTATCCACCGATATCGCGCTTGCGCCGAGAGCAAGAGGGCGGGAAGTGGAGAGAAGTATGAGGGGCGAAGGCGCATGCACCGGCGCGGGGGAGAGCGGTGGGATGATCCGTATGCGTCAGGACGAGCGGCGGAATTGATATACATCGG
>JARKIC010001673.1:0-102953 GCA_029378375.1 Mycena olivaceomarginata | reverse complement strand
CGACAGCGGATGCCGGATGACAGTTACGTGGGAATATTCTGTTTGATTGCTCAATACACAGAATGTCCTTTGAGGACGGACAGCGGATGCCGGACGACAGTTACGTGGGATATTCTGTTTAATTGCTCCATACACAGAGGGTCCTTCGAGGACGGACAGTCTATGCTGGATGACAGTTACGGGACTAATCTGTTTAATTCCTCCATACACAAAGGTTCCTTCGAGGACCAGCCTATGCACAGTTACTTGGGAATACTCTGTTTACAAGCACTTTGCGAACATCAGCGCGGATGCTTTTTTTCTGTTTTCAACAGTTTTGACTAGAACACGCGCCACGGGGTCAATTTTGATCGGATTACCTTGAGAGTAGGTGCGTGGAATCGCGCTGGAAATCTACAGGGGATCGAATGCCGGTTTTTTTTTAGTAATCATAGTGTAAAAATCTCCAAAATATCATGGTCTCCAGTAGGACAGGTGTAGCACAATGAATACTTGTCTGATTGACCTAGTTTTTGGATAGTATGATCTAGGATGTTACTAAGGATGACACATGTTTATAGGCAACATGCTGAGTGAACATGATTTGATGCCCTTTAGGTAGGCAATATTCATGTCCCATGATAAGTAGAGCTCTGTATGGGAGTTGGGATATACCCATTCTTATAAACCTCATGGTCCTCTAGCACCAGCTAGGACTTGTGACATATCCAAAACTAGGTCAATCAGACAGGTATTCTTTGTGCTACACCTTCCTACTGGAGACCATGATATTTTGGAAGATTTTAACTATGTGATTACATAAAAAAAACCGGCACTCCATCCCCTGTAGATTTCCAGCGCGATTCCAACGCACCTACTCTCGAGGTATCCGATCAAAATTGACCCCGTGGCGCGTGTTCTAGTCAAAAACTATTGAAAACAGAAAAAAAGCATCCGCGCCTTATGTTCCGCAAAGTGCTGTAATTCCTCCATACACAGAGGGTCCTTCGAGGACGGACAGTGGATGCTGGATGACAGTTACGTGGGAATATTTTGTTTGAATTCCCCAATACACAGAGTGTCCTCGAGGACAGCAGCGGCCGGGCGACAGTTAGGTGGGAATATTGGTTTAATTGCTCAATACACAGAGTGTCCTTCGAGGATGGACAGCGATGCTGGACGACAGTTACGTGGGATATCTGTTTAATTGCTCCATACACAGACTGTCCTTTGAGGACGGACAGCAGGTGCTGGACGACAGTTACGTGGGAATATTTTGTTTAAGTCCCCCATACACAGAGTGTCCTTCGAGGACTGACAGTCGATGCCGGACGACAGTTACGTGGGGATATCCGTTTAATTGCTCCATACAGAGGGTCCTTCAAGGATGGACAGCCTATGCGGCCGAGTTACATGGGAATAATCTGTTTAATTCTCCATACACAGGGTCCTTCGAGGACGAACAGTGGATGCTGGACAACAGTTTACGTGGGAATATTTTGTTGAATTCCCCAATACACAGAGTGTCCTTCGAGAGAGCCAGCGGATGCCGGACGACAGTTAGGTGGGAATATTGTGTTCATTGCTCTATACACAGAATGTCCTTCGAGGACGGACAGCCTATGCTGGACGACAGTTACGTGGGAATATTGTGTTTAATTGCTCAGTACACAGACTGTCCTTGAGGACGGACGCCTATGCTGGACGACAGTTACGTGGGAATATTCTGTGAATTACCCCATACAAGAGGGTCCTTCGAGGACGAACAGCAGATGCCGGACAACCGTACGTGGAATATTCTGTTGATTGCTCAATACACAGAATGTCCTTTGAGGACAGAAGCGGATGCCAGACGACAGTTAGTGGGAATATTGTGTTTAATTGCTCCATACACAGAGGGTCCTTCGAGGACGACAGTCTATGCTGGACGACGTTACGTGGGAATAATCTGTTTAATTCCTCCATACACAGAGAGGGTCCTTCGAGGACGAACAGCCTATGCTGGACGACAGTTACGTGGAATATTCGTGTGATTCCTCCATACACAGAGGGGTCTTTCGAGGCGACCGAACAGCCTATGCTGGATGACAGTTACATGGGAATATTGTGTTGAATTCCCCCATACAGAGGGTCCTCGAGGACGGACAGCAGATGCCAGACGACAGTTAGGGGGAATATTGTGTTTAATTGCTCAATGCACAGACTGTCCTTCGAGGACGGACAGCCTATGCTGGATGACAGTTACGTGGGAATATTCTGTTTAATTGCCCAATACACAGACTGTCCTCCGATGACGAACAGCCTATGCTGGATGACAGTTACTGGAATATTGTGTTGAAATCCCCCATACACAGAGGGTCCTTCGAGGATGGACAGCGGATGCCGGACGACAGTTACGTGGGAGTATTCTGTGTGATTCCTCCATACAGAGGGTCTTTCGAGGACGGACAGCCTATGCTGGACGACAGTTACATGGGATATTTTCTTTAATTGCTCAATACACGGACTGTCCTTCAAGGACGGACAGCCTATGCTGGACGACAGTTACGTGGAATATTGTGTTTAATTCTCCATACACAGACTGTCCTTCGAGGATGGACAGCCTATGCTGGACGACAGTTACGTGGGAATACTTTGTTGAATTCCCCCATACACAGAGGGTCCTTCGAGGACGGAACAGCGGATGCCGACAACAGTTACGTGGGAGTGTTCTGTTTGATTCCTCCATACACAGAGGGTCTTTCGAGGAGGACTGCCTATGCTGGACGACAGTTTGTGGAATATTGTGTTTAATTGCTCAATACACGGACTGTCCTTCGACGGACAACCTATGCTGGACGACAGTTACGTGGGAATATGTGTTCAATTCCCCCATACACAGAGGGTCCTTCGAGGACGGACAGCGGATGCCGGACAAACAGTTACGTGGGAGTATTCTGTTTGATTCCTCCATACACAGACTGTCCTTCGAGGACGGACAGCGGATGCTGGACGACAGTTACATGGGAATATTCTGTTTAATTCCTCCATACACAGAGGGTCTTTCAAGGACGGACAGCGGATGCTGGACGACAGTTCCGTGGAATATTCTGTTTAATTGCTCAATACACATAATGTCCTTCGAGGACGGACAGGTATGCTGGACGACAGTTATGTGGGATATTTTGTTTAATTCCTCCATACACAAACTGTCCTTCGAGAACGGACAGTGAATGCCAACATTACATGGGAAGTTCTGTTAATTCCTCCATACACAGAGGGTCTTTCGAGGACGACCAGCCTATGCTGGACGACAGTTACGTGGGAATATTGTGATTAATTGATCAATACACAGACTGTCCTCGAGGACGGACAGTGGATGCCGAACAACATTTACATGGAATGTTGTGTTTAATTGCTCAATACACAGACTGTCCTTCGAGGACGGACAGCCTCTTTGGACAACGTTACATGGGAATATTCTGTTTGATTCCTCCTACACAGAGTGTCCTTTGAGGACGGACAGCCTGTGCTGGACGACAGTTACGTGGGGATATTTTGTTTAATTCCCCATACACGAGGGTCCTTCGAAGATGGTCAGCGGCTGCCGGACGACAGTTACGTGGAGTATTCTGTTTGATTCCTCCATACACAGAGTGTCCTTCGAGGATGAAAGCGGATGCTGGATGACAGTTACATGGGAATATTTGTTGATTCCAATACACAGAGTGTCCTTCAAGGACGGACAGCGGATGCGCACAACAGTTACGTGGGAATATTGTGTTTAATTGCTCAATACACAGACTGTCCTGCGAGGACGGACAGCGGATGCTGGACCACAGTTACGTGGGGATATTTTGTTAATTTCCCCAATCCACAGAGTGTCCTTTGAGGACGGACAGCGGATGCTGGACGACAGTTACGTAGGAATATTCTGTTTAATTGCTCAATACAGAATGTCCTTTGAGGACGGAAAGCCTATGCTGGACGACAGTTATGTGGGTGAATATTTGTTTAATTCCTCCGTACACCACTGTCCTTCGAGGACAGACAGCGGATGCCGCACAACAGTTATGTGGGAATATTCTGTTAATTCCTCCATACACAGAGGGTCTTCGAGGATGGACAGCGAATCCGGGCGACAGTTATGTGGGAATATTGTGTTTAATTGCTCCATACACAGACTGTCCTTCTAGGATGGACAGCGGATGCTGGACGGCAGTTACGTGGAATATTTTGTTAATTCCCCCATACACAGAGTGTCCTTCGAGGACTGACAGGGATGCCTGATGACGGTTGGTGGGAATATTGGGTTTAATTCCTCCATACACAGAGGGTCCTTCGAGGACAGACAGCCGATGCTGAACGAAAGTACGTGGGAATATTCTGTTTAATTGCTCAATACACAGAATGTCCCCGAGGACAGACAGCCGATGCTGGACTGTCCTTCGAGACGGATAGCAGATGCTGGAGCACAGTTACATGGGAATATTCTGTTTAATTCTTCCATACACAGAGGGTCTTTCAGGACGGACAGCCTATGCTGGACAAACATTACGTGGGAAATATTGTGTTTAATTGCTCAATACACAGTGGTCCTTGGAGGACGGACAGCCTATGCTGGACGACAGTTACGTGGGAATATTTTGTTTAATTCCCCATACACAGAGGTCCTTCGAGGATGGACAGAGGATGCCGGACGAGAGTAACGTGGGAGTATTCTGTTTGATTCCTCCATACACAGAGTGTCCTTCGAGGATGGACAGCGGATGCTGGAAGACAGTTACGTGGGAATATTTTGTTGAATTCCCCATCATGGGCACTTGGACTTGAATGAGGCGGCAGCATGAAATCAATTTTACTAGAGCACTTTACTTATATCTGAGGAGGCTATCCCCGAGGCACCATGCCTGCGTCGAACATATCCAAAAACTTGGGGATTCGCGCGAGGAGAATCACTGCTACCTGTGTTCTTCTCAAGAATGTTGCCAAAATCGTGTTCTTGATCCCATGAAGGACTGTCTAGGTGCAGTAAAATAATCGAAGGAGGTCATCCCCTGCGTATTTTAAATGCCGGTTGAACGGTCCAATTTCCGAGGCAAACGGACAAGAATTGAGGACGTTGCAGCTGTCCTAGTACGAAAAACCCCGGAAAACACCGAAAAAGCTGGTAGATCACTCGGTAAAAACGGTCATTGAGGTCGGATAAAATATCTGAGTAGACAGTCCTCTGCGCCTTTGAAATACGAAGCGTTTGAGCCTATGACGCGATGAACGAATGAGATTTGAAGCCGCTACGGGTGTCCTAAGCGCGGGATCAAAAAGTGCCCAAAAAGGCAAAAAAAAACGATGCGCGCCTTATGTCACCGCAAATAGCTGTAAAGAGCAGAAGGATGTAGAGGAAGTGAAGAGAAAGCCTCGTTGCAGCCTCATGGCTGCCCGCATTTCTTAGGGGCTGTTCACCCATCAATCAATCAATCAATCAATCACAATGCCGAGCCTTGCCGATGTGGCTGTGCCAATCAAATTTTCGGAACACTTTCCCTAGTGTTCCTTTCAACGAGAAAAGCATATAGAAACACTTTAAAAAAAGTCACACAAAAATTTTTGGGACTCAATAAACTCCTCACCAAGAATTTTTTGGAGGATCTGCCTAATAGAAACCCATTGTATTCTCTCTCATCTTACACTTGTATTGGACAAAACATCGGTAGCTAATTTCGGCACTGAGTTATTTCGCTCGCCGCTGTTCGTGACATTGTGACATGTGACTGCTGACATAAGGGTGCTGGGGTTCACACCCTCTATCTTACACAGAGGGTCCTTCGAGGACGGACAGCGGATGCCGGACGGACAGTTACGTGGGAGTATCTGTTGATTCCTCCATACACAGAGGGTCCTTCGAGGACAGACAGCCAATGGGTGGACGACAGTTACGTGGGAGTATTCTGTGTGATTCCTCCATACACAGAGGGTCTTTCGAGGACGGACACCCTACGCTGGACGACAGTTATGTGGGCGAATATTTGTTAATTTCCTCCATGCACAGTCTGTCCTTCGAGGACGGACAGCGGATGCCAGATGACAGTTACATGGGAATATTGTGTTTAATTGCTCCATACACAGAGGGTCCTTCGAGGACAGACAGCCTATGCTGGACGACAGTTACGTGGGAATATTGTGTTTAATTGCTCAATACACAGAGTGTCCTTCGAGGACGGACAGCGGATGCCGGACACAGTTTACGTGGAATATTCTGTTTAATTCCTCCATAAACAGAGGGTCTTTCGAGGACGGACAGCCTATGCTGGACAACAGTTACGTGGGGAATATTTTGTTTAATTCCCCCATACACAGAGGGTCCTTCGAGGATGGACAGCGGATGCCGGACGACAGTTACCTGGGAGTATTCTGTTTGATTCCTCCATACACAGAGGGTCCTTCGAGGACAGACAGCCAATGGTGGACGACAGTTACGTGGGAATATTCTGTTTAATTGCTCATATACACAGAATGTCCATTGAGGACGGACACCCTACGCTGGACGACAGTTATGTGGGCGAGTATTTTGTTTAATTCCTCCATACACAGACTGTCCTTCGAGGATGGACAGCGGATGCCAGATGACAGTTACATGGGAATATTGTGTTTAATTGCTCCATACACAGAGGGTCCTTCGAGGACAGGACAGCCTATGCTGGACGACAGTTACGTGGGAATATTGTGTTTAATTGCTCAATACACAGAGTGTCCTTCGAGGACGGACAGCGGGATGCCGGACAACAGTTACGTGGAATATTTTCTTTAATTGCTCAATACACTGACTGTCCTTCGAGGACAGACAGCCCCATGCTGGACGACAGTTACGTGGGAATATTGTGTTTAATTGCTCCATACACAGACTGTCCTTCAAGGACGGACAGCCTATGCTGGACGACAGTTACGTGGGAATACTTTGTTGAATTCCCCCCCGACAAGGCTGAAAATTCGCTTAGTTTTAGATTCCAAATTCAATAAAATGAAACCACGAACATATATTTTCGAGCATACTCATCACTTCCGCGCATCTCAGATCCAGGATGTGACAGCAACGGTCTTTTATAGCGAATTTAACCCCCTTGCAACTCGGCACATATGGGGTGCCTGGCAACGTCAGGGCTCGCCAGGGTCTATCCGGTGAGCCATCCGGAAGACCGGGCGACCTGAGCGCTGCTCCGCATGCTTTTTTTTCGTGTGTGAATGCCTGAATATAATATTTGCGGGGTCATCATAGAACTATCATTAACGCGGCGGTACAATCTATTCATAAGCTACACGCTACGCTGTGTTGTGGTCTCTAGAAAGCAGTTGACCATGAAACCACAGATCAAATGGTGTCGTATGATTCGGGTCATCGAGTTTTGACGCAAGATAGCAGCAGAAGATCCTCCAGAGCCTCGGAGATCTTGACGTCGACCTTATACATGCAAGTATGGAAGTGCAACGGCCGAGGGTTCATTTCCTGAGGGCACCTTCAGTACGTGCAGGCTGGGTGACAAAAAATGGAGAGCTTATATTGACTGTGGAAATCGTGTTGATCCCAGGAAGCGAAACTATCAACATATGATCAATCAACTGTGTATGTTTGGGGATCAGGGCATACCTTAAGACGCCAGGTGTCGCTGGAGGGTAGCTGATCGCTGTCGGATGCTGCGTGAAGAAGGAGGTGCGCGCAGAGAGCTGAGTCGTTGAGACGCTTACACCACTCGTCTTCGTCGACCAGCGTGCCCCGAACCTCAGTTGGATGGCCAACGCGACCAGGTAGCGCTAAACAAGGAGACGGAAGACGGCGCCGTGATAGGGAGTTGTGCCATTGGTGGCATGGATGAGGATCTGCCATGCGAACCTTGACGAAACATCTTCCACGTTTTGAACCTTGAGGTTATACATGGCGGCAAAGACACGCAACGCGCCGTTCAGTCCACCGAGTTGCTGGGAATAATATCAGCCTTGGGCGAAGAATCAAAGAGTGAGGGCGACTCACCGCGATAAAAGCTGGTGTACCCCATTGCTATATTGATACCACGCCTGAGTGCAAGAAACTCAGGATGGCCAAAGACGTCGGTGCGGTTCAAGAGGACTTCTGACATGAACAAAATGGTCCAGTTGTCATGAACCTCTTGCGTTCGGGGACTTTGATCATAGAAGGCTGGAGAGGATGAGCTTTCAGCATATATTGGAAAGGGAGAACCGGGCAGTACGCTACCTGGATATCCATAATATTGATAAGGAATTGGTTGAAGGGATGCAGAGGATGGGCCGGAATAATATTGTCAGCGTTGAACATGAACCATGGCGCAAGGGCACTCGAACGCAGCGGGATCAAGTGGGTCCGCCATCTCACGAATAGCCGTCAGGTTGGACGCCGGATCAGGTCGGACCCAGGTGCTATTATCATTATCAATCGTCGGTCGGTGTATTAGAAGGCCGGGTCAAACCAGGGTGTTGGTAAAATGCAGGCGACTCTATTTCGATCGTCGATAATCATATAAATTAACCATTGAGGTGGTCCGACAGTGTACGAACGATTGCACTAAGAACGGCCCCATGTGGTCAAGCTGTTCTCCAGGTGCGTGGGGAAAATCGATCAAGTGCTTCGCTTAAGGAACGAATTATAGGCGAACACTGGCGCGGTTGGCCGCCACGGTGCCGGAGCCAAACCGTAGCTGGGGCGGGGTTTTCCGCCCGCATCCGCCCATCACCGGGGATCAAAGTCAGCTGTCCACAAAAATGCTGTTCAAAATGCCCGCCTGTCCACTATTATCTCCTATCCGTCAACAAATGCTGTTCACCGTTCGCCCACAAATATCGTCCATAAATGCCAAACCCCATTCGTCGAACGTCACCTGGCGCTATATAAAGGAAGACAGGTATGTTAACGATTCAGTACCCAGTACCCATACTACCCATACGGACTGTAATGGCTGCGAGACGCAAGAAACTGAAGTCCCAAAATCGGGTCGACAGTCTGTTCCACTGGTACCTGTGAGTCTTCACTTCTTAAGTTCACAAGGGATCAATTAATTGTGTTTCAGTTTTGTCGCATTCCGAAGCCTTTGACAGCCCCTTTCTGCACGAATTTGCAAATGCGCGCTTTCTTGGCGGATTTACGTCTGCTGGCGGCATCTAACACCACTGCCGTTTGGCCTTGCCCTATCGGTTTCACCACGGGTACCGAACGTCTCAGCTGAGTCGCGCAATTTCCGTACCTTGCCGAGTATTCTTATGTGGACGAATGTTACCGGGAGCAAGGGCCTGGTCCGCTGTGGATGGGAATGTTCATCACATCGATCGAAACGTGGGTGGGGAAGTCGAAGCTAGCGGATTGGCATGTACCTGGTTCCAATGCCGTTTCCCTGCCTCTGAGCCGTTTTTGGAGATCTTTGAAGGTGCAGAACACGTTTTCATAAGCTAAACCACCATTCTACGAGCTTGAGCGGCGTCAAAATCTTACCTGGATGTTTCAGACTTACGCTGTGGAACCGTGAAAGCCATCGGCAGGAGATCCCTACAAGCTTGGTTTCAAGTTGAACTGTACTTATCTCTACTGAGTCAAACTCTCTACTCGGCGCTTTTTTGGCGCTTCTCGGGCGCCTAAAACTTGGATGGCTGAAAATGGTTCCCTCCAAGTTTCTCAATTTCGCGGTGGAGCCCTGCTCTCAGGCTCATCGACACATTTGACAACTTGTTCAGCCTCGAATCTGGCCCCAACCCAAACTTCATCTTGCTCAGTACTTCTTAGATACTGAATTACATTCGTTCTGATGAATGACTTGCATTTTCTCAGTACTAAGTAAACAAACTACATACACAGCACCGCTTGCGCACCGTAAAGGGTACTGTACTCGTCCCAAATACCATCCCTGCCATGCCATGTAGTTCGAAACCTCGAACGGGAGTGAGAGAGGTAGATTTGCGACAGCATTGAGGGCCACGAAATTGTGTGCACGTAGCGGGATGGTGGAGGTGGAACATTTCATTCTCTGCCCGTTGTCCCAAGTCGTTGAACGTTGAAGGCAGGACGGCGTTTGAGCTTGAAGTTGGCGTCGATCAGGATCCCGAATTAAAAGTCCAAATCTTAATTTCCCCCAGCCAAACACATAATTATAATTTTTGAGCTCAATGGGGCCGATCATATTCTTCACGTGCAACCGGTTGTGTCACGGCACGATCGGCTCTTCATTTCAGAATGGTGATCCATCAATATTATGCCTTCTACTCTGAGCTGGGGTCGCGCTACTGGCGTCATCAATACTATTTTTGGCGGCATCATCTGGCAATTTGCTGCATACAATTTGCTCTCCATATCAAGTCACGCGTTTCTGACTGTGTGAAAATGGACGGATTTGGGTGGAATAAGCAAACACTTGGCTGATTTGAGCCTTTTCCCATCAAAGCTTCATTGTCCCCGATATGGAGAGCTCCGTGACCCCTGGTTTATCGAGAAAAGCGGTCCGAGCAATTTCCAGCACACCGGACTGCTCAGAATAGGGCTGGGTATCATCTGATAATTTGCCGCATACAATTTGCTCTTCATATCAAGTCACGCATTTCAATATCAAGTCACGAATTTCGATATGGAGAGCTTCGTGACACCTGGTTTATCGAGCAAAGCGGTCCAAGCAATTTCCAGCACACCGGACTGCTCAGAATAGAGCTGGGTATCGGCCATCGAAGCTGTTCCAGGCATAAAATATCCGTGTTTATTAAATCATCACCGCTGCCTTCTCCTCTGCGACTGCCTTCCCATCCACCATTCAAAGAATATCGAGAGGGTTTTCTGATTGCGGGGCAACGCACGAGTCTCGTTCCCCATCGGCGTACCACTGGTATCTTCTGTCCTGGAAAATGTCGCTTCATTCCATTTCAAATCGGTCTTACAATTTTCGCAACCAAGGCCCATCTGGCAATTTGCCGCATACAATTTGCTCTCCATATCAAGTCACACATTTCTGACTGTGTGAAAATGGACGGATTTGGGTGGAATAAGCAAACACTTGACTAATTTTTCAGCAACTTAGCAAATTAACCTGTGCTGGTGGATTACTCAAAAAAGAAAATGGACAGGTATACGGTTGGTCTCTATTTCATGTTTCATTTGCGTGTACCAGTGGTTTGGGCCAATCTTGATGGATTTGTGCAAATTACAATCAGGCATTTATTTAGAGCACCACTGTACTGGCAGCCACCAGGGCAAAAATACGATGATTTCTGATTATATTCCTGCACAAGCTATACAGCACTTGATGTCAACCCAAAATCCATCCCACACTTCATTGGCATCGTGAGAATGACCATTTGAGTCCGAAATAAACACGTGTTAGCCTGAATTTTGGCACATTTCCGGCTACTTCATGACAAGTAATAGACGAGGTCTGTCGTCGAGAGACAGACAGCGCGCTAGAAATTTCCAGTGAATAAGCCGATTCTGGAAAGAAACGAGCCACACACCATGAGAGCGACGCGGGCGCAAAGGACCATCGCCCCCTTGCTCATGATGATGGAGGTGAGATCGAGGATGTTGAGTACGCCGCCGGGCTTGAACATCAATCGGATCAATCAATGAAAGGAAAGAACAAGCGAGAACTCACAATCTTGAATTGAGTAACATGTTACTGCACGCGGCCCTTGACTAGCTTGCTTTAGTGCTTGTTTCTGAGTGTCGCCTCGGTGACATCCTAGCCTTTGATGAGGATCATTTTCTGGCAGCGGTCAGCACGATCAGGGGAGGCGGAAGAGACGGACCATGAGGATTTTGGTCGGACCATTACCCTTGTACACGTTGGCCGCCGCCGTGTTGGCCTGGAGGAGATACTCACGCCCCAACCAAAAGAGGAGAGATGCTTACCTCGAAAGATGTGTGGGCGTCCAGGCAGCTTGATTGAGCTCGGCTGAGAAGGGGGTCAGAACGCGGTGGAGGTTAGCCGAAAGGTCCAGGTACGCGCCTATAATCGAGGGTTTTGGTCCAGAAGTGCGCATAATATGAGCGAGAAAAGAGGACGTGTGTAAGCGCGTGCCAGTTGTGGTGACATTAGAATCGACAACTCGATCGCGTCATGAAGCAATTCTGATTCGATTTTGCCCCCGCAAACCACGACCCACCCGATTATCGATTCTAGGCCATCAAACCGTGCCGTCATCAGCGTGAGTTGGAACTCGCTGAAGACACCTGAACCAGTCGAAGGCAAGCTCGGGCACCTGTGAGACATTTTTAGAAGACACTGGCCGAAATGGAGGAATCTCGGTACCATTTTTGTTGCCCCTCCAAAAAAGGGTCCTTTCAACCGGGAGCCTAATGAGACTAGAATAGAAAGGCACCAAATGATTTCGAGCTTACATTTGTAAAATGAAAGCCCAATGAAAGTGCATGATAACGAAACTACTTACCATTTTTTATTCTGAATGACCAAGGTTATGAATGACAAGAGTCAAATGTACTTTGCATGAAGTGCTTCACAAGGTCGAAGCATAATTGAATGACGCACTCGAATACAGACCGGCCTATCCGACCCGCATCAACTCTACCGCTCGGATGCATATTATCCACCTCCGCTGGTGACGCGGGGCTTCCTGGTGCTATGGAGCCCTTGGCATCAACCTTGCATTGGCATATGGACATCTGGTGCATTCGACGAGGGGGACACACAGGGACTCATATGAGCCTCTCTTTCACGAGTCGTGCGGTCACATTCGTGCGGTCAGAGTCGTGTGGTCGGAGCGGACGACCCTTCGAGGGTTTAGAACAAGGGGAAGATACATAGTGCGAGGAGATATAAAGCCATCCCTTTTTCATCCTTCCTCAAAAACCCCGCCTGTCTCTCCAAACGCCTTAAGGTTAAGCAAAGAACCTGGGCGCGTCTACGAATAGTCGAAGACAAGAGATTAGGTAATGGGTATATGATTGGGATGGAGGGAGAAGTTGTCATGCGACTCTAACAATCCCTACTTATATACAGAAGCCCTAGACTCGTAACCAGCCTGCCTACGGCGTTCTAACAAGGCGAGCTTGTTGCCGTAGGCAGACTGGTACTTCTCGGGCTGTGTGAAGGGGCTGAGGCGGAGTTTGAAATTAAGTTAGTGAGGCCGATGACGCAATGATGCAATGAGCTGCGGCAATTCCGGAGATCACGGTCCGAAGTTGATCGCCACTAAAACTACCCTCAGGTTTTACGGTGTTCTGTGCCACAATACAAAATGTAAGGAGGCAAAATTGGAGGGATGCAATTTTCATTCATTTTCCCTGCTTCAACCAAAAAATAAGCTTCAAAATTGAGCACAAAATGAGTAAGATTTTTAAAAGGTCACTTGAATTTCAAACTCCGCGACAGCCCTTTGGCGGCTCCGAGAAGTACCAGCCTGCCTACGGCAACAAGCTCGCCTTGTTAGAACACCGTAGGCAGGCTGGTTACGAGCCTACAGAAGCCCGGCCCGGTTACGGAACTACTTGCCATATATTCGGTGTGGGTAATGACCTCATCATTCCCATTTCTATTAAAAAAACCATCTTCTATAATATGGAAGCCTTCCTTTACCTCAACAAAGGTCGCAGAACAAAATGTGGCTAGTCATGGCACACCACCTCAGTACAGAACAACTCAATGTCAATTCAATGTTCACTGCTGCTGCATCCACGCCGTCGCATTCCTGCGCGCCTGCTTGGCTCGCGACCTCGTTCGCTGGATCTCTACCGCCCCCCGCTCTCCACGCAGTCAGCCTTAGCTGTGCGCTCGGGTTTACCTCCGCCTGCCTCACATGGTGACGCAATACCTCCCAAGCTCTCCTCGAACATGTCGCATGTGAAGAACCGATGCACCCCTCATCTCCCGCTGATCGTGCGAGGTTCCTTCGTCATCGCCGTGCGCACTCGCCCGGGACCCAGGCCATCCGAGTTTCGTCGGCATCGCGGTCGGGAATACGCGCACATCGGCGGAATACATCCCACCTACGCGCACGGTATCATGGGAAGGACCCTCCACTAAATTCTCGCCCATGTGGTCCATTCTCCTTTGTCGCTGTCACCCTGTCGGTCTTGCTCGCTGCCGCCTCATCTATTCTACGCACCGCTGCCGCGTCCTTCTTGCATGCGGCGTCTGTGTCCCCCTGCTCGGACCCGATGCATCACGCTAGCCTGACGCCGCTGCATGCACTTGCGCTTCGTGTGTTTCCTTCCCGTACGATGCGCGGCCCCATCTTCACCCTCTTGAACTACATATTTCTTGCAATGCTTTGGCTCAAACACTACCCGCCCCCATCATCTTGATACGAACCCGTCTGTGCATCTATGTTACTTCCAATCTTCCACGGCTGCGATTCCTTTTTCGGCATTTCCTATTTTGGACTTCTACGTATCGGCTTGCAGTACCTTTCGCTATTCCTCGGTAGATTGCACCCCAGGGTTCAATCTAGCGGGGTGTTAGGGTTGCGACCCACCCCCCCCCGAAGAGTGTTTACATATATTTGCCTACGGCAGCACCGAAGCCTTCAAATACCATTATTTACCTTAGTTAGTCACTTTTACTCTTACTTTCATACCACCACTATGGACTTTAACAATTCTACAAATTGTTCGACGTCTTCGTGGTATTGTAAGGGTCAGAGTCTTTACGCCTAATCAAATATCTTGAGTACATCACAGGCCAATTTTGCGAGGAGTGGTGTACTTTCACCTCAGGGAGCACCGCCAGAATGACGTAAAGGTCCATTAAGGTGGGTTCTTTTGTAGTACGCAAACCCACCTTAAGGGACCACATCCGCCGTGCGGACGCTAGTCAACGATTGGTCAAGAATGTGTCATGACCCCATTTGGGAAACATGCGGCGGACAGACCGCCCGCCCCGCCGCTGTTCATCACACCGCTGCTTCCCCTCTCATACCAGCATCCTAGCTAATGTTTCCAGTCCTTGGAGGTCAAATTTGACTCGAAATTCAGTACATGGAACTTCGCCCGGACGCGTCCGCCTCGCTCTCGATTGGTCCACCTACCACCCTTTTCTTGTGCTCTCACTGGCTGTTATGTGGCCATTGAACTGACTCAGCGAGTCATTGATAGTACCTCCAGGTTGAACTCACATAGATTGTCAGATCGATCAGAGAGTGGTTGGTGTCCAGAAAGCCATGTAATAGCCGATGCCACACTATTGATTCGATATATGGCAGCAGCCACCCCTCGAGCGGGCCTACACCTTCGCGTCCCCCGACCGCCCCGCGAGCGCCATGGCCATAGCCCCCCCGCCACACAGCCCGACCGGGGGCCAGGGAAACGGCAATCTCGAGTGGATGCTCCCGCGGCTCAAATGGGTAAAGAAGAAGGAACGCGTGAGCCACTTTACCCCCGCCTTCGCAGTATCAGGGGACGAGCTTTAGACAATACGTGCACGACGGCGTTTCGACGCGTTCTTCTAATAGTAATGGTAATAATTAATGTAGTGTAGCACTTAGATGATAGATTTGTATAAAGGGCTTTGCACGTCATGGTTCTTGACTTATAAATGACTACATACCATGTTCTGTTCAACCCTTGCAGTGTGCATTCTGTGAGGCTGGTCTCGCAGGGCACCGGTAGCCACCCGGTGGCTCTAGAGGCATGCGGTGCTGGTGGCGCTCGAAATGACGTGTAAACCACTCAAAATCAACTCAAAATGAGCCACCGGACGAGATTCGGTCAGCCACCAGATGACGTCGTCCCCGCGTAGAAGAGGCGGAGCCACTCGGTACCGCATGCCTCGGAAGCCACCGGGTGGCTACTGGTGGCTCACCGCAAAGTCTCTAATGCTTGTTTCCCTTGTGAGTTTTATATCCTTAACTAATTGTCATTTGTAATTTCTCATTGGTGACAGACGCTCATCGAAACGGCGAATCGATCCCTATGCCCACACCTATCGACGACGCCGTACTAGCCCACTTGGGCTTGAGGGCCATGCGTATGGCAGAACGAGTTTGTTTGCTTTTTAAAGTTTAAGTAGTCAGTAATCCTACTCTTCATAAAATTATCCCTGTCCGTCTGAGGCTTTTTAAACTCCGCTTTTGGGAGATCAAACCCGAGGCTTTGGAAGCGAGGGATAAGGCTTTCTCTCGAGAAATTTGCCTTTCGGAAGATGAAGCCACCTGAGGGAAAGTTTATTTAGATGATGAGGCACCCGCTTGCAAGACTACTCACGATAACGAGCATGTTGGTGTTACAGAACTCAAAAACATGGCGGTCGCGACGAGATCTTGCTGACCACATCTCGATATCACGGTCCTGAAGCCAATTGGTCTCGAGGTACGCAATGACGCTCGGGGGGAGCGATGGATTTAATTTCCTCAAATTCGACGTCGTCTGTTATTCGGATCCATCCCTTCAGCAACTCCCAAAGCTCGGGGTAATGCACGATCGAAAAGTGCTGTTGCCATGCATGCATGGAGGACGTGCCACCAGCATAGCAGGACGTGTGATTCCGGATAACAGAGCATTCAGCTGCGCCCAGTGACGGCCCCAGTCCTTGTCAGACAGGAATTTCCTCGGCGTTATGTTCAGGTGTACAAGCGGTTGCTCGGCCGCTTCGCGGCCTCGCATCCCCTTCCTCTGGTGTGAACTGGAATGTAACAGAGATGGATTGTGCCTGCAAAATCTAATCAAAATAAATTCAACTCAGGGACTGAGCATTCAAGACGACCCATTTTACTGGACTTGCCGAGGCTGCACACGTTGAGTGATGATGAGATTTTACGCGGCCGCGGCAGGCACGGCATGAGTGGAAACAGAGAGCTCGACGAAAAAGGTTAGAGCTGATGGCGGAGTCTGAAAAGGCTTCGGACACCCGTAATTTTAAAAAGAGGGTGATGGTCCGAATGAGCGAGAGAAAATAATCAATAGTTACTTCCGTTGCGTTCGACATAGTCTCTGTTACAGACCAGAAACGGATGACAAACAAGTATCCGTATATGGTCTGTTAGGAATCACGACCCCATCAGGAAGACACAGACTGATTTTTGAACACCGCGTCGCGGCGCATACTTTGCAGCAATAAATCTAGAAATATTTGGAGACATAGAAAACTCGAAAATTGTCATGGTCTTCCCTCATCTCTAAGCAGCTTATTGAGTGCTTGCGACAATATGTGATCAACTTGCCAAGGCAAAATTTTTGATCAAATTTCAGGCTGATCTCGTATTGAGGTATTGGCCCCCCGTATGGCTTGGCTGTCGCAGTAAGAAATGATTATATATGCCTCCTATATGCGCATGAATATTCTCTGATTTATCCAGCGCCTTCCGGCTGCGGTACAAAGGAAAGAACGCCTGATGGCACAGCCACGCAATTGCGTAATCAGTCGGTGTCTTCCCAAAGGGGTCGTGATTGCTATAAGACTAAGATATCGAACGTGTGCCTTGCTCCTTTCAGCAGTGATCGCCATTCATCTAAGGCAAGCATGATCGCGAGCATCTCCTTGTCATAGATCTCGTAATTGCGCTCGGTCTCGTTCATTCCATGTGACATGAACGCTACAGGGCGCCATTCGCCCTCCTGTTGCTGGCTTAGCACCTCTCCGGTCGCTCCCTCCGATGCATCTGCTTCGACTCGGAATTTTCCGTCATCAGTCGGAAGTGCCAACACTGCATCCTCCGCAATCCGATCCTTCAGCGTCTGGAATGCGGCCTTTTGCTCTGGTCCCCATGACCAGCCTTCCTTCCCCGTCAGCCGGGTGAGTGGCCTAAAGCCCAAAAACGCTTGGGTCTCTTTCAGGTTCTTCGGTTCCGGCCACTCCATTACTCCACGGATCTTTACAGGATCCATCCCTCATCGAGTTGTGCGAGATGATCATTCCCAGGTACTCGATCTCAGTGCGTTCGAACTCGCACTTCTGAGGTTTCAAGTACAATTCGTTTTCCTGAGGGTTTTTGTTTTTTTGTGAAACATGCACTCTGAAAGGAAATACTTCGATGGAAGCATGGTATCTAAAATTTTCCGTCCGCCCGCCTCTTGAGTTTTGCTGTCACGCAGGCGAGATCACATGTATTTGGATTCACATAAAAAGGAAAATGAATGGGAAGGATAGTTGCAGTTGTTTGGTTCCTTCTTTCTCGCCCTTAATATGCCTTTGGCGCATTGCTCATCCACTTTCCTCGCCTAGGGAAAAGGAATCACACACACCAAGGCCAACATGTCCCGCTCCGCCTGCCGTCACCAGCCAGCAGCAGCAAGAGAGCGAGAAGAAAACGCGAACGCTGAGCCCCCCTCTCGCAGCCACATGATGCCATCAAATTCCCTTTTTGGGACGAACGGCTTCTCGGAAGATCTCGTTGCTCGCCGTGTTGCACCGTCCACACAGTAACAGTGCTTGACCGTGTGAGCTCACTTGAAACAGCGCCGACCTCGGCGCCACACTGCGATCTGACTCCAGCCGGTTTCAAGGCATTGATTAAGGTGTAAGGCTGCTGCTTCAACCTTACTACATTCCTCTGCACCGTCCAACCTCTCCCATCGTGGGTTGGTTCAGCCTTTGCTGTCTGCATCACATCGCCACTGTTCTGTGCTATCGCACTGCACTACCGCTGTTCATGCCGTCCTCATCGTATTGCTCCTGCCGATCCCCTTCAACCTTGGCTTAGCACACCAATGCCTCAGTCCTCATTGCTCCTTGCAATCCTGCATTGTATCTTCACCACTACCACTGACTGAACATCATTGGCCTCAATCTCATTGCCTTTTGACTGATCCTCATTTGGCCTTCAGATTTCCTTATCATTGACTCAACCACATCCCTCCTCAATGATTACTTATACCACTCTTCGACATCTTACCTTTTACATTGCTGTTGTTGAGTCCTTATCTTACATTCTGATTTATATCTTATGTTACATTCTATTCCTGTTACGTATCTGTTTGCACATTGATTGTGACTACATACTTTACTGATAGCATCTTCTCTTCTTGGTCTTGACCACCATATACCTTTCCTAGTGGCTGCTCTTGAATGACCACACAATTGTTCTGTCATTCTTGGCTCCTCTTAGTTCTGTCTGGCTGACCCCTCTAGTGTTGACTGCCTCCACAATACAGCAGCCTTCCATAAGGGCGGAACCTTGTGGGAGACTGGCGGCGGTAGCCGGGAGCGGGATCAGGTTATTTTATAAATCTGAGACATCGTAAACATACGAATCCGATTATTATTATTTTTGGTTGGGAGTCTGCAGAAGCATCCAAGCTCATCCGCTCGTGTTGCTGGTTGTGTGCCAGTCATTGCCGGGGAAATTTGTCCAGGAGGAAATGCCGTTATGCCTTTGCTCGATAGGAGACCCGGTGTAGCAGAGCCGGATGGAAACCCTTCCACGTCTGGCTTTCAATTGTGGAAACCTCGCTTAAGGCCTTAAGGGCGAACACTGGGGTGAACTGCATCGAAAATGGGTTGGGACAGCAGAAGAGAGCGAGGACCCGAACAGTGGTCTGCATGATCCGGAACAAGGTGTGTTTCTCATTTCTGTTGAATTCATCATGCACAACATTGGTTAGAAACTGCCGACGGAAACAGCCACCGCCCCCGCAGCGCCCGGCACCCGCGGCACTAAGCGCAAATCGGCAGGCGGCCCCAAAGACACCCCCAAGGGCAAGAGGACCTTCGATTTTACAAAGGAATCCCGCGAGTTGTCGAAGCGACTTGAATGCTCAACCCACAAGGATCAAAGTTGTTTCGTCTCGACGGCGGATGGACATCATGTGCGTATTGAACCCATGAATGTAACACTTTGGGCGAAGGAAATTGTGCGTCCTCATCTCTCCAATTTGACATGGCGCCGGTTCTAATGATGTTCATTAATAAGACTATGGGCAACGCAACATTAACGCGACCTCCGGAAAACATCATGTTCCAAGATTGTTTCCTCCCTGGCCGCAAAAGGGCTCGGACCACCAGGTCTGAATCCTCTAGTACCCCGTGCACCCCGACCATCCATGTTACAGTCAATACTGGCAATCCATCGCCTCCGCGTCGAAGCCCCTTGGCGACGATCACGACGTCCAGCGCCAACACGGCCAACATCGGAAGCCCTGCTCCCCTTACCTGTTCCCTCTCCCACGTCCTCAGCGGCCAAGAGAACACCGGCTCCGACGAGATCCGCTATCCCGTCGTCGCTGAGATCCTCCAGCTCATTGACGACAGTGGGATGTTCCAACTGTCATTTCCTGCTGTTATCTTTGGCGACAATCTGCGGGAGATCGACATCACCCATGTTGACCAGGTTCCCTTGA
Source organism: Mycena olivaceomarginata (assembly GCA_029378375.1). NCBI lineage: Eukaryota > Fungi > Basidiomycota > Agaricomycetes > Agaricales > Mycenaceae > Mycena > Mycena olivaceomarginata. Next base: position 82,729 of record JARKIC010001673.1, on the reverse strand, counting down.
TGGACACAGAATTTTATGCCAAAGAGTTCAATATGCCACTGCAGTTGGCTGAGCTCTTCGTTGAGGAGTCGATTGCAGCGATGGGAAATTAGCGGGAAACTGAGAAGTGTGTACGATAAATTCAAAGCGGTCATGCTGAACAATTCCATCGCTTAAAATTCCACCCAGAGGCATTATCGCCCTTTCTACAGCATCTTCCTTCAAGTTGGTTGAACAAACGAGCCTTTAACGAGGTACGAGTGTGGCCGTGTTTCTCAAGTTCAGAATCAGCAATTGATTTGATCTGCCTCATTTTTGACACAAACTCGGAGTGAGGCACAGGGTTCAAAATGACAGCACGGAGCATGTGATTCAAAATGCCATTCGGTGGCATGGGGTTCAAAATGCGAATTAAACCGTTCAATAGTGAAGCACTGGGCTCAAAATGGCAGTACGGAGCATGTGATTCAAAATGCCATTCGGTGGCATGGGGTTCAAAATGCGAATTAAACCGTTCAATAGTGAAGCACTGGGGTCAAAATGGCAGTACGAAGCATGTGACTCAAAATGCCATTCAAACCTTAAATATGCTAACTGCTCCCTTATCCCTCCTGCTCTCGGCTGAATTAAATCATTCAATAGTGAGGCACAGGGTTCAAAATGGCAGCACGGAGCATGTGATTCAAAATGCCATTCGGTGGCATGGGGTTCAAAATGCCAATTAAACCGTTCAATAGTCAAACAAATGCAGGCCATCACCAAACAATGTGCCGAGGTTTTGCACCAAAACAGTATTCTGGCCACTTGTAAGGATGGTCATCCTCACACGGTGTTTATCTATGCCGCATTGATGCAGCTTAGTCAGCCTCGATATTAATATTTAAGACAACATCTTTTACTTATCTCCTTTTATGCTTACACACCGACTACCACCATCCTGTATCTTCCATCCGTTGCTTGTAGCCTGGAGTCTCGCTGTTGGAATACACCGTGGTCCTGTCTGTTTGCGTGACCTTGTCAGTGTTCTGTCTAGTCGACGACAGCCTTTCACCACTGTGCAATCATTTCAAGCTGGATTTTGACGGGATCGTGCAGGGAGGATAGCCAGCGAAATTCTGGTTCAGACTATCTCTTCAGATTTATTTTGGCGGCCCTGGTGCTTTTGAAAAGGAGCTCAGGGGTCTCCATGCCAATCCAAACATATGCAGGCCATCACCAATGCCGAGGTTTTGCACCAAAACAGTATTCTGGCCACTGTGCAATCATTTCAAGCTGGGTTTTGACGGGATCGTGCTGGGAGGATAGCCAGCGAAATTCTGGTTCAGACTGTCTCTTCAGATTTATTTTGGCGGCCCTGGTGCTTTTGAAAAGGAGCTCATGGCTCTCCATGCCAATCCAAACAAATGCAGGCCATCACCAAACAATGTGCTGAGGTTTTGCACCAAAACAGTATTCTGGCCACTGTGCAATCATTTCAAGCTGGATTTTGACAGGATCGTGCAGGGAGGATAGCCAGCGAAATTCTACGTCTCTCTCTCGCGGACCTCACCGGACCCCCGAGTCACGACGGCAGCGAATCCGTCTCTGGCGCTCAAACTCAAAGAGACGGCGCGTAAAGCAGGTTTCATCACACCTGCTCTAACCGTGACCTCCTCTCATCAGATGCAGAAGACAGCGGCGGGCTAACACAAAACATATTTGATCGGTAGTGCTGCGTTGTCATACCGTTGAACATTGTTGAATTGAAACTATAGCAAATACAAAAAGGCATACCAACCAAATTTCAAATGCAACCCGTGCGCCGGTATATCACTGCAGATCAATCGCATCAATACGACATTCGATCCCGCCGCGACCGAGTACTCCGATCAATCGGACGGAGCACGTGATACCAGTGATTTCAAAGACCGATCCGCACCCGGGTAGCTGTATAAATGATGTGCACAAAGCACACTCATGGCGTCGGACGCTGGACGGCATCGACAAGCCCTCGCAGGGGTTCAACATGTACACGCCGCGAAGCGCGCTACCACGGTTATTTGGAGTCGTGAGGAAGATTCGCCGGAAGCGCGAGACATTTACATGTTTTAGAATGTATGTTTCCATTCAGGTTCATTGGTAGCACTAAGAGATATGCTGATACCATCAAGGTTTCCGAACTTGGCTACGATATCCGTAGGCATCTCCGAAGGCTCCAGGCCCCCAACGCAACTTGACGTGAAAGTTTGGGGATTCCCTTTCGCCACGATTGCGCCTGGCCGAAGCCGCGCGAAAGAGTTGCCTCCAAAAGGAGTCCGGGATTGTGTCGTATGTGGGACGAACAAATAAACTGCGGAGGTTGGGGAGCAGAGATGGGGATTCAGCCAGGGCGTCGAAAAATCCTTCCACAACAGGCAGTGATAGCCGTCCTCGGAATTGCGTAAGGGTGGGGATGAGACGGAGGCAGGAGTCTGGGCATCGACCTCCGTGTCCTATGGATAGTTCCTGGAGCGGTGGGGAAGACCGCTTCAGGAAGGAAAGTAGATCATCATCCGAAAGACGCATCGGAAGGGAAAGTGTTTCCAGCGCGGGGAGCGAAAGATGTTTTAAGATCTTGTCGTCATTTGGGTATCGTGGCAATTCTTCAAATATCAGCCGGCGCAGATTTGGAAGTACCAATCTTTCTGCAGTGTCCGAGTCTCCGACCATAGGCACACGTGCAAAGATGCACTCAACAAGGTTGGGCGTTCGACGCAGCAGTTCGAGGATTTGCAGGGCGAAATAAGGCGGGCAATAGGTGGCACGACCAATTATCAATGTTTCGAGCGATGGCAGTGACTCTGGCTCTTTGCCTCCGAAAAGGTCAATCGGCTGGTCAAAGCCAATGGGCTCGCCACTGTCGCTGTCTTGATCTTCGTTCTCCCCATCATTGTATATTTCGAGGTGTTTCAGCTGCTTCCCATGTCCCCAAACGACGCCGGCTGTTGCGTAGTCAATTTCTCTCGGGTTACATAGAGATATAGACAACGGGTGATTGCCAGCCCGACGGAGCCAGACTTTCATCAATTCTCTGTAGCCTTCAGAGCACGGGAAAATGATCTGGATACTGGCCCACAGAGACGAATCGGACAGTGCGATGTCTGTCCAGGTGTTGCAGATGTTAAGAAGCTGCAGGGGGGAGCCGTAGGCTGTATCACACTCCATAGGTGTCCGCCATGGGACAGGAGGGAGGCAATATCGAAAGATATACAACGATATTTCGACGGGGAGACGCGCCAATGGATCAAGAACACCATTGAGTTGCCGCTGCGCAAGGCTTTTTTCCTGCTCCAGCTTCTTCAGCACCTCTTTCCTGCACAGCGATCTCGGTCGAGAGCCGGTTAATCCGGGCGCGCAGCTGCTGCAGGTCAACGAGCATATCGACCTCTGTTTATAAGATGAGGAAGAGGGTTAGTTCAGGACATACCAACCGTGCCTCTTACGTGATACAAGCACGAGGTCTCGCGGGCCGCCGGCCCGCTGTAAATCCCGCTGCCGTCCGATGATCCGTCCGAGAACCTCTGCAAGCTGACGATCAGGACTGGTACCATGTGCATTTGCGCCCTAGTTTCTGAGATACAGTGTACCCCCACTCCTTGAGACAACCCCGGTCCTTGCGACACCCTTTATAATATTATACCATTTGTTCCGGACGCCTAACCAGTGTTTTAAAATATGTATTATTGTGGATTAACTTGCCTACATACTAAGAACCGTCATAAATGAAGTGCAGAAGCTCAGGGAGGTGACATCAATCTGTATTTATCGGTGTTTTTTGAGCCCCGCTCCTTGCGTCACGATCATTTTGTACATTACATGCTCAGTTCTCAACGGATTCCTCTGAAGCCGAGTTAGGGTTGTAGCCAGGAAGCATCCGGACATTCCATGCTGAAATAGTCTGGTAAAATACGCGCACACTCACAAGATATGGGGCAAATACAAGTTGTTGTCTCAAGGAGTGGGGGTACACTGTAGTATGGATTCTTGGTTATACAAAGTGTATTGGGTCTACTACTGGGCCAAAAGAATTCGTCAAATAATTTGTTGACTTTGATTCTCCGGAGCTGTAGTATGAGCGGGTAAGGCTTTTTTTCCCTGCACATTTTTTTGCCTCTGGGACAAAAGATAAACTCGTCCTGAAATATGCATTAGAGTACAAGTATCAGGACCGGAATGGGTGTACCGCTTGAGAAATTAGTTGGCTCTGGGCAAACTCGTACTGTACAATTTCAATCAATTCGGCACTAATCCGGAAATTTTAGTACAATTAAAATCTCAAAACATTCCGATAAATTGAGAAAAATTATTGCTGCAACAAAAAAAAAATGGGCGTGACGCGTGACCGCCGAATTGAAGGAAATTGTACAGTACTCCAAAACCTGACAGACAGAAAGCACCATCCATTCATGCTTTCATCACTTCTCTTTCAAGTAGACTCGTGTCATGGGTTCAGTCACCTTTCTCACCACGAACAAAATTCAGACCTCATAAAATAGGATACTGGGCCGAGTAACCGCTTGTAATTTTTATAAAGAGGGAGACTGCATCGGGACCGTCATAGCCGTTCCAAACCATAAAAAGCCGGTTTGTTTCACAAAATCGTGGTCTGCTACCAGCTCCCGGCGGGCGATCATGAACGACTTGCCGACTCTACACCGTGTGGGCTGGAACCACGCTGATGTTTGTCACCAGCCACCTCGTTCACTCCCAGGCAAACCTCCCAAAGACATCCAACTGACGTTGAGTCTCGTTGTGCAAGTTGGATATGCTCTCAATAGTGAAGACATGGAATCTAAGGTGTACACTCCGATGGACGTTGACGATCCCACACTTTACAACCCTGTGAATGTTGACGAGCCAAAGGTTTACACCCCGATGGACGTTGACGAAACTTGTGAATTGGTCCTTCATTTCTGCAGAACCTGGTCTGATTTACTTCACTCAGGGGTGACTGCTTGGAACAGATCCCACCAAGACACATATTGCGACAGTTCAATGGACAGTTCAATGGAAGGAAGTCCGCAAGCAGCGAACACTTCCGGTGAGCTTGCCATTTTGATTTCTTAATTGCATCAAAGTAATCGGGAAGTTTGGCCCTAGATCCAACCTGTGCAAGCACCTATCCGGGTATGTTCGTAAGGCTTGATTGTGCCCCAGGACTTACCGGTACGTACTTGAATTCGTGGCCTTTACACTCAAAACATCACTCTTGAAGATTGCCAGATGAAAAGCCTCTTGTCGACCTCCAATCAGAACTTCCTCCCCCCCTTCAAATTCTGGACAGCATCTAGTACAGCGGGAGTGGGAGAGCTGGGACTCGGGGACCCTTGCGGACCAGAAACTAATGTACAGGAAGAAATGGGAAATCATGAGACGCAACAAACAGCCGTTGTTCCCCTTCCAGTTCCGACATATTCCTTGGCCGATATTCAGGTCGGGTGAAAAATATCCCGAAATCAACACCCCGTCTGTTGAATACTTCATATTCGGGGAAACTCGAGGCAAACCTCCCACCAAAGAGTCAAAGAGATTGGTTAAAGAAAATCTGAAATTGTTCCATTCTGACAAATTCGCGTTGGTTTTGGGCAGAGTTTTACCCGTGGACAGAGAGTGGGCTAGACACTGTGCCGAAGCTGTTCAAGAGTGCTTACGAGACATCTCAGTTAGCGGCAATATGTAAGATCATAATTTGAGACGTGTGACATTGATTTTTCAAGTTCCCACACTTAACACTGTATAATCCATTCGAAGCAGCTCTCAGTCTCAGTCGCGGGGTATTCAATCTCAGATAATAAAGAGTAACTGAATGAGCTCAGTCAGAAGACACACACCGCAAACCCGGCACAAAGACGGCAGGTTCGGTATGCCAGTGGACGTGGATGTGTGAATAGAGTACCAAACAGTCGGCGGAGTCGTGCCTGTCTGGATGCCAGGCTCTTACCATCACTGGCGATCATAACCTGGCAAACTGCAAATTAGTCACGAATAGGAATCAAGGACGGGAGACTCGAGGACTTGAGCTGTTCTTGCAGTTGCTTGAGGCATCTGAAAGGGCAGGAGACGAGAACGTAGTGGTGGTGGAGAAAGAAAGGTGTGTGTCCACGGTGACGCTAATGAAATAACGGCAACATATGATGGTAACCGAGAATAGACGCGACACGACCCAATTAGCACGCGTTTTGTTGACCATACACAAGACGTGAGTGTGTAAAGGTACCATCGGACCCGTTCCAATACTTTCTCTTCTTCATCTGAGTCAGAAACCAGGTTATTCGAGAGAATTCTGTGTTGGCAGTACAAAATACTGTTGAGCAGAATACAAAAGGAAGGAGAGCAAATATTTTTATTTTTGATTCTATTACATTGTTCTATACATCCTGAAGAACACACTCCCAAAAAAGCAACTCCTTCCGACAAGAATTGGACTCCTTGGTGCGAATATATGAGCCGACGAGCCTCAAATGCCAGGCAACTCAAGATATGATATTTTTTCGGATTTCTCTCTATTACTAATTGCGCATGAATTAGTACGAATTATCTATCTATGTTTCGTCTCAATCCCTGCAAAACTCACTGAGATATGGGTGAATCGGTCGCAGGGCTGGGGGAAAACGGTCTTGGCCCAGTGGCGCCAGACGGCACGCCAGAGCTCCTCATTGGCTCGCTCTACAAAGCCATCATCTCTGACGTTCTCCGCAATGTTGGTCAGGAGGAGACGTCGAAGCGTGTGCTGTACGCAGCCGTCACTACTCGTCGACCTCTCACAGTCTTGGACCTCTCTCCTCTCATCTTCGATGCTGGTGACGAGGTAGATGAAACGGCGGTCCGCAACAGTTTGTCCTTGTTCTACGCTGTTCTTTATGTCTCCCCGCGCGACCAGTGTATCTACACATACCACAAGTCCTTCACTGACTTCATCCTTGACCCACGTCGCTCGCCGGACCTCGCTAATGCAGCCATGTCTTACTTTCCGAACCGGACACGCGACTGCTTTAGCATCATGAATAAGTCGTTATGTTTCAATATCTGCAAGCTGACATCGTCTTTTCTTCTCGACGAGGATGACAAGGCCTTGTCAGAACGGACGAAGACCAACATCGGGCCCGAGCTTCGCTATGCTTGTCAACACTGGGCCGCGCACCTCGCGTCGGTGCGACATGACCGCGAAAAGGATGTGCAGCAGCTCTCAGCAATGCTCCTGGACTTTTACAGGTTGAGAGTCCTCTTCTGGATGGAAACAATGAACTTGCTCAAGTCAGACTGCCGGCTGGCCGTACACCTTGCTCGCACCTGGGCGTCGCAGGTACGTAAACAAGATGATATTCTCAGTCCTATGGTTGCATAAATGTACCAGGTAGAAAATGCGGAACTGAACGTGTACGTCGCCGCCGTCCAGAGACTCTGGGCTTCGTTTACCCAGGGTAGGGCCTCGCTATCCACGCCCCACCTCTACATAAGTAGCCTCGCCACCGAATTGGCCTTCACGTCGGCTGGGGCCTTGACAGGTTGGCGACAGCACTTCCCCACGCTACCCTCTATCGAATGCAAGGGCATCACTCGGCGCGGGTTGTTAATGAAGATGGAGGGGCACAGCGGCATGGTTCACTCCGTCGCATTTTCGCCCGACGGCGCCCGCGTTGTGTCTGGCTCGGGCGACGAGACCGTGCGGATCTGGGATGCGACAACCGGTGCCGAGGTGACCAAGATGGAGGGGCACAGCAACCGGGTTTACTCCGTCGCATTTTCGCCCGACGGCTCCCGCGTTGTGTCTTGCTCGGGCGACAAGACCGTGCGGATCTGGGATGCGACAACCGGTGCCGAGGTGACCAAGATGGAGGGGCACAGCAACTGGGTTTCGTCCGTCGCATTTTCGCCCGACGGCGCCCTCGTTGTGTCTGGCTCGGACGACCAGACCGTGCGGATCTGGGATGCGACAACCGGTGCCGAGGTGACCAAGATGGAGGGACACAGCAACTGGGTTTCGTCCGTCGCATTTTCGCCCGACGGCGCCCGCGTTGTGTCTGGCTCGGGCGACCAGACCGTGCGGATCTGGGATGCGACAACCGGTGCCGAGGTGACCAAGATGGAGGGGCACAGCGCCCCCGGTTTCGTCCGTCGCATTTTCGCCCGACGGCGCCCGCGTTGTGTCTGGCTCCTACGACAAGACCGTGCGGATCTGGGATGCGACAACCAGTGCCGAGGTGACCAAGATGGAGGGGCACAGCGCCCCGGTTTACTCCGTCGCATTTTCGCCCGACGGCGCCCGCGTTGTGTCTGGCTCGGACGACTGGACCGTGCGGATCTGGGATGCGACAACCGGTGCCGAGGTGACCAAGATGGAGGGGCACAGCGCCCCGGTTTCGTCCGCCGCATTTTCGCCCGACGGCGCCCTCGTTGTGTCTGGCTCTGGCGACAAGACCGTGCGGATCTGGGATGCGACAACCGGTGCCGAGGTGACCAAGATGGAGGGCCACAGCAACGGGGTTTCGTCCGTCGCATTTTCGCCCGATGGCGCCCTCGTTGTGTCTAGCTCGGGCGACAAGACCGTGCGGATCTGGGATGCGACAACCAGTGCCGAGGTGACCAAGATGGAGGGGCACAGCAACGGGGTTTACTCCGTCGCAATTTCGCCCGACGGCGCCCGTGTTGTGTCTGGCTCGGGCGACGAGACCGCGCGGATCTGGGATGCGACAACCGGTGCCGAGGTGACCAAGATGGAGGGGCACAGCGACGGGGTTTCGTCCGTCGCATTTTCGCCCGACAGCGCCCACGTTGTGTCTGGCTCGGGCGACGAGACCGTGCGGATCTGGAATGCGACAACCGGTGCCGAGGTGACTAAGATGGAAGGGCACAGCGCCCCGGGTTCGTCCGTCGCATTTTCGCCCGACGGCGCCCGCGTTGTGTCTGGCTTGGGCGACCGGACCGTGCGGATCTGGGATGCAACAACCGGTGCCGAGGTGATCAAGATGGAGGGGCACAGCGCCCCGGTTTCGTCCGTCGCATTTTCGCCCGACAGCGCCCGCGTTGTGTCTGGCTCGGGCGACCAGACCGTGCGGATCTGGGATGCAACAACCGGTGCCGAGGTGACCAAGATGGAGAGGCACAGCGACTGGGTTTCGTCCGTCGCATTTTCGCCCGACGGCGCCCGTGTTATGCCTGGCTCGGACGACAAGACTGTCCAGATTTTGCGACTTTCTCACTTGTGGATTCATGAAATGGACGGCTGGGTAGTGTTGTGTGGACATCCCCGGATTCGCTTGTTTTGGTACCCCCCTGAGCTTCGAGATACTGTTCTCGTTCCTCGTTGCCTCTGTCTTATCTCTGCCATGGGGCAGACTCGCCTCAACTTTCGGACTCGCTCTCTTGGGCCTAACTGGCAACAAGTTTATCATCCGCCATCTACATACCATTATCTTACTTGGGTTTTCTATGGACTACTTTTATCAGCCTTTTTGTGGTACTGTACTTGGGCAGCTGCGCTTGGACTGGCTTTCTTCAGTATTGGGCACGGGTACTGAAAGTCTCCACCTGGACCCTTACCCGTGTAACCCGTACCTGATTTCATGCGGGTACATGCGGTTCACCCGCGGGTCTACAGCCCGCACGGGTTTACCTGCGGTATCACTGGTAGCATCAATTAAAAAAATCAAGCATGTTGAGGGACGACTGGTGAACTTTCAAGAAACATCTATTGCATCAATTGAATAGATAACAACTTGGGTTGAGCCCTTGCGGCATGCTGGTAGCCGGAGAAACAGGCACGGACTGCCATCAATCTGTAATTGATGGCACTCCACAGCCACTGACGCAAAATATTAGAGAGGAGAGAGAAACCATTTTGGAGGGGGGATGCCTTCATATTATTTGCACCCTATCCTCCTGGAAAATTAACCCCTTAAATACCGCGGGTAGGGTCTGGGTCAGCACGGGTCTAACCTCCTGCCAACCCGTGACCCGGACCCGCCCGACCCGACCCGGAAACCCGCGGGTTTTACCCGTAACTGTGCCCAACACTACCACAGGGCGGCCAAGGATGTCTTCACTATTCCCCAGGAAATCGACTTTGAGCTTCTGCCATCCGCGATGATTTCCGTCACAAACATGCTAGAATTTAGCGTACCTCTCCAGCTAGGACGAGGAAACCCTAGGGTAGAGTTCCAGGATAGCACCCGTTTCCAAATTGGGCCAACTCCCTACGGGGACACTGGTCTCTAGAAGGGGATGCTAGTCTCCCACCGCTGCCTGTGTCGGTCGGCACCATTCCGACGCCGTGTTCTGCTGGGGTGCTCTCTCTCTTGCATCCTCCAGCTTGCAGAGTCCTTGACATGACTGCAACAAATCACTAGCAGCTGTGTATCTTCAGCAAACCTACAGGGCAAGAGGAACAAGTGTGGTGGAGGAGAAGAGGAGGAGGAGGAGGAGGAGGAAGAGGTGTTCCCTACTGGTGCGTCTGTTGCCGCCATGCTTCGCCCGCCACTCAATGCCGACTCACCCCGCGTAAACGTCACAGACGACAAGGAGAACCAAGCACGAGCTTGGGAGGAAGAGTCCCAGCCGCTTCCGGAGGGATATCGGTCGTCAGCGATCTCTGCAAACTTTGGTGTGGCCCCCTTTGGCTTTGCTCGCAGTCGTTTAGGGCCAGGGGCCCCCGTCATCCGTTCGGACATTGCGATGACATTCGAGCTATCGGTGAACGCACGGCTCTTCGGGCCCACGACCATACAGGGTGATGCCGAACTGCTCCTCGCGTTCTTCCAGAGTCATGGTGGAGCGCAGCACTTCGAGTACATATGCTACGCACACGCAATGCTAGGAGTGGTGGAGGAAGAATTGGGCCACCGCACTGGAAACGTTACGCCCAAAATCGAGGGGTCGACGCCCCTCGGGATGGTGTTTCAGCATGTTGGTGAAGACCCGCGAGCCTTTGGGCATGCGACATTACAGGGAGATGGTGATGCGGTTTTGGCGTTCCTGAGGTCACAGTGTCCGGAGCAGTCACAGGATATCTGCTATATGCGGTTGGTACTGGAGGAAGTGGCGAAAGGTTTGGTCGGTCACAAATAAGGCTGGTAGTTGAATGCTTCTCTTCTGCTGTTGGACCATAACCAAAGTGACCTAACCATCATACAACTTGTGAAATGCCAGGTATAAGATGCGTACTCCAGTGCGTCCAACCTCGGACGAATTCTGCGTTTTAACAGCTGCTTGCCTTCTTGGAATGCCCCTAATGGGCTTATGCCGAACTCCGCTCATAAGCCAGACCTATGTTCGCCGATGCTGCTCATTTCGGTCTCACCATTTATCGAATGGATATAGTCACTGTATTCCTCAACGCCGATCTCGACGAGCAGATTTATATGGCCCAGCCTCCCGGTCTGGCATCTAAACTCAATGCACAGGGCAAAGAGATGGTTTTGAAACTTCATAGATCCATCTAAGGTCTTAAACAATCAGCTTGCCAATGGTATCCCCTCATCGACTCCATATTTAAGTCCCTCAGCTTCACCCGTCTCCAATCGGACTACAGTATCTATCTTTGTCGTCGCGGGGACATCATCGTTGTCATCACCCTAAAACCACGAAAATAAGGCCGAAACATTGCTGAAATAAAAAATCGGTGAATTCGACAATGCTTCTGGAACATGCCATTGTGGAAACAACCTTCCTCAATAATTCTTTATCGTATTTCGTGCAAAACATCACGTTTTGTCGCACTACGGCCACGCATCATTTTCTTTGCATATAGAAGGCCGATGTCTTCGCTCTCCCATGCCCTCTTTCTGCCGTCTTTCTCCAGCTGCGTCAATGTGGACCTCATAAAATATGCTCTCAGGCTCCTGTCCCGCCGTTAGGTGCAGCAATGACGAGCGAGCAAAATATTACTTACCATAACGGCTGGAAGCACTTAGCCATAGATTGATAGATGGCAATTTCAAACTCTGCTTATACCATATTAAGACTTACCGCCGACGGTCCGAGGCCCGATCAAGCGCCATCACCCCTATCTTTATCGCGATTAACTTGTACTATTGAGTGTTAGGCTTTCCTGGCAGACTTTTCGGAGAAAAAGAAAACTTGATGAATCGAACAGAGAAAAAAAAAAATTACTGCAATAAAACCGGCGAGGAAGTTTCCTTCGTCTCTATTTTACAAGTCATGGTTGTCCAAGAAGCGACCGGCTTTGCTCTCGAGAAAGGCGGAAACGGAAGACTTGGCAAATAGGATTTGGGTCGCAGAGACGGCAGGACTGAGGACAACCAGGGTTGAGTCGATTGGAGACTCGAGAAAGGAGGTCCTTTTGCGAGGACAGGCATTCACAAAGACCATAATGTCGAGGGGCAGCACCCGGCTTGAAAAGTGGGTGGTTTTCAGGTGGTGACGGGAAAAGAAGATACTGTACGTGCCTCTAAGTAGGCGACGGCGAACCGACCGTGACATGCCGTACTCGACGGGGGCGCCGCGACCGACGCCACAAATTGCCAAATGAGGCAATTTTCCACGGTTTTTTTCGGCTTTTGGGCGGTTTTAGAGACGGCGGCCTCCGTGACCGTGACCCGCCCAGACGTCGGCGACGCAACTGGCCCAGTGTGACCGTGACCGTTGCCTACCTACAGGCACGTACAGTATGTATGTACTTAGTACGACTTGGTTGACTTGGATTGACGGTTGACGTTGGAGAGGTCATAGCCTCTCTGGGGTCGGAGATGAGCCAGCGGGGCTCGCAGCGGGGAGGGTGGAAGCAGCAGAAAACCCAGTTCCCGGATTTTGCCCAATTTCTGAGCTTCAGTACAATTTCTGGAGCCCGTCTCCCACCTGCAAGGCAAACAAAGGACTCCGTCCCACTCATGGAAACTGGCCAGGCTTTTACTGTACTGCATTCTTTGAGTTCAAATCGACAGTCACACATCATGCCCAACCTTTTTTATTGCGGCAATAATTTTTTCTCGATTTTTCTGACGAAACCCGAAAGTCACGTGAATGTCGAATTGAATGAAATAATATGATTGTAGGAGGCCCGCAAGCGGCGGGGCACAAAGAGGCGGAGAAAGAAATGCTCAAGCTGGACCTTTGGAATGAAGAATTTCCATCTGCTCAGGAACTTATTAAGTGCAGGGAGGAGGAACCTGTTGTCCCTGAGGCCGATGAAGTGTCCAACGCGGTATGCTCAATTTTTTGAACAGTACACTGTTGGAAATGAACCCATCTCTGCATAGCAAAGACACAGAGCAACACATGGTGGATAGCAAGCGAAGCGGGCCTAATAAGGAGTCCGATGAAGTGGTTGCGAATGCTGCAATCCGTACGGCTGAGACGGAGCAGCTGGAACGAACAGTACGAAGCAGTGTCCAGAGAACCTCCGTTTATTCAGCTCCTGACAGATATCAGCAGTCTGTAGCAAGCAGGTGGTGTTGGCTCGCCAGTGATGGCACAGTCGGAGTTGTGAGCATCCAGCAGAGTCGTATCGAACGAGATCGAGGGACGAGACGAGACCTACATGGTGGTCGAGGACCAAGGAGTACGTGGCTGTCAGCTGCGCCATGATGCATGTCAGTGAGGTAAAGCGGCGAGAACATCGGCGGAGCTCCGCGGGTTCGGCGCACGAAAAAAGGAATTTTGGGCAAAAATTAAAACCTCACAATGGATTCGAACCCACGCCATTGCGATTGCCACAGACGCAGAAGCACTTACTGCCATTCACCCATACAAGCCATACCTGGAGGGGCTTGTCTCCCAGACCAGCCTCAGATGTCGGGACTAGGGGGTTCGCTTGATAAACCAAAAAACGCGCTGATTTACGCTATAAATCAGATTTCGGACACTGTTTTCCTCTATTTCGGACCAGAAATTGGCGGGAATCATATTTTTCTCTCCGGTGAAGCGGATTTTTCTCTCCTTGCCCTGGAATTTAAAACCACTGTTTTTTAGCACAATATCACCAATTTCTCGAGTTTCAGACGGATACCTCAAAAACCATTTCAATCTGTGCGCGCAAAATCTACATCAATCCGACCAACGACCACGATGAAGGTGCGCTGAGTCGTCTGCGCCGAGCAGTGCGCGAGGCGGCACGCCTTTCCCTCAGCGCACACAACGCAAAGTCGAAGAATATTATGCAGGTGGTCCTGGAGCCATATCATATCTGTATTATTAACAATATATTATTTCATATTATATTAATGGACAGCACTACACAAAACATGACGGATTATGGAGAGTTACTTTCGCGAGCTTGTTTGCGAGTGATAGCCAACGTGATCCTAAGGAAGACTGTCCCTTCGGACTTTCCGTTGCTGCCCTCGTCATTGAGCCCGGGGCTTCGAAGCTCTCCATTCTGCAGGAGGCTTCAAAACCATCCCCATTTAGGCATTTGATCGCACTTTCAATTGCGCATTCAATTGGAAGACTTTCCCCACAGTGTTTGCCCCATAGCTTGCCCACCACTGCACCAATCGCCATGGTCTGACCGGCATTTAAACTCAGAATTGCCGTGGCTATCCAATGGAAAAGACGCTGTAATTTTCCGTTCAGGCATGGGCAAGCTCTGCATTTAAAATGTTCAATTTTGTGTCTCCAATACTTGATCATCGGGAACATTTACAGCTATCCAGATCTCACTCGGGGCCATTATTGCGCCTTCCAAATGGCATTCAATCCTTTGTATCTTGAAATTGATCACAATGCTTTACATTTTGGAACACGTGATTTGACATTATAATCCCCCCGCTCGGGGCCTTTATTGCGGCTTCCAGAGGCATTCAATTTGAAACGCGTGACTTGAAATCATATTCCCCACCAGAAACAGAGAGAATTTGCAGGAATGAATGACCTTGGTTATTGGGAACATTTACAGCTATCCACATCCTGCTCGGGGCCTTTATTGCGCCTTCCAAAGGGCATTCAATCCTTTACATTTTGAAACGCGTGACTTGACATCATAATCCCCACCTCTTCCCCCAGAAAAGAAAGAGATTACAGGAATGGATGGCCCTGTGAGTCAACGATTTGAGCTTGCATTTGATCAAAATTGAATGACGTATGACGTGGCCGAGATCCCCGAACTATGGTTGAAGAAGTTCAACGGCGGGAAAATCAGTACCGTTTGAAATATATGGTGTAGGTATTGAGATGGAAGTTGAGGCTGAGTTAAGAGGCATGCGTCAGGGTGCATTTCTGGGATTTCATTGTCTCAGAAGCGTCACTGATAGGCACAAAAACTTTTGTTGACTCGAAGCACCTCAACCAAGTTCATTCATTATAGGACAGTATGTACGTAAATTTGTCAGGCGAGACTCGAGAGGGCGGAGCGTAGAACATGTTCCTGCGAGATGCGAGTTAGCTGCGGCGAACTTCTGATACCGCCGTTGGTGGGACCTCAAAAATCATTTTCGAGGCGTCGACCAAATGATAGCTGCAAGTTCTTATATGATAGATCTGCTCCAGGAGGCACACAAGGCAGGCACAGCGTGCCCAAGGGTGACCCGCGCAGCATGGATATATGGCTTGCTGGCTTGAGCGGACTATTGGAATTGCATCGGAGGAATTTGCAGCGGCCAATCTGGTCGGTGGAAATTTTTGGCCGGAGGACCACCAAAACAGGCAATTTTAGGCGAAAGAAACAACGTCAAGGAAAGCAAGGAAAGACAGAGCGCGCGTGTCGGGCCGGAAAATGTGATTTGTAACACATTTCTGACTTATTTTCCACCACCTGGCATAATATGGAGGCAATAGGGTCACGCGGTGCAAAATGTAAACCAGTAATTGGGCTCTGGAAAGTAAAATAACCCCTCTGAGCGCGATCTGAACACCTGTAAATGTTTGCAGTGATCAGGGCCTGAGACTCTTAGCTCAGAAGATGGCTCCGGGGCTTCATTGGAATTAAAATGGTCTACATCCGGAAAAGGAACCAGGGCACTAAAACATAATCCAAGGAGACAGTTCGAACTGAAATTTCGCTGGCTATCACACCAGCAACACCCGGTAAAAACACGAGTTGAAATGGCTCAACAAGATTCAATTTACTGGTTCGCTGCGAAATCTTGGCGCGCGACATTGAATTGCAACGGCTTTGATTGGGGGGAAGAGCCCGAAACCCGAGATTCGGCACACCTCGACATTCAATTGTAGCTATTTGGATTAGTTTAGAGCGCTCTCAGAAACAAGCGCTCAAGGACGACTCACAGTTCCTCCTGAACGCAATTTTCCCCTTAGAGCAAATCTCTCCCACTCCAAAGTGCAGAAGCAGAGTCTCACACTGGGGGCACAGGCTCCAGAACCCTCAGAATAGTACTTTTAAGCCACCAGGTCTTCATTCAAAATCTATAGTAAAAAGTTTTTTTCAGCCTCCGGCGGGACCCCCCCAAGACGAATAATGATCAGCCCGAATGCAAAACATTTCCTACACACAGGGGCACTCTGGCTGTCTTGCGAAAAAGCGAGACATGCATTCTCGCTTACAGGAGTTCTCCACCCTCACCCGTACGGCCCGCGCCTTCCCTCGTCGTTGTCCGTCACTCGATGGATGGACGCATACCCCGACCGAGGACTGAGCTCGCATTTCACTTGGCGTTCCATTACTATTGCCGCTATCTTCGCGCGGACCATATCACCACGAGCTCGATACCTCCATGCACCACCCGCGTGATTGTGTGGTGCTCTTTGCTGCTCCTCGACGTCCTGGAGCTCGTCGTCGTCGTCAAAATGTGGCTGTGCCTTGCGACGATTATTTTTTCAACTTTTCTTTATCGCCGTTCTTTTTTGCTAAGATGTGGTGAGGAATCGCCCCGTTGTCCTTGTCACCTCTTCTCTCCTCGCTGAGCTCTCTGCTGTTCCACGTCGTCTTTTCTTTTGCCGCGATCAAATGATCTTTGTTACTGACCTCTTTTCCTTTTGCAGCAACCTCTTCGGCCGACGATCCCCACCCGAGCCAACTACAGGTGCTCACCGTCCACGGAAACGCCATCGGTTCCAGCCGAATGCCGTCTCAGTTGACCGATCTCATCCGGCGGCGGTGCATTTCCAGGCGGGCACCTTCCAGCAGGAGGTGCAAGGTCCTCCTACGCAGGGAGCGGGTTTCGAAACCGCGGGGAGGGAAATTTTGCTTCTCCCCGCCTCGCGCCCGTTGCGTACATTTCTCTTTACCATTTATTTCTATTCTTTCATCCCGATATCTCTCCTCTTGTATTGTCTCCCTCTTTATAAAATTCTGTCTGTCTAATGAGGTGGAATGAGACGGGCTTCAGATTCACCAGGTGTATATCGTCCGGCAACAGCTTCACGAATTTCCAACAACGTTCTGCATGAAGAGACGGAAAACGGCCCCTGTGGCGGAATGATTGACTGGGTCCAATAAACCTGACGTGCTCGGAGGAAGTGGGCCGACGACCGTGTAGTCAACGATGCGGTCCACTCTCCAAGTTGAGAGCCGAATGTCATCGTTGAGTACTGCAGCACGGAGGAGATGACTGGCCGAGATGGGAACTCGGGAAGAATGCACGATAGAATGTCCAACCGGATGCCGGGGAACTTTAAAGGTGATCAGGTACTGCATCGATAGATCTACATCCGGATAGGGCGAATTGAGGACGTCTGCCGTCAACGAATAGGTAGTCCGGCATCGACCCAAACGCCGCCCGGATCTCAATTTTTTGTCCGGACAGGACCTATTTAGACATTGATCTAACACGTTCGAGATGTCCTTGTTCAAAGTGGATTGGGTACAAATTTCTCGATGGAATCAAGTTCGGGGGCATAAAAATGTTTTCAATGGCCTATACATTATATTCATGCCTTGGAAGTCGAACGCGCCCGGTTTTGAGACGATTGGACGAGAATTGAAGATGCTAGAGGGAAAAGAAAATCAGCATCAAAAAAGTGCCCTAAACGGGAAAAAAGTCCTCGCGCCTTATGTTCCGCAAATAGCAGTAATGTGAAGACGAGATCGCATACATCGGCGCCGCACACACAGCCCTCGCGTGCGTATGTGCGTGCCCGAGGCGGCTATTTTCGTCTTAAGATAAACGCCTCCAAGCTGACTTTTTGACGGTACTTCGGCGCATTCGCGATCCTTCTTTGTGTGATTATTGCTTTTCAGGGCCGGGTTCATTCTCTCCCCAACCACAGTCTTGCCGCCGCACACCTGACTCCCCAAGACAAAGAAGAGTTTAGCCTCGCTCGTGTCCAACACAAGCGAGGCGTCTCTTGCGAGAACACTTGGATCGTACATACGCAAGGTGGCGCCACGGGCGCGCTAGGGCGCTTGACGGGGCGCGCTCAACTCGTATTATTATTTACGATTTTTTGGCTACTCACTAGTGACCTCACTGATCACATCAATAATAAAAAATTAGATAGGGAGACGACACTTCCGGAGAACAAAGTAGCGGCTTCCTCGTCTTCACCCTCCGTTAGTGTCCAAGGCCTGGGCGGCTGTGACGACTGCCTCCCAGCCCTTTTCGAGAGCCATAAGACGCTCGCGGAGCTCCTTATTATCCTTTTGAGCCGTTGTCTGCTCGCACTCCGGCTCATTAGGCGCGACGAGGAGGCCAGCTCGGAGCTGCCGGTTCTCCTCCTCTAGTTCGCTGACCCGGCGCTCGAGGTACGAGAACTGCGCCTTGCGGCGATCGCGCGAGTTCTGGGCGGCGATCCGGTTACGGTGGGCGCGAGAGTCTTGCTTCACCACCTTCAGTGGGATAGGATTCAACGTTGCGCCGCTCGGAAGGCGCGTCTGGTCTCTCAATTTTTCCCTTTGTTCAGTGCTGTAATTCTTCTGAGCTGAAGGCGGTTGCATCGCGGTAAATTCGTATTCAGGCTCAACCGTTTGCGGTCCACTCCCTGGGAGGTTTTTGGGAGTGAAGGGGGGGCGCTCTGGAATCGCGTCAAGTTCAGGACACAAACACAGGCTGGGGATTACCAGAGAGCTGATCACCAGTGGGTTGCATCTCGTCCTCTAGGGTGCTGCGCGCACGCCATGAAGCATTGGCTTCGGTAGCGCTCATCACTAGGTATTCCGAGTCTGTCGAAAGTCAGGAATATTGTAGTCCCTCAGTCATCGTTGGAACCTACTCTCGGTGTCGATGGGCTGCATCTCGTCACCAACGGTGCTAGTCGCCCGTCGTATGACATTGGCCTCGTAAATGCTATACTTCATGCCCGTGTCTTCTTGGATGAGCATGGTGGCTACAAATGGGGTCAGAACGATGGCCACGAATTGCCTAAGTCCGAAGACTGCGTCGTAGCCATCGAAGTGGTTCCAGGTGTTAGCGTCAAATGTCTTCTGCACTGTATGGCGGACGGCGTGCGAGAGCTGTTCCTCTTCAGCAACGCGCATCGCCAAAATCTCCGCCTCGATTGCGGAAGCACCGTTTGGGCCGTAACTAGGAGGCGGGTCAACGGTCGCTACAAGGGGAAGGGCTTTAAAAACTCACTAACCGCAGCACTGCCCTCGGATGGCAAAGTTGAAGTCTGCTGACCCCGATTCACGAAATTGGACGTTTTTGTGACCAACGTCGTCGAGGAAACTGGTCCAGACGGGGGACAGCTCAAGGACTTCAGCGTCGTGGATCATGAGCCTGATCTGATAGTGAACCTTGATGGAAAGGTTGGTTCTATCAAGGTTTATCACCACTGACTTGCAGGGAAATGCCAAATCAACTTCGGAATGCATGACATCTATCTACGGTGACAGCCTTTGAGCTCTGAAATTGCATTATTTATTGCCATACACGTACGCGTGAAGTCTTCACGCGTATCACGTGTTGTGGCTGTGCTCCGCCAAATGTGAAGGATGATTTTCTGCAAATTTGCGTCAAACGCGTCGAAAAGTTGTTTAGAAGCTTTTGAAAGTTGATTACCTTTTTTGGAAAGATCACCCTATAACTTCATGAAGCGAGGATACTGGCTCAAACCCCTGCATCAAATGATACATATGCTTCTTAGCTACAGCTTGATGAGCTCAAATGTGTAAAAAAGTGTTTGTGCAAGGAGGAGAAACCATTTTCGTGACGTGATCTTTTTGCTTACATGACCACATGCTGGATTGATGTGATGCCTATCTTAAGTCAGGTTTATTGTCACATGCAAATTCTATTGACTTCCGTAGTCTCTATGTTTGAGTAACCCTTGCGCCGCTTTTTTTCTTTCTTGCCCAATTTTCTGTAGAATTTGGCTCAGGGGAGGATTTCCAGGCAAGGAGGATGCAAAGAGAATCCAAGGGTTTACAAACCAGTGGGGTATCTACAACAAGTATCCTAGCTTTATAGACAATGAAGATATCACATGTATGTGGAATATGAAATATGTGGGTCAGAAGTTGAAATAAAGTACGGCGCAGCAACAACGGTGAAATATCGATATTCAAATGATCGGAAGTACGTGTGGGTCAAGCTTGTATTTCCAACATTTTCATCCAATCGGCTCAATTCTTTTTGCATCATACTCCGCTGTCTTGTTACTCAACATAGAGACTGGTTACGAGTCTAGCCGTGAAGTAACGGTTGCCGAATGGAGCCTTACGTGCTGGAATTCGTGGACCGGCTTCTCCTGAGGATGGCCGATATCTTCGAAGAAAGTCCGTAACCATGCCAGATGCTGACCGGCATAACACAGCCCGATGTACTCGGATTCCGTTGACGATAACGCGGCCATGGTCCGGCGCTTGCTACCCCAACAGATGGCGCCGCGGACGGAAATGAAGGCGAACCCGGAAGTCAATCTGGAGGTATCAGAATCCTCCGAATAAACGTGAAATGACATGTCCATAGAAATGTCACCACCGTCGTACCGGAGCTCCATCGCGGCCGTGGCCTTGAGGTACCGTTGGGCCCGCTTTGCGGCTTCCCAACGGCACTGCTTTGGATTCGCACTGATGCGGCCGAGTAGGCCAACTGTCCCTGGGGAACCAGGTCGAAAATCCCCAGAAAATCTATGGTTTACCGCAGAGTATGGCTTTGGACAAAGATGCCTCCCGAGAAGTCCCAGCCTGCCTACAGCAACGGCATCGCCAAATTCTTATTTCACAGAAAACAACCCAACGGCATACATACCGCCAAGGAGTTGTTTCTGCGGAGGATCCGCTGCTCTCCGGCTTGACGCTTCGCGGTAATCTAGCCGCCCACAATGCAGTGTGCTCACTCAACTCCGGACGGGGCACATTCAACGCCCACCTCCACCGGTTCACCCTCGCCTTGTCCCCGAACTGCACCAACTGCGCTGTGCCTGAAACCGTCCAGCACTTCCTTCTCAACTGCCCCGCCTACCAGCGGCAACGCCTCCAGCTTATCCGTCGACTCGGCACTGTAGGTAGCTGTGATTATTTTTGCGCATCCCTCCCAGTTTCATATTGTGGGATTCCTTTTCGCATTATTAAACGTTGTCGCAACGCAGTAGTCGTGCATATTTTCTTCAATTATCATTCAGAAACATGTGTGTAAAATTAATATTGCCCAACTGATCATGCGTGAACCCGTATTACATCTCCTGTGAATACAATTCAAGATATGGCATGTTCGCCGTTGTAACGACTCATACACGACACCAGGTGCACCTACAAACATCCTGAACATTGAGCTCAGGGAGGCTTGTGGCAACCTTCAGGTTGAGAAGCACAGGGAATGTCGTCGAACAGTCCAAGTTGTACAACCAAAATATCAACTGAATCACAACTGAATCATCTCCATCTAGCACCGTTACACTCGCCCTACCATCAGAATTTGTAGTCTATACGCATTGAGATACGGTATGGGAGATCTATAGTGAAGGGTAGTTCACAGTGCAGTGAATTTTGAGGTCCATATGGCCTCCAACATATTTCCTGAACTGAAGACTATTTCATGAATAACTCGGTCCAGGTTTTGAACAACTGGTTTTCTTTGCTTACCAGGCCCTATATTATAGTGCTTTTAGCTCAATAATCCCGAAGCCCATCTGTGGATTGATCTCCATCCAACCGATTTCCTTATCAGGGAAGTCATAATGTTTTGGATTACAGACCTAACTTCCCATCGCTCCTGGTAGCCAAACCTAAAGGTTCAGCAATAATGGGTGCCCAGGCTGGTTTATCCGCTCTCCCAAGAGGCATATGGGTACCGGGAAGTTATGTATTCAGTGTTATCCGAATCAGGGCTCCGGACAAACAGCGACTGATTGACATGTGATGGCATCAATTTTGCGCTAAAATGGTCAGAAAGCTATTCAAATTGTGTCACAACCATTTGACTATGATTTATGCTATCTGAGTAAGTGCTAACACTCCTGAAGTTCATTTCGAGGCAAAAAAAAAAAATTAGCCTCACAAGTTATTTTTTTCTGACCTCGCGCTGCCAGGTAGGAGGTGCGCCAAATCGAGCGGAAGAAACTGTATTATCCTTGGGATGGACAACAGCAGGAGATTGGACTCCTTGGACTCCTTGAATTTCATCAGTCGCGGCCCTTGACACCATTAGGACCGCTACAGGACACTTGCCTGCCAAAATCATGAACACAGTATAGCTGAGGCCTGGGTGATGCACTAGGTTTTTCAAGCTGACCGTCCAGTTGTGCATGAAAACACTTGTGGACACCAACAGTCTATCGCACAGGTGGAGTGCCCCTGCATCAACCACAGCTGCTGCACCATCGGCCCAGTATGCATGACTGGGCATTCTAAATCCATTCACATTTCGAAAACACGTGACTTGGCATTAGAGACGCGTCTATTGAAAACAAGGTACAATAAAGCGCAGACTGCGCTCTTTTGAATTGCAGGATCGGTCCAACAACCCTTTTCTAGACCGCGCTAAATGGAAGGCTTCAATCTGGTTTGCATTCACATCCTCAAGTACTTGAGTCACGCACTGCCAAGACACTTTTACCAGTTCTCTCGCACCCGCTGCCGCCCTCAGCATCGAAGGTGGTTGCCCAGACCACTCCGAGTGTCAATCCCCAGCTCAGTCCGAGTGTGTCACAGTGCCCAGAATAGTTGGTGTGTCGGGATTGCTACCAAAAGAGGTAAAAGTCTGAAGTAAGAGAAATTGGGGGGGTGATCGGCGACCAGTGAAAGGAGTCCGTAGAATGGAGAGGTATGTAATGACGGGGCATTTACGCCGGTAATCATAATTTCAGCCATTATTGCATTTCTATTCATTTTGAAGCACATCCTTCAATGACCTTTCCATACATTCTGAAGCGCGTCCTTCAATGACTGTGAATTTCGGTCATTATTGTATTTTCCATTCATTTTGAAGCACGTGCTTCAATGACTGTGAATTTCGACCATTATTGTAGTTTCCATTCATTTTTATTTTGAAGCACGTGCTTCAATGAGCTCCTTCTTTTTAATTCCACAGCAGTCCGGAGACACTTTCTGGGGCGTGCGCTGCAGATCTGCATAGCTAGGGTCATTGCGAACATTTCCCTCGCTTTAGATTCCGCCCAGAGCCACTTTTGCGTTTTCCGCAAGGCATTCAATGTGAAGCGCGTGCTTCGATGGCCTTGCATTTAAGCCATCATGGTATTTGAAGCACGTGCTTCAATGATGTTAATTTCACAGCAGTCCCGGATAAACTTTCTGAGGCGTGCGTGGCAGATCTGCCTCGAGAGTACTAATGTCCTCAAAATATATATATTTCCTTTTGAAACTTGTCCTGTTGTTACCTGTGGGGTCGGATCACAATAGAATCTTATTACATAATCGTCGGAGTTTGAATCTCGATGACCCTGGAAGGTTTTTGCACCCCTTAACTTTACTGCACCTCCTTCCCCTCATATTCACCCAAAAATCTTGGAAAGCGATCCAGTATTGAGCGAGAAATATTTGTTTGTCCGAGTTCTAAGTTTGTCCGGGATGGTCGGGGACGATAGTACTAACAATTGTGTTCCTCCTTGAACAAATGTACTTTATGACACTCAGGAGAGTTTTCCCCGAGGCCGTGGCTCTCCCCATGTGGAAAGAAATTCCGCAACAGTACACTGAGCTTGTGAAACGCACATAAATTCTTATATCTTAATTTTTTCGTGGTAAGGGCCCCCCAAAAAGTGAGGAATATATGGCTTACAGTTAGATAAGAATAGATAAGAATAACCCATTGGAAAGGACGTACAGTTGGCCCACACCCGAAAAATACCGTTAAAAATATTTCCACCGTCGGCCGGGATTGAACTGACGACCAAGGAACGGCCATTCCAGAAGCATAGAAGCGTGATTAGCCGAGAGAATGTTTTGTAGGGTATTCTTCAGGAACAAATCTACCGTACGGAAGTCAACTATGCCTTTATTGAACCACGGCGTGACGTGCCGAGTTTTGCATCGAATCAGGAAATTGAAAATGCCGCGCGATGACGCGCATTGCCGCGGCAGTGCTGGGAAAGTGACGCGACACTGCCGCGCTCCTTATAACTTCTCACACCGGGTCAAACTTTTCAAAATATGAACCAGTTATTGCTCTCTGGAAAGGGCAATAATGCCTCTGAGCGGGATTTGAATAGCTGGAAATGTTTGTAATGATCAGGGCTATCCATTCCTCGCGCGCCTCAGAAAAGGGGGCCTGGACTGTGGCGGAATCCAAACGGTCTGCACTGAGATTATTTACGTCAAGTCATGCCTTTCAAAATCTAATGTGAACCAGTTATTGCCCTCTAGAAAGGGCCATTCAACGCCCAGATCCCGGCTTACAAATTAGCTCGGCCGTGTTCAGCAGGGGATAAGGCAATACTTAACGAATTTAAGCTTTCTCTACTGTATTGAATTGACACCCACTAGTACGAACAGACTATATTCCTGATCGTAGTACGCCGCTATTACATAATCTTAGCTAATCTGCCTGAAACAAGTCCTCTGGGTAGAGAACACAAACATTAACCACGGGCCAACCGAGTTATGCAATATTTCCATATTTGGGAGTGTTTTGCTTTGTGTTGCTTCAGAAGTGGAATGAGCATTGAATTTTCTTCCTGTGCCTGGAATGAGTTCTCTGGGTGGAGAACACAAAAATTGACCACAGGCGAACCGAGTTGCACAATATTTCCATATTTGGAAGTATTTTGATTTGTGTGCCTTCAGAAGTGGAATGAGTACGGATTTTTTTTGTGGAATTGTTGAGCATTGAATTTTCTTCCTGTGCCTGGAATGAGTTCTCTGGATGGAGAACACAAAAATTGACCACAGGCGAACCGAGTTGCACAATATTTCCATATTTGGAAGTATTTTGATTTGTGTGCCTTCAGAAGTGGAATGAGTACGGATTTTTTTTGTGGAATTGTCTACATGTGCCTGAAACAAGTTCTCTGGGTAGAGAACACCAAAATTAACCACGGGTGAACCGAGTTATACAATATTTCCATATTTGGGAGTGTTCTGCTTTAATAGTGGCGGTCAGAGTAGACGATTCTGGGTGATTCTCGCCTCGATTCTGACAACGATTCTGACGTCGATTCTGGAATTCTTTTTCCCATCGACATTGTGTGAGAATCGCTCAGAATCGGCTTTTAATTAAATTACAGCCAGAATCGTGTCCAGAATCGTTGTAGAAGCGCCTCGGGAGGCGCTTCTACAACGATTCTGGAGGGCGATTCTGCATCATGACGATTCTCCCACGATAAAAGAATTCCAGAATCGTGTCCAGAATCGTTGTCAGAATCGCCCATTTAAATTCTACTCTGACCGCCACTAATAAGGTCGATCCCCAATCAAACCGATCGGGGAATCGGCAGAGGACATCAATTGCTTGCCATCGGACCGCTCACCCTTCTTGTTGTCGCCATTTCTCCACCAATTCTTCGTCGACCCACGACCTTTTGGGCCCGCTATGACCCCACGATGTTGGGCTTTTGTTTCCGATGTTACTGGAAGGCTATGGGCTGAACGAATCTCCTCTATGCTGTCGGGAAAGTAGTGCTGCCGTTTTCAGTCAGCCATACTGGCCACCCTCGCAGTACGTGACACCGTCATGCTATTGGTCTGAAATCTCATGCAAGGCTTCTCATTATCCAATACCTTATTCTGAGATGGATTTCGGGATTTTATCTATTCAATCCCCCCGACGCTGTAGTCCATTATCCGAAACGAAGTAAATTCGGTGTCACTGATAGTCGAATTTTTTTGGTGGAACTGCCAACATCCTGGAACAGAGTTGGGTTTTTAGGTATGTCTCAATGCTTCCCATTAAGCAACCTTGATCTTAATTTGGTCCATCTCGGCGTTTTTGGCTGGTAGGACGCACATTCATTTTATCACCCCGATTTCGGGTGTTCCCCATCAGTTGGAACCAGATATTTCATTCTTTTGCATGCCTCATATATACACCACAAATACGTCAAATAGTCAATATAACCCCCCTCTTTGATTCAGAGTGCAGTCAGTCGCCATCTGACAGCTCAGCACACCATTTAGCGGGGTGGCCAACTAGCCTGTTATTTGGCCATGTTAGACCCTCGGTCAAAATAAATTCACTGTGAACTCAAATATGGGGATATTGGGGAGATTGAGGTCTTGAATCCTTCTCAGGATGCACGCCTTCTTCCAGACATAGTTTGGTTTGGGTAGGTTCCCTGGAACCGTCGAGGATTAGGCTGAAATGCTTAGGTGGCCAACTAGCTGGTCGCAAATAGTAACATATGCGGCTCGCCAAGAAGAAGTTGCAAAGATTGTGACTTGTGTTCTCGACAGCCTGAGCTGAAGGAGCGGGTGCAGGTAGGCCCGAAGCGCGGGGAGGCTGGATGGTTTGGTTTTTGAAAAAGTGGTTGGAGGCAGCTTATCGATTGTCGCTGTGCTGTTGGCCTGGATATAAACATCAGAAAATCTCACAGGTGTCATCCAAATCTTGAAGATACCTTTGCAACTACCCAAACACGCAGTTTGATATCTGAAAGGTCGAAATACCCTGTTTCATTATGGAAGATACGTTTGCCGGTGAAGAGGGGATTGTTATCAATCGGATACTTCTCGAGGAGTTCGTTCAACTCCTTATTGGAGGAAGCATCAATTTTTGAATCGTTGTCTCTCTTTACCACAGTCGGGGGAGGCATATAGACCGAAAACACGTAGTCCTTTTTGCGATCTTTCAATGATTTCACCATCACCTCGAACACTGTTTTGTTTGCATGGCTGTTCGTTCAATGGAATTACCCTTTTTGGCCACCTGCGCAATGGAATATCAGCCTCGCCGGGGTATTCCAGAACACGGTGAGTGGAATAATTGGCTTGTCCCATGCCGGGAGAGGCTCGAACCCTATTCCATATCACGATTATTCTACATGATATGATGTGGGTATGGCCTCGTCGAGGCGGCAGCTTGACCTTCAGATTCAACCAGCTAACCACAGGTGCGCATTGGGTGTGCACATAACTAACAAATTTCTCTGAGGGAAGGCTCAACTTCTCATGTCTACCTTGCATTGCACAGTTATTATCTATCAATGCATCTGGTGCCTTCCTCAATCCAAACCATGCTCATTTCATTTCATTGAATCCTCTTTATAAACCCTTTTGGTTTTAAACAGGTCTCCACCACGAAGTCTCAGCACAGGAAAGACCGTCGGCTACAGGTTCAGGCCAAAGCCGGGTTATGCGAGGAAATCAGGGGAATAGTCTGTATGCACTCGATGGTTTCGGTCGAAACCTATCTCGAATGGTCCCCTGGATACGCAGGAAGAGTATTACCCCCCCTATAGGTCTGCGCATGGGGTGGGCGGAAGTATACGGGGATTTCGTGCATGACAGGACCTGTCAATGCAGTGCAATGCACTTCGGTCTGCTTTGCATTGGAATGCATTGAGCCATCAAATCTGGTCAGTGCACTTCAGTGCAATTCGAGTGCAATTCCGCGCAACTGCATTGAATTGCACACATCTAATTCACTGAATTACACTAACTGGACAAAAAGAATGACCGATCGGTTTTTGGACCATATCTCGACATTGAGATAACATTTTTGGGTCAACAAAAGTGTAGGATCATGGAGAAGCATCCTACGGACCGTTCTGTCCTAGGGATGAGACCAATATATATTGATGCGCCATCACACGGGGCCGAATACGGAAAAAAACAGAAACCCGATTTTTTCAACTTGAGCTGGAATTTTTTTGGGCACAAGTCGAAGTTGTCAGATTGTAGTTCGGGGGGAGAGGGTGAAGTATTGTGAGGAAGAAAATGACATGAGATGTGTTGTGGAGGATGGAAATAGAATTCCTGGAAATGCGGCGAAGAAAGACGTCAAGAAATGTCTCGCCGTTGCGGGGACATTGGGGG
Source organism: Mycena olivaceomarginata (assembly GCA_029378375.1). Taxonomy (NCBI): domain Eukaryota; kingdom Fungi; phylum Basidiomycota; class Agaricomycetes; order Agaricales; family Mycenaceae; genus Mycena; species Mycena olivaceomarginata. The sequence continues at coordinate 54,513 of JARKIC010001673.1, read as the reverse complement.
AAACGGGAGGGGCATCTGAATAATTGTTTGTGCTTCGAGTATTCCCTTCAATTCCCTCTAAATCACAGCTCGCAATTTTAGCGCACACGACCCGCGCCATCCTAGGCTCCAGTCTCGACGTTAAGCATCCCGCCTTTCCCGATACCCGCCGCTTGCGCGATGAGGTTTCTCGCCTCAATCTAAATGCCGGAACTGCATAAAAAACCTCCGTGCTGTGCTTAATGGATGCGGATCCTCGCATGGATGGGAGTAGGACGCGTGATTGGCCCTTTAAGTGACACAAGAAGAATCAAGTCAATCGGACAAAAATTGAGGAAGAAAAAAAAAAAGTGGCAGAAGGTTGGCGGAAGGCTGGTAACTCTCGGAGCTGTCAAAAGGGCTGGGCCGGAGTTTGAATTTTAAGGGGCCGTCAAAAAGACTTATTCATTTCTCGCTCAATTTTGACCCTTTTTTTGGTTCAAGCTGCTATAATACTCGTCATCGTAAAAAGTAACCGGACATTCGGTTACACCGGGGCATAAACGAGATTTTGCCCATTCCTCTGGACAGATTCCTAATGTACAGTCAATTTGGCAATGGATATGACAGTTGAACTTGAGTTATGAGGTCTCACACTGAGCATAGAATTAAAATTGAAAAATCACGGTATTCCCTTATTTATTAGGAATTAGGGTCGTTCACAGTAGCCTTTTTTCGCTCCTTTTTCGCTCCCTTTTTTTTTCTCCTTTTTCATATTCCTTCGGTTTTTCTCCGGATTTTTTTTCCCTTTTCCATTTAGACGAGCAAAAAGAATAGAAAACCAAAAAGAACAGTGTCCTATGTGCAATTTTGCGCGAAATGGAACAAAAAAAGGAGGGGGAAAAAGGAGTGAAAAAAGTCTACGGTGAACGCTCCGGTTTGCGGCTCCCTTTTTCGTTCCTTTTTCATTTCCTTTTTGCCCTCATCTCGTCATGTTACGAACAATGAACATAGGTGTGGTGCTTCCAAGGGCATAGACTATAACAGAGGACCAAAGAGGGCTCTAGTTCCACTTTGGTTGTTTTTTTTTGGCCTTTTCACCTGGCTGTTAACTTGCTCTGCTAAATGTGAAAAAGGGAACAAAAAAGGAGAACAAAAAGGGAAACCGTGAACGACCCTATTGTCTGGACAATATTTCTCACGGTCTTAGTACCTCATTAGTGTTAGATGTGTTGGAATTCACACCTGAGATTTTACGGATCACAGGCCACTACAGGCGTACATGAATAACTTACATAATGAAGAAAAAACGTACGCTGTTTGATCAAAAAAATAATTAAACCCGGCTTTTACCACAAGGAAGGCAGAATGAATGGTAGTTTTTGTCAGGTCAGCTCAAGAGAGACCTTAGGAGAATGGTGTAAACGAAGCTGTAAATAAGCTGTATACAGGGCAGTGAACAATGGGAATCCCAGATAAGGGAGCTGTAGACGAGGGGGAAACATAGCTGTTACATGATTAAAGGGGAAGGTTAGACGCGTGTCGGGTGCCAAGATAGCGCCCGCCAAGCCGACTATATGGCCAGTCGAGCCTTTACTTCAACACCAGGGCCACGGCAAGCCAGCAGGATGGTCTGGCCTGGCTTGACTGAAGAAAGATTCTAAAAGGGATGGCAAGCCGGATGGGAGGAGCAAGAATTGCTTGGAAGTCGTCGACTCGAGATTTGAGAACGGGCAAAAATTCCTATAAGTAAATTGCCGACGCACGTGGACTGTTTGATCAACGAATCAGCGCTAGGTGAAGAGCGCCTATGTTCCCTTCCACCACGACCATCTCCCCATCGCCCACTTCCTTGGCCCTCTTGCCTCAGCCTGTGGCTTGCAAGTCGGGCATTTTTAGGATTTTTCACGGTAAATAGCGCTAAAATGCGAAAAATAACCAACTTGTTCGGGCCGTTCTGAGTCCAAATCGCCATCGATTTAGAGGAAATAAGCTATGAATCGGCTCACATTTACGAGTAGTTTCAGCCTGTGTTCACCATTTCCCGATAGGGTCCAAATCCAGAGACCCGGTTTTTCTCAGAACGGGGAATTATTTTATTGCGGGACGGCCATATAGGTAAGGTATGGGTTAAACTGCGGACTCCCGAAATTCTCCAACGTTCATGGTAGCATTTTACTTGGAGTTATTTGGAGCCGAAATGAGCCCAGACGACCGCGGCCATTTCTTTTTGCCGCCACGGGAAGTCACCCACTATTTGATTGACTTGGAAATTGCCATTTTCACATATATTGATGTTTTGATGGGAAATCAAAGTATTCTGATCTCATCAATATCTCAGAAATGTCCGCCTAGTCATTCTGACCTATCTGACATTTATTCTGTCTCAAAATATGCTCTTGTCATCCAGCAGTGCCTGAAAACCCCGTCCATCACTTTTTTCCATCCTGAGTATAATAACGCTTCAAGTAGCGAATAAAATGTAAGGGTTGCAGGGAAAGTTACCATGGCCACACTCCTGACTTTCCTCAATCGCTGCCCATCGGAATCTGTTGGAATTAATGATGACAGCTCGGCCATCGGGCATTGATTGATAAGGTGATTACTAATGGACAGTTCAAGTAGATACAAGTAGAATATTCTAGATACATTTCTCAGTAGTACAAGGAACTGGTCGGCCGCTTCGCGGCCTCCCATCCCCTTTCGTGCGTTAACAAAGCCACGGGGAGAGCACCCCACCATTCAAGGCTGTTTTGCATCATTTTTTTTTTTGAACCTGGCTCATGCTAAATCAGATACTATTATGAGTTCACCGCAGGGTACTGATACTCGGTGCAAGGAAGCAATTGAATATTCGGTGCTGACAGTCGGGAGTGAGATAAATCTTGGCTAATAAATAATGCAGAAGCATAAAACTGCATTCCACCTCTGATGAGATATTCTAGTGTGCTTTTTTCGCCTTTTAAACTCACCATTCAATTCCATGAGTGGTAAAATTTGTTCCCTCTGTTACAGCTGTATAAATTAAGCATGTCTGGGGCAAGAAGCAACTGAAGATTTGGTGCTGAGAGTCTAAGAGCACAATAGAGTGAATCATCTCAATAACATTGATTTCCCCTCTGCAATATTTTGGTGTATTTTTGTTTGCCTTTTGTCAATTCTGTCCTTACAGCTATTGTTGGAACCGAGGGTGCGGCGAAATTTCGCCCGTTTTGAGACATTTTCGAAGAATTACCGATAACTTGCTCAGTTCTTGATAAAACCTGATGAAACTACTCAGCTAATTCATATAGAGAAACATTCATGAAAATACTTTATATTGAAGGATGTGGGAAATCAAGCAGCTTTTGCGATAAATGATGTCTAACATGGTCCATACATGTTCAGTGGACATGATATTTCCAGACATTGTAGTCAAATACAGTTAGAAACTTGTGATATAGCTAGATTTTACATCCTTACTTGAGAATGCTTTATATCACATCAGAACCGTAGGCTGTTCAGAGTGTTGAGTCAATATTAGGTGTTGTGAAGCCACCAAGTGCCATAATAAACATTCAGGCTCTATGAAATCTTTCTAAATCCATCCCCCTGTTACAGAAATTCAGATTATTTGAACATGTATGGGCCATGTTAGACATCACTGAACAGCACATCAGAACCGTAGGCTGTTCAGAGTGTTGGGTCAATATTAGGTGTTGTGAAGCCACCAAGTGCCATAATAAACATTCAGGCTCTATGAAATCTTTCTAAATCCATCCAATCCCCCTGTTACAAAAATTCAGATTATTTGAACATCATTTATCACAAAAAGCGGAGTTTGTCATTGTGTACATTTTTATAAGCGCGCGCGCACGCGCTTAAAGTTGATCATGGGGCCAAAAGCCCCGAGGAAGCGCCGTTTAATGAGCGCTTCCAAAGGCCTGGACCGAGCGCTTCCAAAGCCTCGGGCCTGATCTCCCAGATAGGGTAAGATTAAGATGATGTAACTGATGACGTGGACGGAATTTTGACAGCGGAGATTGAAAAGGCTTCAGACAGACAGACAGCTCAATTTTATAAAGAGGGTGAGGTGATTGAGGTGCCGGCATCAGGAGCCGGAATGATAAATTAAAAGCGGAGTTTAAAAAGGCTTCAGACGGACAGAATGGATAATTTTATAAAGAGGGTGAGGTGATATAAGCCTGTAGTAGTATCCTGCTAGAGCATCAGTTTGCTCTAAAGCAGTCTTTTCACCAACAGTGCTATTGCAAACTAAATTACCTCTTGCTCTAATTTCGCTCTCCCCGCTCTAATTACAACAGAATCTCAAAAGATTCTGTTCCCGTACACACTCTAAGCCCCCGATTTGGCAACTTTGCTCAGCACTTCGGCACCTGTTGTGTGTCAGGTCATGCTTTTCAAAATGCAAGCCCTTTGAATGCACCTCTATTGTGCCAGGTCATGCTTTTCAAAATGCCAGCCCTTTGAATGCACCTCTATCATGTTAGGTCATGCTTTTCAAAATGCCAGCCATTTGAAATTGAATGCATCTCTATTGCATCAGGTCATGCTTTTCAAAATGCCTGCCATTTGAATGCACCTCTCCTATTCACGGAGTAAGTCGACTCTGTCGCTCTTTACGAGTCCTTCCAGGCTCACTCAGGCTCGGTGCTATAGTTTTAGCGGAGGCCGAGTCAGAGGAATATAAGCCCGGCGGATTTTTTCCCTTGTGCTTGCAGGCTTCGCCTTCACCATCAAGCACAAGGCACGTGTTTGTGCAAATCACCTCCTTCGGGTTACTTCGCTCGGGGCGCCATGCGGAACAATACCCACCTCCTGGGTCGCAATCTTTTGTCACAATGACACACCTTTCGTCAATTAGTCTCTGGCACCGCTCCGCAGCAGTGACATCTCGGCTCCGGTACATACAGAAACAGTGCCGAGTCAGATAGCACTTGCATATATATACCTGGCAGGACAGAGCTGCTACATAGCTCCTCACTCTGTCTTGCCAGGTACGTTTACTCTCTATATCATATATGTACAGTTTTTCATTTTGTCTCGTCAGCATACCGACTCTTACTGCTTGTGCTTCATTTTTTCCGTCACCCAACCACCTCTCCCTCTTCTTTCTTTTCTCATTCACTCTCAGTAGGATTTGTGATTAGCTTTATACCCCCGACCTCTATATATTTTCGGGGCCTGCTTCGGCAGGCTCGCGGTTTTGCTCCAACCACAGCGTGTTCAGAACGCTGCAGAGCACCAGGTCATGCTTTTCAAAATGGCGGCCCTTTGAATGCACCTCTATTTCATCAGGTCATGCTTTTCAAAATGCCAGCCATTTGAATGCAGCTCTATTGTGTCAGGTCACGCTTTTCAAAATGGCAGCCCTTTGAATGCACCTCTATTGTGTCAGGTCATGCTTTTCAAAATGCCAGCCATTTGAAATTGAATGCATCTCTATTGTGTCAGGTCATGCTTTTCAAAATGCCTGCCATTTGAATGCACCTCCATTGTGCCAGGTCATGTTTTTTCAAAATGGCAGCCATTTGAAAGCACCTCTATTGCGTCAGGTCATGCTTTTCAGAATGCAGCTCTATTGTGCCAGTCATGCTTTTCAAAATGCCCGCCATTTGAATGCACCTCTATTGCATCGGGTCATGCTTTTCAAAATGGCAGCCATTTGAAATTGAATGCATCTCTATTGTGTCAGGTCATGCTTTTCAAAATGCCCACCATTTGAATGCACCTCTATTGTACCAGGTCACGCTTTTAAAAATGCCAGCCATTTGAATGCACCTCTATTGTGTCTGGTCATGCTTTTCAAAATGGCAGCCATTTGAATGCACCTCCATTGCACCAGGTCACGCTTTTCAAAATGCCAGCCATTTGAATGCACCTCTATTGTGTCAGGTCATACTTTTCAAAATGCCTGCCATTTGAATGCATGTCACCACCATGCCCCCAGGATGGTATTGAAGTACCAAGTGTGCAGGATTGAGGGAGAGGAGATTAGCAATCCAGCATAAGCCAGAGTTGTCTTGGGGGATATCGGCGGGTCTTCAACAAAGTCTAGCACATTTGATTTGCGATCGCCATCCAGGCGGAATTCTCTTCTGCCTCTGCTGCTGCTGCAGCATTGGCCTTTGCTTTCCCTTTTCCTTTGCCTTTCAGACCCTGGCTGGCCTTGCCACCGCCTTTGGCCCAACAATCCGACTTGTAATGAGATGCATTGAAGAGCTCAATGTTCCTAGAGCATTTCAGCCAGTTGGGTATCCCTCTACCTATTTTCTCTCTTACATTTATTTGTTCTCCTTGTAGCTTTACTTCTTGCAGTCGTTCACTGTATTGTGCCCCGACTGAGCTTTCCTTCCCACAGAACGACGGGCAGACGTAGGCGGCACACAACAAAAAATTCTAAAGACATGGTTCACTTCGGAATCGTGCTGAATACCTTTGTGAATGGGTGTCGACTAGAGCCGTGATATTTTCTAGATTTTCACCTAAATATAGTCAATCCCGGTCCTTGCACCGGTTTTGGGAATTCCACTGCTCCTGTGCCAAAATCGGGCTTTTCAGATGAACCAAATGTGTAGGGGATAGATATTTGCATGCAGACCCCGGTACTCTAAAAACATCGGCCGGTTTTCACTCTTTCCAGGCCCATCAACCGGGGCCAATTTGCACACATCATGGTCCTTGCACATCTGTGAAAAATGAGGCAAGTATTTGATTTCGAACTAAAACTATGCTTCTATCTTACATTCATGGTATGTATGACCTCTCATATGGCTTCACATGAATCTCGATTCACCTTAGGTCTTCCCCTGACTCAAATTGTGACTTTTGCAATTTGACCAAAAAAACTCTGGGTTTTGGCAAATTTTCCTTCAATCTCTTTGTTTTCACCTCACGTGAACGTGGCCAGGGCTCGTTTTTTTCCCGTTACACATGTCCTGGTCACCAAATGACCCGGATTTTTGGGTCTCATAGATATGTTGGTCACCCCTATGATATAAGATTTTTTATCCCTCAAAGGATCTTTTAAGCCAATGGTCCCATTTAGTGTAAATTTGTAGCATGTTACCGAAATTGCACAGCCACCACAGACCCCGGTGGTATTGCCACCATTTTTATTTTGAAAAGCATGACTGTATTGCCGCCGCAATTCCGGCACGAATCCAGAGGCGGTTTTTGATGCGCTTGGACTTCAAATGGATAGCCCTGATTTTTTACGGTATTGCCACCATGTACATTTTGAAAAGCATGACCGTATTGCCACCGGTTACATTTTGAAACGCGTGCTCGGAATGCCAATCGTATTTAAATTGGCACATGAGTTAAGTAGATAGTAATTATCATTGCTGTATCATTAAAATTCCCACTTGATTAATCTAAAGCGATTCCTTTGGAGTCGCCCCCGGTTGGGCTCGTACCCTTAGGTGGGCTTCGTTTAAATCCTCGCTCGAAATTCTGATTAATAGCACTAAAAGCTGGATTCACCACCGACCTCACGCCCAAAAAACGGCTCTCGGGCCGTGCCGGAATTGCGACGAAGGGAACGCACTGATTTCCCTCTAGATACTGCGCCGAAACATACACGGCTATCCCGGAATTCATCGGAATTCAACGATCTGCAGGATCGTTGAAATCCGATGGATCCATTTTTGATGCCATTCGTTTTTTGTGTGGTGAGTTCGCGGGCTACACACCGAGGGGTAAGGGGCTCAGTTCCTCCTACCTTTCATAATTTTCGAACTCCAGCAGCAAGCTTGAAAGAAAAAAGTTTTTTTTTCGGCAATCAATTCCTATCGAGTTTCAATGGTTTTGCAGATCGTAGAATTCCAGTGGAAGCCGGGATAGCCGTGTAAGCTGAGTGGCTGGAAATGACCACAGAAATCAGGGTTACCCATTCCAAGTCCCACCGCCTCAGAAGACGGCTCTCGGGCCGTGCCAGAATTGCGGCGGTGGCATTCCGAGCGCGCATTTCAAAATGTAAATGGTGGGTACTGGCAATCGGCTTCTAAAAATGTCCGTTTGTACATGTTTGGTCCGCCCGCCAAATCGGCGATTTCTATGGCAAATCACTCATCTCGACTCTGCCCCCAGTAACATTGCCTTGCAAGACAATCTGAAGCATAGAAACCATGTTCCATATGTATAGTAAGGTACTTTAACTGACTATAAATTTATAAATGCTTTAATGACTATGCGACGTCCCAATTAATCTTGATCACCGTAACCCGCATCATCCTCCTCCTCTTCTGGCTCTATGTTCTAGGGCTTGCAGCCGTGCCGTAAAATTACGGAGACACGGGCCGTAAATACGGTTACGGACCTGTGCCGTCAAGCACTGGGAGACCCTTTTATAGAGGACGGGGGCGGCAATGTTGGCACCGTCTTTGGAGCAGTCAGCCCCAGCGTTTTCGAGTATTTGCTCATGAGCCGCGCTGTCTGCGTTGACGGAGGTCAATAATTCGGGCTCTTTGGAGTCCGCAAGGCACTGATGGCGGGAGTTACCCCATAAAATTTTACAGGAAGCGAGAAACATTGTCTCGGAGCAGGATTAGAAGCTCATCAACGGGTGGCCGCCAGCACTCACTAAGAAAACACAGTTCTGAACCCAGACCGGAGGATGGCATGTAGTAAATGTGTAGGCCGCAAAATCCGCGATTTTGATCGCCTCTTCAGGAAAATCTCCCGCACAAAATGTGATGGCAAGAAAACCCATGGACATGGTTAATTTGGTCTGCGGAACCGGCCCAGACAGAGAAATTAGCCTGCATTTGTTTGGATCGACATGGAAGGCCCTGAGCTTGTTTTCAAAAGCACCAGGGCTGCCAAAACAAATCTGAAGCGACAGTTTGAACCGAAATTTCGCTGGCTATCTTCCCAGCAAGACCCCGTCAAAATCCAGCTTGAAATGATTGCACAGTGGCCAAAATACTGCTTTTTGGTGCCAAATCTGGATTTTGACGGGGGCAACCAAGGGGGGCGCAGCGAAGTGCTCCCACAGTTTCGTGGAATTTGCATGTAATTCTATCAGACTCTTCTCTTTCAGGGTCCTTTTCACACATCACCGGCGGAGCTGGGTTGTACTCAATGCTGATAAAGGATGATCATTGATTCCCCTTGTGACAGTGGGAGCTTTCCCTAATACGGAAACTTCAAGCTCTTGTAGTCACCCTGGAATGTACCTTTGAACGAGTGGCAAAGGGAGGTGAGTCAATGGTGGGAGGAAAAAAGAGATACAAACAAAGGCCTGGGAAGCAGAGAAAGTGCCGCCCAAATATGCCATAAGCTGAGAGATACACAAGCGACCCAATCAGGCTGGCATTCAAGGTTTGAACAAGCACCAGGGCCAATTGCAGCACACGAGGTAAGTGAATTTTGTGGTAGCATCTGTTTACGAAACAAATGTGGAGGTCCAATCGCTCACAATGTTTCCAGTGCTTGAACACAGCTGTGTTGGCCACCACAACATATCAATGCACATCTATGCGCCCCAGTGAGAATGATCTCGGGTGTCTAACATGGGGGATGTCAAGGCCCAACGTGACATGTGGCACCCAGTCTCCATCAGGACTCGCTTATTCAAAGGAGACGTCACTTGGCGCCGCCAATAGTTTGGAATCACTGGCATTGCTCCAGTGTTTTACTTATTGGCCCTCTTGGTTTGAGCGGGACTCCTCGCTGCATTATTACCGCACTAGCAGAAACCCGTGCTTCGCTACGGAAATATTTGAATCAGTAATCAGAGAACTCAATATCCGTGTTCCCCATGCGCGTCTAGTACCAGGAAGAATGATATCATTGTTGTCGTTAAATTTTGAGGACACTCGGAGGACACAGTTCGTCACGCGTTTGACGTCTGTACCACGTCTGTACTCGACTGTACTGGGGACGACAAGCGCTTTTGCTTGGATTTCTTGGTCTTGGAAGCATCCAGCAGCTCTTGCCCATCGCACAACGCGTTTGGACTTCGTGTACTCGCCCGTTTGACCTCGCTCTCCTCATCCGTGCCTACGGTATTGTTACGCTCTATGTCGGCCCACACCGCAGTGCATTGTCAAAATCGACCCTGCAGCCACCGAGACAGAACCACTGTGTCGAAACGCGCCACTCGGTCTCTTCCGCGACCACCGACTTCTCTGGCACTGGTTTGCGCCCGTCTCATCCCCAGAGCCGGCCCCCTCCACCCTCCGCGCGCGTCGCTGCCACCGGGACCTCGTTTGACCAGACCCCGACAATCGCGGCCTCGTACCTCGCATCGCGGATGGGCGCCTCCGGGCCAATTTCACTGGAGCCAACGCCGTTACTACTGTGAAGTGGTCCATGAGCTTTTGGGTGCCTTGGTGCGTTTTTCTGCACAGGAACCATTTCTTCACTAACCTCCTCGTTTCCGCGCGCAGGGTGACGTCTACCAGTCACCCCCGCTCCGCCGAAGACCCCATCAAGGATTCGACGCCATGCATCTGCGCCATCTCGCCGGCAGCCCACCTTCGAGTTCGAGCAGTCGAGTTAAACGTATGGCGACGTAGGAGGCAAGGAGATCGGATGTGTCTTTTTTCCACAGCAGCTGTGCCAGTCGTAGAAGTATCGGGAGTGTCTGTGCTCGCGTTAGCGCTTTCAATATATGGATAGAGAGGCATGTACGGGGACTGAAGATACTTGAGCGAGAGTGGTACGCAAAGGCGTGGCATGGACAACTTGGAATGGTATTTCGTAGGACCTCCCGATACCTGATTTGAATTGATTATTAAAGTATGCGTAGCAACAAGAAGCAATTTACCTATGGGATTGAGCCACCGACATCTTCGTACGCAAGGTCCAGCTGCATACACATTCGGCGAGATCAGCGAGAGCATTGGAGCAGCTCAACTTACACCTTGAGCTGCCGTGTCGTAATGACACATATCTATCGCCATTGCCTGGAGATATCGATTTAATGGTGTGAAGTCGATTGGCAAAGGCGGATGATTACTGGAGGATTGTATACCCCCAATGTCACGGTGCCGGTATCAAGTTTTGATAGTGCTGGTCACCGCTGCGCGTACGGGGTTGGGAGCAGAGAGATGAGCAAAGCTGCATGCATGATTGGGTGGACATTCATTAAAGGTGACCGGTTCTTTAATGGTGAGAAATTGGTCTAAATCAGCACGGCCGCTGGTTGTGGTTCCAAAGGTACGCGACTAGTCACATCAGGCGTCAAAGAAACCACAGAATTTGAATTCATTTCTAGGATCGCTAGATCTGTGGAGATTCTTCAAGGAATTCCAGGCGAAATTCGTGGCCAGAGCGGCGGCGATTCATAACGACTCACGGGAGAACACGTCCGAATACATTGTGAGGAGTGTAGGCGGATGCAAGCAATAGCCCGAGCAATTGAAGGATACAACAGAACTGCAAAGGCAGTTCTGCAGTGGATCTCTCAATTGCGGGGGTTCGCTTCAATTGCGGGGGTTCGCTGGTGCATGGAGGGCAGGGGACGTGGATTGGAAAACGAGGGCGGAGATCTTGGGAGCGGGATTGATGACTGGGGAAGAACAGATTCGACGCAGTGATGGAGACAGGACGCCGGGCATGGGGTCGGTTCGGTAGTGCGTGGAGCTACAGGGTGGCGGGGAGTCGCAGGACAACCGAGGTCTGCGACGCGGGTCTGGGAGAACGACGGAATGAGTAAGGATACGGGGGCCACAGACAGTGGGCCACGCACCTGAATCCTATGCCCCCAATGCGCAGGGAGCCTGCGGCGATGATCCATCGTATTGGTGGTCATGCGCAATCCAGTGATGCGAGGTTGGCGCGCGGGCGCATACAGCACACTGATAACCTGCTGGTAACGCGCGGGGTTGGGATGGATAGAGAGAGGGAGACAGGCGTATGGAGTTGGTGGAAGGGAACTAGGGCCGTTAGAGCGACACAGCAGAGAATGCGCAAGGAGAAGTCGATGCTAGATAAAGCCGAGATACGCAGGCCCAGACGGCAGGGACGGGGATGGGCAGGGGTGGGTGGATGGGAGGAATGGATGAGGCGATGGTAGGCGGGATGTAGCGGGCGGGAGAGGGTGCAGTCGGCGGCGAGGAGTAGGGCGACGACGACGGGGTCGATTGTCATGGTGGGAAGAAGAAGCAGGCACGCCGTAATTAGTGGATGCCCGCGCAAACAACCAGCCGGCAGTATCCTGATATGGAAGGGCAGGGCACGTAGGCGGCAAGGAATGGGCTAGGGAGGGATTGATCTCAAGGTAGGATGACTGGATACATGGTAGGCAGCATAGGCGTAGAAGGGTGGTGTGGGAGCGTAGACGGGAGTAGGCCAAGAGTAGGCACCGTAGCGATGTGGGCGGCGTAGACGGGGCGTACAGCTCCGGACAATCAAAGACAACAAAGTGAACAGCAGCGCAACCGCTATTTTCTGGGCTTAGCTGAGTTCATAATCAGATTCAGCACCCTAAAATATGCCTAAAACCGATTTTTCCGGAATTTTCCCACGAGAAAAAGGGTTTGGCCAAAATTTTGGGCGATCTGAACGAAATTGTGTGTACCTCTGTGGGCATCATGGGGGATGCTTATAGTCTGAAAAACCTTCTCCGGGGTTCCCATAATTGTCTTCCGCCTCCTGTGCTTGCTCTGGAGCCCATTCCTACATTTTGGGTTCTTCTGGCTGCAAAGGAGACTGGGTTGGGCTGAATGACGGCAGTATAGTGTGACGTTTCGTCACGGACACGCTGAATTTTCCCATGGTTTTCCCGCATAACCGCTCGTTGATCATATTCTTTTTCACCAGGAACAATCTCAAATAGATGAAAGCAGCCCAAATAAATATTTTCATGATTTTACCTGTGGATTTCGGTGTCCGGCCAAAATTTTGCCGTCCCAAATGAAAAAATGGTCATTATCTCAGCAACCGCTCGATAATATTTCACCAAAAAAAAAACAGGAGCCTTCTCTCATCGTTTCCTTTCGATTCCGATGGGTATCGGATGTCAGATAAATGGTCGATGAAATTTGTTGTGTTTGATTGTCCGGACAAAATGCATCCATAAAGTGCATAGTAGTTAAATAAGTATCACTTTTCTCCAAATATTAATAACTTCACGCCACCACGGACAGCCACCCTCTACACTGGGCTGCTCCGCAGAGGCAAGGCGTTCTGCGGCTCTTGATCTTGTTCTTCTTGGATTGAGATTTCTCTTTGTATTTTCTAGAATCCCATTCTGCCTGGTGGGCAGGATTGTAATCGAAAGTAAGCTCCGCATGTGCTGGAATATCTTCCATCGCGACGAAAGCCAGGCAAGGCAGGTTATCCTAGGATGAAACGCATCAGAGGCTGACCGGATGATAGTGGCAGATCATGTACATTAGGCATGGTTTCATACACCACAGAAATTATCTGCAGATTGGGACTACAAGAATGGCTGCGAAGACAGACTTAGACTGAGAATTGGTGTAAGTGATGGTAGTGAAGTACTTCAGAAACCTAGTCCCCTATGCATAACTGGAGTTAGATTGTGTTTGGTATAGTAAAGGAATGTGCCTTACCGCAGGCATACGCATCAACGCTGTATAAATGTTCTGGGGGTTCTTCATCTGGATCCTCATTGACATCGTTGCACCTTCGCGCCCCAAAACCCTTGGCCTGTAGAATTGTTTCTCCGTATTTACTTTAGACGGCTTCGTCCGGCATCGCGGTGCTCGGCCCTCCTGGTCCCTACCTCAAGGTGAACCTCATATCAACATTTTGACATCCCAACTCACTTCTTGCAGATTGCGCCCTCCCCCTACGTTTTTTTTGTTCTCGTCCTTCAACGTGACCCATCTGCCAAAGTCGTCAAGTCGATGACTTAGTCATTTTCCACTGTCATTCCCGTTATTTTCCTCTCCTTCTCTTTGACCGTCCAGATCCTCAATTCATGTAGACTAGACAGAATGCAAGTCGGATGAGCACGGGAAATCGAAAGAAATAAAACAGTACGTACCTGTATATTCAGAGAATAATTACACTTGCGGTCAAAGTAGCTCGGGCCGTACCAAGTTGGCCGCTCATCGAGTGGAACCAAAGTACCGTCCACGAAGCACCACCCATTTCGCCAAGACTTACAGGAGTGATCGTGGACCCACCGCTTCGCCCTTTCCTTCTCCGCAGGTGTTGGCATGCGCACGGACTGTTGCATGAAAGAAGGTCGTAGAACCGCAGTCATAACTCGACGCGTGCATAGGTGGACTGTTCCCTGGACTGTTCCCTCCCCAAGTCCGGCCCAGTTCGCAACCGATTGAAGACTTGCAGCATTTCCATCGTGGCAGAATCGGTAGAGGGCAACGGCGAGCTGTAGTTCCACGGCGAGCTGGGGGTGATTCGAGTTGTTGAAGAACAGTAGGGATGCAAGTCCTTCGCGAGACAGTCTGGGGAAAGAAAGGCAAAACAAAACAGTGGGGTAAAAAAAAACTGTTAAATAACCGCGGCCTGCTCCCAAATCAGACGAGGAGGCACGAACTGTACCACTAATCACAATTCAAGTTGAATGAGCTGATTGAAAGAGAAAACAGATCAGTACTAAGTGAAAAATGAAGTGCAATCAACCACGCATGTGGCGCGTGTAGTTCAACCACGAACTCAGTAAGACTGCTAGCGCGATTTATCAGCTTGAAAAAATGGCTCAGAGAAGTGAAACCAATCGCACACACACCCATAATTGAATCAAAAATCAACGATGTGATCGCTGCCATTAGGTTCGGAGAAGTGATGTGCGAATCAAACAAGTGCTGTTATGCGCTCGGGCAGGGACGGCGTCGCTGTGAGGAATGGCGTACGGTGGGCGAATTTGTTGTTACAAGGGTCTAGTTCATCTCTCAGACTGATTATTGTGCACAGGGGGAGGTCAAGTGCCGCATCTACCTCCTCAGAGGTGCACTTGATGGTAGGGATGCAGCTGGCACGTATATGGCACCTGATTTTTCGGATGCAGATCCTCCACCAAAACAGGTGCAAAAAGCGATGACCTCATGCTCGGCAACCACGGACCCAAAAATTCTGAAAATATTTGGGCATACACTACGAGGTAATAGTATCACATAAATCCAGTTTCAAATATGGCTGTTCATGTTACAATTGAGAGATGGGGGGATGTTCTTTTTTTTTCGGATCCGGGTTTCAACTCTGTACATGTTACACAATTCTCAAATAACTGCTTTGGACTTTTCCCGGCAAGAACTGACTTTGCCGTTGCTTTTCGGTGTCAAAATATTATATTTGTGGGCAAGGGCAAGGCAAGGGTAAGGCAAGGGGGGTACTAGTGATAAATAGTGCAAAAATATGGGACAGAGCTTTTGATTACAGCTCTTTGCGGTACAACAGGCGCGGTTCCTTTTTTTTTTTTTTTTTTTTTTTTTGAACTTTCCACTAGAACAACCACTGTGGGGTCAGTTTTTGTCGGAATCCCTTGGGAATCGGCACGTTAGAATTGCGCTACAAATCTGCAGTCGGGCCGCTCGCAGGAGTTGAGGGGAACAAAGCGAGGACGGAATTGGGCTGATCCAAGGACAAAGCCGTGGTCCGGTACCGCCCAAGCCCCCTGTGGGATCCCGACAACAACCCCCGACAAACGCGACAAAGACAATAGAGAGCTTGAGCCCAAGCGGCATGCCGCTTTTAGGTTGCGCAAAAAGCGCCATGTCGCTTTTTTTAGAACTTTTCATACATACTACTGCATGGGTCAAGCCACGGCTACGGCTGGCCCGGCCCGGGGGTGTTTTATATATTAGGACCACTGACATCTGCTTTGGCGTCCTGATCCTTACCCATCCCTCCGCCCCCGTCCAGTCCCTTTGCCGCACACCGGCAGATGGCCCACTCAATGACCGTTACATTCCTCGGCACCTGCTCTGGCGGCGGGCCCAATGAGTCCCGCAACTGCTCGTCCCTCATCGTAGACTGTCTGCGAGACGGATCGCTCTGGATGGTCGACTGTGCAGAGGGAACGATTAGATAGTTCGATTTTCAGCCCAGCGACACACCCGTCCAGCTCAAGCCCCAGAGTGTCTCCAAGCTCTTCATAACGCACATGCACGCCGACCAATGCTCAGAAGCGTCCTTTTTGCGTCTTCCATCGATGCAAATACCCCTGTTCCCGTGAACGCACCTCCCAAAATCGAAATATACGGTCCCGCAGGAATCCGCACATTCGTGCGCTCCATCCTCAAAATGACTCTCACACACACCGCCGAGAAATACGTCGCCCACGAGCTCCTGCGCCCAGAGGATACACCCACGCCCTGTGAGCCGCCGGAGGTGATGCACTCAAGCGAGCTCGTGGGCAGAGACATCCGATGCTCGGATGACGGCTTCTGGAGAGCCTTCACGCAGGGAAAAGGGGCTCTCGGGGACGTCGTTGTCGATGCTGGGCCTATATTACACCGCGATCCGTGTCTGGGATATGTCCTCCGCGAACCAGTCACACCTGCGCGAGAACTTGTCATCCTGGCCGATACGTACGACCCGTCCCCTATCATCCCTTTGTGCACCGCGCCATCCCTCTTTATCCACGAAGCGACGGATGCACACATTCCACGAGAAATCTGTCCGAGGAACAAGCGGACGCCGGAGACTGTACTCCGCACCGCTCTCGCTCGCGGACACTCTATCCCCAGTATGGCCGGCGAGTTTGCTAAGACCATCGGTGCGGAGAAACTTGTCCTGAACCACATTGGCGGCAGGTTCCCTGCCCCGCGGCGCGATCGCGACACGCGGATGCATGTTATGCGGGAGATGGAGCGCCACAACGCTAATCGTCGAGTATGCAAGATTACTCTGATTTCCTTTTACAACCCCCCTCACGCTCTTACCTCTATGGTTGTAATCCCCCTGTGGTTGTAAAAGAGTACGCTCCTCTCCACCCCATGGGTCCGAAGTGAGAGTCGCAGC
This sequence comes from Mycena olivaceomarginata, assembly GCA_029378375.1. Lineage (NCBI taxonomy): Eukaryota > Fungi > Basidiomycota > Agaricomycetes > Agaricales > Mycenaceae > Mycena > Mycena olivaceomarginata. The sequence continues at coordinate 37,650 of JARKIC010001673.1, read as the reverse complement.
AGTGAGCACTCCCATTTCCTCGCACTCATCCCGGTGAACTCACGCTATCACCTCTAAGGTTGTAATCCCCCTGTGGTTGTAAAAGACTATGCTCCTCTCCGAGCATACCTCTCCTGTGGTCTAAGTGAGAGTCACAGCAGTGAGTCACACTCCCATTTCCTCGGCACCGACGCATTGCCTAAGTGGGGTGCCGAGACGGCCGAATATCATATAAGTACTCCCTGGCAAGCAGTGGTCATCCCTTAGTTTTCTCCCACTGCCTTGCCAGGTGAGTCGTTCTCGTATTGGACAATGCTGCTCTTATTCATTCAACTGCCTTGAACAGTGAAGCCATTTTTTTCTCGTTACCCACCCTACATACGATTTCGTTTCATACACGGACACTCATAGTTTACTCGTGCTCATGTAATTTCCATCCCTATAGTTCTACTTTGTAGCTACGCCATCCAGACACGGCATATAGACACTGGGCTGCTTCTCCCCCTGGGAGAGCAGTTGATTTGGCTAAAAATTCCTCCTTCTTTCCCAAATATCGAAGCGGTGCTCGATTATAAGTAGGCAGATCGGCTGCCTCGTGGAGTTCAATATGTAGGCCGCAGTTTCCGGAGATTTCCCACGGACCACCTCGTGTTGTGGCATTTCCATGTGGGGCGAAACTTAGAAGGCTTTGGGCGCCGATCGCTTGTTTATTATTCTGGAAAGGATGAAAAATCGGCGGAGCAGTTACATAAGCAACTCAGGGGCTTTTCTCCGTAATCTGATGGTCCCACGATGCTCCGCCGGGCGCTATATACAGTCCTGTCATAACCCATAGCCGTCCATATACGGGAATCCCCGAGATCCGCCGAGGAATGGAGCCGCGTTCTCGGGTCGGCGCCTTTGGAAGTTTTGGGGTGCAAAATTTCCCGGGGAAACCTTATTTTTGGCACCAAACCTGCTGTCCGGTTACTTTTTGACACAGCGAGTAAATTGTTGTTCAACAATTGATCTTGGAATCCTGCAGACAATGCTACCACACAGTTTGCGGCAAGAATCTCTACATGTTACAGAATTCACCGCAGATGTCTGTTTATGTATTTCAGAATACCCCACTTTGAATTCAGGCTCCGAGTATGTTTTTTGTGAAGTTTCTTTCGACTGTTGGATAGGGGTGGAGGCCAACACGTAAATAAGATTAGTCCAGGCGCTTAGCGAGCGCTAACCACTCTTGACACTCCCACTCGTGTACAGCCTGAGTCCCATGGCTTTGGTGAACTTCCAGTGCTTTTCGTGCGGCAGCGACTTCGTGAAGCATGTCGCCCGTGGGAACGAAACGAATAACGGCTTGCTTCGTCCCGACAAGGTCGTCCTGGAAGTGGTATTTCCGTTGAATGTGCTTTGTCCATGCGCGGAACTGAGCATCTCTTGTCAGGATAATTGCCGCCTGATTGTCGCATTTCAAATCACTGGGAGCCTGCTGAGGATGGCCAATGTCCTCGAAGAAGGTACGGAGCCAGGCAAGGTGCTGACCAGCGTAGCACAGACCAATGTACTCCGACTCTGTCGAGGACATGTACAACACGACCATGGTTTGCCGCTTGCTGCCCCAACAGATAGTGCCAAGAGCAGTGATGAAGACGTAACCCGGAAGTCGACCGAGATGTCTCCGAATTACCACTCCAGTCGGTGTCCGAGTAGCCGTGGAAGGACATGTCCATGGAAATGTCCCCGCCGTCAAAACGAAGCTCCATCGCGGCCGTAGCCTTGAGCTAACGCAGGACGCGCTTTGCCGCTTCCCAATGGCAACCTTTCGGATTCGCGCTGAAGCGGCCGAGGAGGCCAACCGTGTACGCGATGTCTGGCCGTGTTCCCAACATGGCGTACATGAGGGAACCGATGACCGTGGTGTAGGATACGTGTACGTTGTCGATATCCATCTCCAGGTATGTGGTACAGTCTCCGAGTGAATGGTCAAGGAAGGGTAATAGAGAGGTTGCGGCGAGCCACCGGGAGCCACCCGGTGGCTCTAACGGCATGCGGTGTGGAGTGGCTACTGCCGGGCCGGTGACTGTTGGGTTCGGGGTTTTTGCGCTCCTCAGAAGGGCGTGGAAGGTCTGTACTCATCTCTTTCACTTGTCTAGACTGGTTTTGCACTGGCACAGTTCTTAGATGGACAAAGACGAAGAAAAACAAATTATTTGACATCATACCTTCAGCCACCAGCCGAGCCACCAAATGCGGTAGCCACTCCGCAACGCATGCCGTTAGAGCCACCAGGTGGCTACCGGTGGCTCTGGTGGCTCACCGCAACCTCTCTAATATCCCTTGTTTGCAAAGATAGGAGTGATCACGGTAGCCCATTATGCTGGTCCCACTCAGCACTATGAACAGACCATGTACGCGACTTGCGCAGCTCCTGCACTGCACGCATTGCAGGCTCATCCAACTCGCGGTCAAGAATCGACCTCCGAATATCATCAAGAAGCTCGACTTCACTGCCGACAACGGAGGGTCCACTGAGAGCCGCGACTACAAAGGTCTCAGGCTTCAAGAGGACAACGTCTTCATTGTCACTGCTCCCATATGATGAGTCAGATAAAGTTAAGCAACTCCGTATGAGATTGAAAAAATTTCTGCACCGACTGGAAGCCGGAAAATGTCCTGAAGAACATCCAGCTGATCTTAATAATGCCACGTCAAAGCGAAGAGCGAGTGTAGTTGCACATTTATGTGAAGAGTGACCGCATATGATACCTGAAAGGTAGAAACAACGTGTGCGGGATTTGTTTAATATCGAAGGTGTCTTGCGCCGCAGCATCCTCAGATCGATGTTCAACATCTCTCCTCAGGCCATCTGAGTAGAATTCATCCGGACGGTAAAGATGCTCGATGTCGAAGTCAGTGAAAGTTGAAGAAACTTTGTTTTTGACGGGACATCCCCCCTGCGCAGAAACTGAATCTCCTTCAGGACTTCTGCATCCTCATCTGGGCCTTTTTTTGTATCAGGACTGTGGTGTTTAGCCAGACATCCAACAACAGGCTTTCCAAGGATGCTGCATTAGGCAGAGTTTGATCCCTATTTTAAAGGCAACTTTGTTATACATTTTAGAGAGAATTAAAGGAGATAGATGGAATGAATAGGAACAGTAAAGGGTGAGAGCCCAAGTAGTGAATGGCCAATGGCATATAGAAGGCATTCTCAACCATGGGTATGATGACCTGCTACTGGGGATAGTCCACATGTATTTCTCTAGCACACCATAAGGTGGGCTTAGTTGTCTTGGTTTCCATCTTTCTGACTGATCAAGGTAGTCTTAGTCAAGTCCTACTCCAAGCAAGTTCGATCTGATGTTGCCAGGCCTCTTCATTTGTCTGCATCCCACCATCCAGCTTCCCCTACTTCAATAAAGTGCTTACTTAATAGCTGTCCGATCAAGTCCTCTGCGACTTTGCTCAAGATCACAGCACCTCTTCCACAAACATCATCATGCCCTCGCAGCATCATTTTCTGCTCGTTCAATATCCAAACGGTGACCTCAATGCTCAATTGAAGTCGCATCTTTGAACAATGACCACACTAGACGACCCATTCAAGTAGGTTATCATGTTCCTGCAATCCGACACTGCTTTACACTGACCGTCCAGCGTTTTTCACTGGTCTGGTCCCAGATCCGGGGGGCATTCCAGGCATACGCTTCAAGCTTATTTTTTTCTCTCAATAGCGGTTGACGTCACCGTCCTGGCGCAAGATCAGCCATATGTCGTGAATTCAAGGGTGAGATTTCAACTTCAACGCACCAGAATCTGTGTCACTGATTGAAGGGGCATAATCGTATGCCAGCAATCTTCCCGCACCTGCAACACAAGTCAATGTTGGAACTCACACCAATGCTTGGGCATACCTGCAGGCATAATCCGGATAAACCTCTTCCTCAATATTGTTGTCCGGACTTTGACTGGGCAGTCGTGGTTGCAGATTAAGCTGGGACGCCAAAATGGGGGTAAACTTGAACCTGAATCAGAATCGTCCAAGTCAGGCAATGCCGGCAGTGGCTTTACTGCTGCACCCTTCTTTCGTGGAGACCTCGCTTTTAGATAGTTAGCTTGCCCCGCATATCGATGACCGGGATATAATGGTTTGCACGGGCTTGGGCTTGTGTTCGTTTACACTAGCTCTCTACACCGTAGTCAAGTTATCGATACTTCTCCCACTAGGACTCCGTGAAATTCATAACAACTGCGCGCAAGCCCGTTGGCCGGGGAGAATGACTTGCGCAATGTGACACAAGCCGCTTAACCAAGCCCAAGTCCATGACAAAATATGGCTAAGACTTGTCACCCATACCACCTACAAAATTCGGTGTCTGTGTCACATGTTGCGTACAATCGGTGTAACTACTACTTCCGCCGAGCGGCACTCCGCCGTTCCGGCCGTTTGCTCCACTCCATACCGCTGTCAATATTGGTTCCTCATATAATCGATCGACTTAGAGTTTTACTGGATGTCAGGGAAAGAGGTCTTTCCGGACTCACTTTGGGCGGATTCGTGAAGAGGTTGTACCAAACTGGCCTCGGGCGCCAATGCTCCCTCCACCTAAAATCCAGCGTCAACCCGTCATCACCCTCGTTGTAATACCGGCTAGTCGGGATCTGTGGGGGTATCGCAGCGTAATAATCTCCCGGCGGCCTGTCGCTGAATCAGGCAAAAGATTGGGCTAGAGCGATGAATGAGCGCTGAACATACAGATACGACTCTCTAACAGGGGGGGGGGGGGGGTGAAGAGTTTGAAGGTGCTGCCGGCGGACTAGGCGGAACAAAGTTCGGAGACAAAGCTGCGGTGTACAGCTTCGGACAGTCAAATACGGTTAATTTGAACTTGAGGGATCTAGCAATTTTGACGTGCGGAGTTTAAAAAGGCTTTGGGCATGCTTAATTTTATGAAGAGAGAGATGGATACTTGTAAGCATTGTCAGGAACCAACCGCGCTTTTGAATCGGCCATAACGTTTACCAGCGTTTCACCGTCATCATCATCCACTGAACGATGCTTGCTAAATGCTTAGATCCCTGACTCATCCCTGTCAAGATGCTGTTCAATTCAAGATAGCATTCGAGGAATCCCAAGAAACGGTTTTCCTTGCAATGTTCGTACACATCCCACCTCCCCCCAAGATTTTTCATTCACTTGGTTAATCACTGGCAGGCATTCCAAACTGTTTTGGCTCGACCGTGACACAGAAGAATGGATGCAACAGGGCAAGGGTATTGTTCGCCTCCTTGTTCACAGAGAGACTCAGAAAATGAGGTTTGTCATGGGAGAGGATGATACTCAAACAATATGCGGCAACTTTCTCGGTAAGTGCTTTTGGGTTCACTCCTGAATCTCAGGTGTCCACGTTTGGCCAGTTTCCCCTAACATGTGGCTTCAACCTGCGGATGAGCGTTCTTGGCTCTGGAATGCCCCTGATTTCTCTGAATCCCCTCCCGCCACCAAAACATTTTCGATTCGGCTTTCCACCCCTGGCGGTCTGTGGCTACTCAGGCCGTTCTTTCCGTCTTCTCACCCACGAGTAAGATGCCGTAAAATCCAGACTTGCATTCGATATGGCACCCATCAATTGAATAACTCAGGTTTCATCATGAATTCATGGCCAATGAAATCAATCAACATCAATGGCTTGCGTCGGTCTTGCTTGGAATGCCTTCACAATTTGGAATTTGAGGAAAGGGGTATACATGTGAAGGCCAAGGAATGAATTGAAGTCTTTCTAGAGCAGAGGCCATAAGCGAGGCACCCGAAGGACACTGGTCTTGGGCGCCGATCTAGATCGCGATCTAGATGTAAGGACCACGTCCAGGCCTCCATAGCCTCACCCCAGTTCAGGCCTGAGTTTGACTCATTCCCTGCATTGCCCATACAGACACGTCCTCGCGATGTCCGCTCGTCGCCGTGTGGTCTTGCGGGAGTAATTTGAGCAATCAAGTCCGAGTATAACCGGCAACCCCAAGCACACATTAAGTTTACCACATGTTGCCCCGCAAAGCAAGGATGCGCATCCCATAACTGTTGTTGTCGATGGGCCGGTAACGTTGTTTTCCCTTTTACCGTCTCGCGCCTTCGGACCTCCTTCGGCTTCCGAGCAGTGTCGCCTGCGTTGGCAGCAATTGAATCGTCCGAATAAAAGGTGATCAATTCTTGACCGTGTTCTTTGGCAAATTTGACCGATCCCAATTCATTTATTTTATCCTTTGGGCGTTGAATGCAGTTATGATTGAAACGTCTCGAAGTTCTCTGCGGTTGAATGTTGGTCTACCCGGTTGACTGCCTATTGTCCTGCTTTGCAAGAATTGAAGGTCTTCTTTCGAACAAGAAGCAAAGCGCATATTGGTCAATGCTGATCGCAACCTTTCATCGTCTGACGTACAGGCGGTTTGGCGCATATTTTGTTTCAAAATTACAACCATGGTAATTTGCTGCCAAATTATTTTCCCTGTTGTATTCTTTTGGTCTAATATACTCATATTTCCTTGGATCATCGGGGAAACAGATGAGTCAGGACTGTATAGAGCCTTCGCGCTTACAGGCGGCAACTGCGCAAAATCGCCCGCAAAAATGAGTGTGCAGCTAAGCACACATTTTACTTACTTAGTCATTGATATGACATGTCACATAGATAAGATTCGGATTCATAGCCCCAAATTATCATCACTTTTGTGCTCCTCCCTTCACACTAAAAGCCACAATTCTCTGGCCCTCTTAACAGCAGGAAAGCTCTGAAACCCTGCTGTAAAAGTGAATAGGCAGACTTCCATCTCTCTTATTGTTTGTTTGTTAGCAAGGCATTTGTGAAGCATTGCTATCAGTTCACACCATTTGGACAGCTTAATAGTTTTTGGCTCATCAAACATTTGTTCAACTCATAGAAATATTTACTGGGCAACCTACAGTCACGGCCAAAAATGATGTCCAACCCGATATAGCAACTCTCCGATGGCCATCTAATCGCGCCATCAAATTTGCAAACCCAGAAATCTTTTCGATTATATACCGACATGCGCTTCCAGTCATCTGCCCTCATGGCACTGCATGAGGCGGCCGAGGCCTATCTCATTTCACTGTTTGAAGACACCAACTTGGCTGCGATCCATGCGAAGCGTGTCACCATGTCAGTGCGCATCTTTCAACGTCGGCTTTGGTACTCACCCCTGCCCAGTCAACCCAAGGATTTGGCTCTGGCCCGCCGCCTGCGGGGAGACGTGGGGAAACAATATTAAGTAATTACCACAGGATGTACTTACATCGGTTCCTTGCTTGATCGTGAAGCTGGACTCTCCCTATCCACACTGCCCTTCGAGCGGAGTTTATAGACACATCTAGTTTGATTCTCCTTTGCTTGGCATTGTCATTCTTGCTGCACGGCTCGACACTCACCCGGCACGACCTGGACACGACCTCAGTCCACCAGTGGACAACCTATTTCTTCGACAACGGATGTAGCCTAATGTAGATATAGGTAGACTAACTGTGTCTATATGGTGTAGACACATGTAGACACAGGGGTCCGTCTACCCTTCGTCTACGGGGGTAGACAGACCCTCTGTCTACATGGGGTGGGAACGCAGTGACAGTCGACCGCGCCGATTCCAGATGAGGCAGTCCCGCGAGCCTCTCGATCGGGTTTATCGACCGCGTCATGAGCAACGCAGCGGCCTCTCTATTTTATGTTCCCTTAGCCGAAATACCGCATTGAAAAAAAAACCCCACTCACGTCCTGCGTGACGTTCCAGTTAGCCTCCATGTGCTTCATGTACGCCTTCACCTCACAGAAAAATGCCCATCCGTTGCCCAGACCCGGATCCTTCTCTTCCGTCGACACGTTCTTTTGCTTGAGTCGAAAGTTTGCGTCGATCGCCAGATATAACGCATACAAAAATCTGTGCCATCGTCAGTCAGTGTCAATTTCCGCTGCCAAAGTGAATTGCTCACTTCATGTGCGCTGGCGCGTCCTCCCAATTTTGGGTAGGTTCTTCCCGGGCTGAGGGCATGCAGGGCACAACAGCGCGCACTCGCCCTTCTTCGTGTTATTTATGCCGGCAGGCTCGTGGCCCCGCGCTGCCTGCTTGAGCATTCGTATATGTCGCCATTGCCTGGTGATCCGCAAGAACTCGTGATAGCGATCCTGTATCCTGATCAGTTTTGATACAATGAAGGGTCAACAAGGCACTCCGCAGCTGCAGCAGTGTGTCGGAACGGTTCTGACATGAGGAGAGCAGCTCCATTTTTCCTTCCAGAACTTCAGCATAGAGTATACAATGAAGGGCGAACAAACCCGAAAGGCACTCCGCTGCTGCACCCGTGTGTCGGAACGGTTCCGACACACTACACCGGAGAACCATTCTTTCCATCAGGACCATTTGTGAAGTTGCCGCTGAAGACCGGCACCGCCGCACAATGGTGCGTACACTCACCTACAGTTTACAGTAAATAACTTCTCATGCTCGATGTCATGAATTCTTGGATGTACTGTAAACACCGTCGTCGGCGACGTCGTGTCCCCCATTCGCCTGTCTCATGCCTCAATCCCTCGTCCTCGATTACTCGTGCACGCTGTTGCGTTCTCCGAGCCTTTATGTGCCCGGTGTTTGCCACCATCTTGTCGCTTGGAGCGGTCGGTAATGCATTTCGTCCAGCCTCGATTCTCCTCTCACAACGTCTTGTCAGTGCCGTCATACGACGCCGGCACACCCCGACCGCATGATCGTTGCGGCAAGCGTGTGCTTTCTTCACCCCGAAGAGGCGCGTCTGTTGCTCGGAGAGTGGGCCACCTCTTTTTCCTACCTCGTGGATGACGTCCTGAATCTCTCACGTTTGTCTCTTCCCCAGCGAACAACTCCCCACTATCTCCTCATGTGCGTTCCACCACTTACGTGTTACCGTAGCGTCCCTCCACCTTGCCCCGGGGCTCCGCTATCCTCCTGTACACACAGACCACTCTCGCTCCTCGTATCACCGTGTATTTCCGGAATGCGCGGCTTTCTCTCTACTTCACGACATCGAGGAGAGGCTCAGAATCTGTGGGGCAAGCTTTTCAAGTGTGGCTGCAAGCTTTCGGCGAATTTATGGCCACGGATAGATGGCGAGTGTAGGCGTTGTATACTCTTGAATCTTGATTGCATCTTGGACCCAGGGAACCGAAGGGGTCTTGATGTTTGGGACTACAAAGAACCTCCTCTTCCGCTCCTCCTGGCTCCCCTCGCCTCTTGTTACGCAAATTGTGCTCTTGCATAACGCGTTAGGTCTTTGCTTGGACAGCTCATTGCACTTCGCCTTTTACTAATGCGTCGCTTCCTTGCCTTGTTATCGTCAAGCAGGCGCGCAGGAATGCGGCGGCGTGGATGCAGCAGCAGTGAACAGTGAATTGATATTGAGTTGTTCTGCACTGAGGTGGTGTGCCATGACTGGCCACATTTTGTTCTGTGACCTTTGTTGAGGTAAAGGAAGGCTTCCATATTATAGAAGATGGTTTTTTTTTGATAGAAATGGGAATGATGAGGTCATTACCCACACCGAATGTATGGCAAGTAGTTCCGTAACCGGGCCGGGCTTCTGTATATAAGTAAGTAGGGATTGTTAGAGTCGCATGACAACTTCTCCCTCCATCCCAATCATATGCCCATTACCTAATCTCTTGTCTTCGACCTATTCGTAGACACGCCCAGGTTCTTTGCTTAACCTTAAGGCGTTTGGAGAGACAGGCGGGGTTTTTGAGGAAGGATGAAAAAGGGATGGCTTTATATCTCCTCGCACTATGTATCTTCCCCTTGTTCTAAACCCTCGAAGGGTCGTCCGCTCCGACCACACGACTCTGACCGCACAAATCCGAACCGCACGACTCGTGAAAGAGAGGCTCATACGAGTCCCTGTTTGTCCCCCTCGTCGCGCACCAAATGTCCATATGCCAATGCAAGGTTGATGCCAAGGGCTCCATAGCACCAGGGAGCCCCGCGTCACCGGCGGAGGTGGATAATATGCATCCGAGCGGTAGAGTTGATGCGGGTCGGATAGGCCGGTCTGTATTCGAGTGCGTCATTCAATTATGCTTTGACCTTGTGAAGCACTTCATGCAAAGTACATTTGACTCTTGTCATTCATAACCTTGGTCATTCAGAATAAAAAATGGTAAGTAGTTTCGTTATCATGCCCTTTCATTGGGCTTTCATTTTCCAAATGTAAGCTCGAAATCATTTGGTGCCTTTCTATTCTAGTAGGCTCCCAGTTGAAAGGACCCTTTTTTGGAGAGGCAACACAAATGGTACCGAGATTCCTCCATTTCGGCCAGTGTCTTCTAAAAATGTCTCACAGGTGCCCGAGCTTGCTTTCGACTGGTTCAGGTGTCTTCAGCGAGTTCCAACTCACGCTGATGACGGCGCGGTTTGATGGCCTAGAATCGATAATCGGGTGGTTCGTGGTTTGCAGGAGCAAAATCGAATCAGAATTGCTTCATGACTCGATCGAGTTGTCGATTCTAATGTCACCACAACTGGCACGCGCTCACACACGTCCTCTTTTCTCGCTCATATTATGCACACTTCTGGACCAAACCTCGATTATAGGCGCGTACCTGGGCCTTTCGGCTAACCTCCACTGCGTTCTGACCCCCTCCTGAGCCGAGCTCAATCAAGCTGCCTGGACGCCCACACATCTTTCGAGGTAAGCATCTCTCCTCTTTTGGTTGGGGCGATAATGAGTATCTCCTCCAGACCAACACGGCAGCGGCCAACGTGTACGAGGGTAATGGTCCGTCTCTTCCACCTCCCCTGATCGTGCTGACCGCTGCCAGAAAATGATCCTCATCGGACAGATTATCCGTTGTTTGGCTGATCTTCTTGACCCTCGCATCAACACATTTGGGGATGCTCAAGGAAAGGCTGCCGCCTACTCGGCATTCAGCCCATGGGAACCGTAACATCCAATGTACCCGAAGAGTCTAGAGGGCATTGCATTTTGGGCAAGTATGTTATCTCTCGCGTTGGTGAACTGCTTTTGACACCGTTTTAGTTTTTTTTGCGGGGTCTCATTGTCGAGTTTGAACGTACCCAACTACGGTTCAGGAGGCAGAGTCCGATTTGGCTCCTGTGGGAATGATGTTTGAGTATATTAGCGAACCATTGTATTAGACTGATGCAAGTGTAATTCTGCCCGGTGATGGGTCAATTGTGACAGATTACAGAGACCATCAATCGACTCAAGAATCGATCCCAGAATCGCCATCTGTCACATCTGATCGCTTGTCGAAGCCAGAATCGACACTTGAATCGAATGCGAGAATCGAAAGCAGAATCGGGAGGCAAGTCAAACGACTTTAGCAATGCGCACTCTGACACTCTTATGGACATTTTTTCACGATCCCAGAATCTCCTGTAGGGCACGGTGGGGTGAGTTCAACACTCCAGAACTGTTGATATGGTACTGCCGGTGGGCCATCGCATCTCTCTTTGGATTCTCTTTCTTCCCTGTCAGGCTTGTGGGCGCAGGCAGCGCGATGAGCAGCCGCAGTACCATCCCTCACTCGCGCTCGAACCCGAAAAAAGGAAGAAAGGTATTGAAAAATTGGTTGTCATCCCCAAACTAAATACAGCACTCCTACATTCATTTGCTTGAATATGTTCAGTTGACGAGACGGACCAACGCCGGCAATTCCCATTCACCGCCACGCCCCACCGAGTGGAAATCACGCTCGACACTGCGAAAAGACTTGTGACAAGAGAGGGAATGTTGGAGGGATGCCTATTCGATTTGTTCAGCAGAGCTAGATAACACGTACCTTCTCATACCTGAACCAGACAAAAGTCTCCATCACAAATCTCCTTCAATGAGAGTCTTTTTTCCGGGCTGCCGTTGATCGCCAGGAGTTTGATCCGTTCTGTTCATGCACACTATTTTCATTTTCCAGCACATGGTACTAAATGGGTATGCATGGTATCGCACTGTACGCTGTGCGACCATCTTATTCTTCCACATGTTTCACTTGGTTATCACAGCTGTACAATTCATTTCCGGTTACTTATTTATTAGCCGCCTCTGTAGTATCAATACGTAGCTGGTCAGTGCTATTAAATCAACTTGACCCCACCTTACAACCACAAAAGTTTGGCCAGCGGATGTAAGGGAACGCTGGGTTTATGCTCACAAAGAGTATTTGGTATTTGCGCTGGCAACATGAATTATGTGTGAAGGGAGAAAAAAGAGTGAACACACCTGTCGGTTTAATTTCCGCCAACCCATTTTCAACATCTAGTGCATTTTCAGGACCAAATCCAGATCCCCTGAGTAAACAACTACGAATAGCACACATCAGGTACTCGAATCAACAATAAATGGGGAGGATCAAGGCGATATCGCGCTGGTGGTGACTACGAGTGTGCGGAAAGATGCAATCAATTGAACGGCACGCCCCAAGGACATGGACCGTCACTGTTTGGTGGAGAGCGAAACGCTTGGACGGCGTGGAGCGCTCGATGACGGGACGGAGGTAAGCCCAAACGGGGAGCAACGTCGTTACGTGGGGCTTCGAAAAAGGCGGCGGCGTCGACGCGTCGTCGAGAGCGGCGATAGGAAAGAGCATGTCATGGCATACAAAAGCCCATGGCCCGAAGACGCGTCTGCCACGTTAAACAGCGTTAACCACACGCTAATTTAGGAACAGAAGATGTTGTGGCGATTTTTGGCTCCCCAAAAACTCGAGTTTTTATTTTGGATCAAAGTAAGGCCCCACGAAATCAAACTAACACCGGCTGCTAATAACCCGGGTAGCGGATTTTCCGAGAGAACGGTCAATGAGCCTCAAAACAAAGCGGACGAGGAGTTGCTGGCGGAAGCTCATCCCCGGTACATCAGACTGCAGCGCGTCTATTGCCGAAGGAAAATGGTGGTATGAATAAATCATTAGGGAAAGCCCCGGGTTTCGGTGATACTGCCAGCTGGCACGTGTGTAATTTGTTTTTTATCGAGCTTTAGTTCTGCAGAACTATGTTTATATTATGTACTCATTCCACTTTTGCACGAAGCAAGAAGAAAAAAACAAGGAGCCAAAATACATTATAATGCACTGGATGGTGGGTTCCATTGTGAGGCACGGGGTTCAAAATGCCATTGTGAGGGCACGTAGTGCAAAATCCCAGGGGAACACATGTGGAATACATTATGATCCACGGGGTTCAAAATTGATTGTGTCCATTGCCCTCACTCACAGGGCATTTAAATCAGGAATGCAGGGTGTCTATTCTGTGACGGAGAGCTTTTGCAGAGCTAGTTCCAGTACACGGGGAAAGTTTGGTGGTCGCACAAGCAGATAACAGGCCTAAGAGTTAGATTGACCAAGTCCCTAACCACATATTTAGGCCATATGCCCACTCCGCAAACTGTGTACCATTATTTCCTACACACCAAAGTAAGACCGATATGCTAACTTGCTTGCAAGTACACGCGGTTTCCCTCCTGGTTCCTCTCTAGCACCGTGATTCTGACCTTCTGACCTTCCAAGTTATTGGGAAGTTGTTCAGTTCAAACGGCGAATGCAGCACAATTGAACAAGCCCCACTCACTGGATTATCATGACTAAACAACCAGTCTCACCGGTATTGCAGAGTATTCTAAATACGTCGTCACAGTATTAGGTGAGTATAAAGTTATATGATTTTTTTTTGGTCAACCTTATATAACCATGCATCTCTCTCTTTATAAAATTAAGCATGTCTGAAGCCTTTTCAAACTCCGCCATCTGTCAATCAGCTTCTTCGCCCGAAGATCTTCCACAATTTATTTACTTCGAACCATGTAAACCACGGAAAGATTCATAGCAAGGAGCGTGCAACTCCAAAACTCACACATCAGGGAGGGGATGCGAGGCCGCGAAGCGGCCGAGCAGCCGCTTTATATTTTCAAATGGCCAGTGAACTAGCAAAAACGTCGAAAGATAAACAAAGTTGCAAGTTGCGTTTCGATGGCTGGCTGTAAACAATCAGCTATAAATCGTTAACACACAGTCAGAGGCCAGAGGGCAATCGCACTAGAATATTGGTAAGAGAGAGAAAATTTTTCATATCACAACGACAGTATATATGAGGTTAGAGTTTTCACCGACAATGTGTGTGGCCTGTAATGAGGTCGACCAAAGTGCAAGTTGAATTAATGTGAATTTAAAAAAAAAACTCACAGTCGGGGCCTATGCAGTAAGGTACCTAGTTACTGGTAAATCACTTTTCACGTTACATGGACGATATATACTCAGGTTCCGGTTCATCATGAACAATATTTGTGGAGGATGAGGCGGGAAAAAAGTACAGTTTGAATTCATGTGTAACCAATCGTTTATGCAGCCGGTGGAAGATTTACAGAATTATTTTTGTGTCAAAAAATGTTGTTTCTACGCCCCAGCAGACGTTGTTTGACAAAGTTGAACATGTGAGGACGTTCCGGAGTCATAAGCGTAGATATGGCCACTGATCTCTTTCTTGCCCTGCTTCCACCCCTACGGAACGCACTCATTTCGCCGAGGCGGTTGCCAATGGCTGAGATACATATTGCCGTTGGGGCTTGAATCGAATCTGCGATTGGGGCGGCTGGAGTACCGAGTTCAGCAGCCTTACAATCGTGAAATATCTCATCTCTTATGTGGATGATCCTTCTGAGCGGCGGGAGGACTATATGAATCCTAATAGTCCACCGTCCTTAAAATGCTTTAGCTGTGGTAGAACCTGTCACTGCATTCAGTTGTTTAATCTATCTGGTTTTTGTCGAGTCTCTGCTCCGTTCGTTGTTTCTGAAAACAACTTCGAATTGAATGTACTGTAACAATGATAAAGTAATTTACTCCTCATCCTCATCGGCGTCCATCTCCCCGGCATCGAGACCCCTCAATTTGCGGTAGTGAGCTGCAATCATCGCAGGCTTCGTCATTTTTTAGTGAATTTGAGGTTATATTATTGGAATTTATCAGAATTGTGCTGAGCAACGACCGAATAATAGTGGCTTATGAGCTGAGTGTATTTGAAGGAGAACTTTCTGTGAAGGGAAGTAAGCGGAGCGACGAGTCCATTTCAGATTTGATCCAGAGTACTCCCAAATATGCGCGGATGGACCAGCAGAGGGCAACATTCCACTGTACATCTTCATAAGTATTGTCATCATCGGAGCGGTGGCAGTTACTCCCGCAAAGTGATAAATAGAAAGAGGAGCCAGAGGTGTACTCGAGCTCTTCGCTATGCTCATCAGAATATTGTGCATTCTGGCAACGACCATTGGTCTGCATATTGCATCCACGGCGCCAAATGTTGCGGACTTTGACACTGAAAAACCAATTTCGACCAACAGTTTTGAACTGACACTGAGCTCCAGGGCACTGCGCAAGGCACAGAAGGTTCTCCATCACTTTCCCAACCTTGCACTGAAAGTTCAATGGTGTTACTTAGATCATTTACTGGCTTATTGCGCTGACTGAAATATTCGCAATTGCAATCCAGAATGGACCGACATTGTCTCTTTCCCTATTCGACTTCTACTCCAGCTCGTCTGGCGCGCCATTTTCCCTGCTTATTGGATGTTCCCTTGTGGTCACTGGGGCGGCTCTCCGGCTTAAATGCTAGGCTCGTCACCAGCCTGCCTACGGCGTTCTAACAAGGCGAGCTTGTTGCCGTAGGCAGGCTGGTACTTCTCGGAGCCGCCAAAAGGGCTGTCGCGGAGTTTGAAATTCAAGTGACCTTTTAAAAATCTTACTCATTTTGTGCTCAATTTTGAAGCTTATTTTTTTGGTTGAAGCGGGGAAAATGAATGAAAATTGTATCCCTCCAATTTTTGCCTCCTTACATTTTGTATTTGTGGGACAGAACACCGTAAAACTTGAGGGTAGTTTTAGTGGCAATCAACTTCGGACCGTGATCTCCGGAATTGCCGCAGCTCATTGCATCATTGCGTCATCGGCCTCACTGACTTAATTTCAAACTCCGCCCCAGCTCGATTGACACATCCGAGAAGTACCAGTCTGCCTACGGCAACAAGCCCGCCTTGTTAGAACGGCGTAGGCAGACTGGTTACGAGTCTACTTAAATGCTACAAAACTCTCGGGAGGCACTTTACATTTGAGGCCGTAATCAGCGAAGATCACCAGCTTGTGAAGGATGGGCCGTACAAGTATATACGCCATCCCAGTTACACAGCCGCGGTACTCGCATATATTGGCCTGATGATCTACTACGGTAGTGAGGGGGACATGGTTTCGGGGATCCTTTGTTTGCGGCACTATCCTAGGCAAGACCTTTGCAGCATCCGCCACACTCGGAATGTCTCTCCTCATTTGTGGGTTGCTTGGAAGGATTCCAAAGGAAGACAAAGCCCTGAAAGTCAAGTTTGGTCCAGAGTGGGATATTTGGGCGGCGGAGGTTCCTTACGTCCTGATCCCCAAAATCTATTGATGCTAAATAGAGCGACAGACGTATGTAGCCTTGAAAGTACATACTTATGATACAATATGAAAGTACGCTTCGCTCCGACAGGACTTGCAGAGGGCCGAGTCGATGAGTCGATGAAAATGCTGAGATATATAACAGTCATATGTAGCAAGATATGTAGTACGTATGTGACGGAAGCGTAGAGTACGAGTTCCGTCACACGGGGGTGGCGAATCTGACTGTTGTAAGTTGTAGATTAACCGAAGAACTACTACGTTACAAGTGGCTTTATATACTACGGAAAGAGTGGCTGTGTGTGAATGAATATAAACGGAGGCAAGTAATGATGGTTGTTGACTCGCTGTACGAGCTCGTTGAATACGATAAGAAGAAGAATTAATGAGAAGTAAAGAAAGAAAGAAAAGATAATAGTAATGGATTGCGTACAAGTGTGCAATATGTATGCAGCCGTTACATATGCTCCAACTCGGCGTTTACCGGCGAGTTTACGTCTCCATGTTGGTGTCGCCGTTGACAGCACTGCTGCCGCTGAGACACTTTCCGAGAGGGTTGGCCGCCTCAGCCTCCTTGGCAGCCCTGTGCTACTCGTAGTCGTCCTTGGCTGACTTCTGCTTGAGAGCCAGCTTCGCACGCTGCTTCACGGAAAGCTTTTCCTCAACCTCTCCCGAACGCTTGAAAGTGCACTCGCCACGCCTCTTCTCAATCGCGCGATGACGACACCTCTCCGCTTCCAACATCAAGGAGGTCGCACGCTGTTCGAAATCGATGTCGACAAGCACCTTCCCAACAGGGATGGTGGCATGGGGATAGATGTCCGTGTCACGGACCATGAACTCCTGTAGTGTAGGCATCTCGATGCCGTTCTCAGGCCAGAGGGTAAGGTCGTTGATGGAATCGGGGTGCTAGCGCGCAATGAGTTGACGCCCAGTTAAGATGGAAAAGAAGTTAAGGAGCGGTGATCTCTTACGGGGAGACGGTTCACCAGACGACGAATCCGCTTACTTGAGGTGGACATTGTTTCGATAGTTTGGTAAAATTGCGGACGATGAGCTCACGAGCACGATTAATCCAAAGAAACAAGCATAAAAGAGAGAATTCACGCACATCAAGCCATGGCGGATTCATCCGGTCCTTATGTTGGATGTACAGCTCTGAACAATCAAAATGGACTCAGAATTTGAAATGAGCTCAATACTGGACTCCATTATCACAACATTTCCCGGTCGACATACTGTAGACAACTTGTGCCCAGGTTTTGCGTATAATGTCCGCCTACTTTTCAACAGCACCGACGTGTTTCGTCCAAGGAATGCTTGACTTAGAATTGGAATTGGTACGGTAGGTAGGTGGCGGATACCAGGGCCGAAGGCGACTTCCGTAACAACTGAACCCCAAAGAGGCGACGCGGGAAAGGAATGTCGTGCGGAGTGGTCCCAAAACGGTTTATTCGACGTGGCAATAATCTGAAGAGACCGTTGGAGTTCAAGCCACAATACAGCTCTAAAAATCGACTTGGCTGAAGTCCCCGAGCGACGAACTGTGGGGTCATGAATAGTCAAAATTCGTACGGAAATAGGGTGAGAACTGTGCTGAAATGCAATATAACTGGCTGCACTGTGGTACAGTATAGTAGGGTTCCTTGGATAGTGAGACATCCTTGGGTATTCTTTTATTTTCAAAACTCCCGAGCATCCTCCGAGGTCGAAATTCCTACTTCCCGTACATTATGCACTCTAACCCTGTCTACCAAATAAATTTCAGGCCGGGAGACGCGTTGGCACTTAAAGGGGAGGTCATTTGGTATAACTCACTACCCGATCAAGCCATCAATCACTTTCCTTCTCATCGATTGTGCATTAATCCAGCCACCATTGGCCTCAACTATTTTCCTTATTAAAATTCACCCTCTTGGCTACAAACTTCCGTGGAAAAGTCGGGCAATTCGACCGAGATTGACGCGTCTGGCTGCGAAAGGCGTGACCACCTCCGTTGGCACGTGATATATTTATTGACAAGCGTGATCTATATTTCCATCAGAGACCCTGACGCGCGAGGATGTGACGGTGTCTTTCCTTATCCACCGGGAATCCTGCGTTTCGCCCACGCAGTGACTGCAGAGACCGCGGAACCCTGTTGTCGCGTTCCTGAACAAGTTCACATGCATCGTTCGGGGGTGCATTTGGCCCAACGGCTGTGCTCCAGAAGCCCCAAATATCATAGGCCATTATTTCTGTTTGGTCTTTAGACCACTCGTGTTTTAAAAAATCATTCATACCTATCCGATTCAAGACCTCGCCAAAAGCAGATACGTCATCCATTGGTTCGCCAGTCCCATTCAGGAACGGTTTAATTCCGACGGAGGCTGTTATTTCAAGGTCCTTTCCTACGTTGGTGCTTCGGAGTGTCTTGAGGAAATCGAGGAAATTGACAGAATCATCAGGGTTGAATTGGTTGCATCCGATTTGGCTTTGGTTGGGGCTTGAGCCAGGATACTCCCAACTGTTATATGAGACCTTCAATTAACCCACATCTGACAGCAGAAGAGACAAACTCGAAATCGATTCCATCCAATTTGTACGTGGTAACGACGTCCTCGATGGCATTGGCAAATGCTACACGGCTGGCATTTGTGGCAACAGCACTGGAGTAATAAATAGAGCCAGTCCATCCGCCAATCGAAAGGAGGATCTTCAAGTCCGGATTCTGGGCAAATCTGTATGAGAGTGGGTGACAGAAGGGAGGGTGAACGCGTGCCTTTCCTTTCGCCTCCGCCACAAAAGATGTTAGACCAGCGTCGATCGCGCTAATGTTGATGAAAGGCGGGTTGAGAGTCGTGACTCTGTTCTGTGCATATCAGCCCAAAACTGTTCCTCCGATACAAGTGGGGAGGTAACGTACGCAAACGCGTATATAGCAGTCGTGTATTTGTTCCAAGAAATCGTGGGCTCTGGGACCACCCAGCTCGCGTACCAGCCGGACGAGATGAGTGGGGGGGCGGGGGGCCGCTGCACGTGAGACAACTGGCCAGCGGCCAAGGTACGGGTCCGGCCGTGACTAAAGTAAGCACATGAGTGAGCAAGAAAAAGGAGAGGGAAGGCATGGTAAATAAATGTGGAGGCAATTGGTTTCGTCCATTTCATATACTGGTCAAGGCCCCCGGTTACCGACACCCTAAAGTTGCCCGATTGCCAACCGTTGTGATCGGGCTACAGCCCCAGACTGGTGACCAGCTGTCTATGAAAACAAGTTTCCAAACCGCAATCTTCCAGATCGCCTACAAAGATCAGATTTTTATTCTGCAAGTACGTTTACATTCATCCAGTTCAGATAATTGTTGACCGTAGCAAAACTATAGATCGGAAAAAATGCTTTCAGGCGGTCGCTTGTCAAAAGCTTTGATGCAACTTCTGTCAAATCCAGACAGGGCACTATGGACCAATGTAGCAGACTCCCTCTTCACAAGATGAAACTACTCATCCACCAAGCTTGCAGCCTCCTGGTGTAGTTGCTTTCCGGTGCTCATTTGTCGCCGCTGGGAAGCACGGGATTCCAAGCCTGTGCGGCGACAAAATACAGCGATGTCGAAATCTTATATTGACTAACGGCGACAAGATCGAGATATTCAAGCATCAAAGATGGGCGGCGCCATGTCGGACATGTGGAAGAAATTTTGGTCAATCCTGAAACCGAATCGTCGCTAAGCTAACATCGATACTCGGCGCAGACGATTTAGATCACCTCACCCCGGGACTTTTTCGTCAAGCCTCGCGTAACATGCTCTCCTCCTTTGAAGTCCTGTGCCCGTCGGTCATACCGGGCCACCCAATACTCTCGCACACTTTCGCGTCCAAATATAAGCAGCACATTCTCTTCTTCGTCACACTGAACATTTTCGAGGAGACAGATCTCTTTCACGTGTGGTACCCCCGTTGAGCGAGAGCTCCGTTTCGAGATCTTCAGAAGCGGCCTTTTCGATTGCACAAATTACGAGATGCGGGGTGAACGTCGCCATTACCTCTCACAAACAATTACAAGTTCGCGACTCGCCCACCATCACGCCCCCCAACTCCTCGTTCAGAAAGTGGTCAGGATGTGAATGTTACAAGCCAGACACAGATGACTGAGTCACAGATCCCCGCCGATAGACCGCTCTCGATCTGTTCATGAATCATTAGTCTATTGAGAACCTTACTCTTAGGCGGCACATGCCCTATGATCTGAGGTTTGGTATTCGATGTACCCGTTATACGACGGGTAATAGCACGATTATGGGACCGGCTAGTCGTTTTCGAGCATGTCTTCAGATAGCGCCCAAGGCCCCCCGCAACTCCGGCAGCATCGCTTGCCTTTACTTTGCTGTGGTTCCTTCAGTTTCAGCATTCTCTACATGCGTAGCTAATGACGAAACTTTCTTTGGGGGGCTTTCGTGAGGAAACCAGCTTCAAAAAGGGATGGTACTGTGATGTTTTCGTCTGTCTGGCGTCGACGTTTGCTATCACTGCATTTTGGCAGGTTCTGGACGCACCTGGGCACAGGTGCATCCAGATTTGGCGAGATCCGTCCAGGCGCCTCGGCGGGGTCTGCCCTGGTTTGCCGAGCTACAACCGAGGTGCCTAGACAGACCTCGCCAAATCTGGACGCAGGGTGCGTCCAGAAGCTGCCAAAATGCAGTGTATCTTGTTCCCCATCCAGACGAGAAATCGTTGGACTACAGGTGGAAGCGAGTGCATCAAATTGAGATTTTCTTCGAGCTGGATGAAACAGTGTTACATTACTTCCAGTGTAGTCAAACAGGATATCCGACTTCCGTTTAACGTCATTGAGGATTTGAAGGACGTTGACAGGACAGCATCGGGAAACGTACCAAAAGTGCCTCAATCTCTCTGAAGAACCCCGCACACAAACTGAGCACTTGCCCTTCTAGCTGCTAAGTTTGGTTATCACGTCCAGCACCGCAACTATTTTCAGAATGATGGAGAAACGCACCTGCTGGTTCTGAAAATCTGAAACTTTCGGATCGCCACCGACGGGTTGTTAGGGTGATGTATGAAAAATTGTATGCCCTTACTCATCATTTGTATCGAACGAGGCACGGGTTAGAACCGACAACCAAAGCGTCTGTCAAGAGAGACTAACTCATCACCTCAATATCATCGGTCTTATTGGTCTTAATCTGTCATCTTTGCGGTTCTGGCTTCTAATACGTACAAACATCATGTACGGCATCTGCAATCTTAGCGTTCCCCCTCATCTTGTGCGGGTCTGTCCGAGTTCTTCTGAGTCTACACCAGAAAGAATTAGAAGATAAATGAATGCAGAAAATGAAAACTTATCTTTGAGCTGTCACTGCTAGAGGACACAGAAGGGAAATTGGGCGCAGATGCAAAATGTAACCTTCAGCAATGGACGACTTCCCATGAGGATATTTTATCCTTCGAGCTTTTGGAGGATGCCAGCAATGAGATGAATCCACAAAAAAATTATACATGTTGGATTTCGGTAAGTAGAATTATGTTTCTGCCTTTGAGTTGGCCCGGCATCTCTGAGATCCTGGTGAGATGACCTTTGGGTGTGGGTGGTACAAACTACGGGCTTCCGGTTTCAAGCTGGAGGGAAGAGGGTTAGGGCTTCAAACCGTCCCGTAAAATTACGGAACGACGGGCCGTAAACACGGTTACGCACCCGTACCGTTGGCCAAAATTTCAGCATAAATTACGCCCATTTAAAAACGGGATTTTACGGGTTGAGTTTAGCGCCTCGCTGGACGGTTCTGGCATAGTTAAATCTTCGTAAGATGACCAATTGAAAGCCCGAAGGAATATGCTTCCAATGGCCAAACCGTCTGTTAGAATTTGGACTCCTAGAGATGGTGTAGACTCAGAAGAACTCGGACAGACCCGCACAAGATGAGGGGGAACGCTAAGATTGCAGATGCCGTACATGATGTTTGTATATCAGTAGCGTAGTAATCGAGCAGGACGTAAGCATGATTTCCAACACTCCCACTCTGCGAGATAAGCAAGCTCCCACTGAAGCGAAAATAAAACAGAGGGAGAAGAAAATGATAAAGAAAATGCTTCCACTCAATCAAAGCAGAGCTTCATAACGAATTCCAATGTGGTTCGAAACCTCCTCCTCGAGATCCGAAATATCGTGGCATGAACAGTCTTGCCTGTCGCAATACCTATCCGGAATGACCAAATTTAGGACGCGAAGAAGGTCGATGAAGGGGAGAGGGGGGATGGCGACCAGTCAAAAAAGATGGATGTGCGACATACGTTTCGTGAACAGCGTTGGAACGCTCGTGCGCACCAGGACGGTCGAGAATCCAAGCCTTGATATCCTTCGGCATATCCGCAACACAGCGAGCAGCGATGTGGTTACGACGACCACAGCGATGACAGTGATTCTCGTTCGTGGGATCACACCAACGATAACCATTCTTGTCCTCCATACCCATGCCATGCCCGTCATCACCGGAAGAGTGTGCGGCGCCATCGCTCTCGCGATGTCCGGACTTTCCGTGACCACTCCCACTCGACGCGAACCCCTGACGCGAACTGTACGATAATTTCCAGAGCCACCTCATTGTTCAGGTTTCGCAGCCTATTAGGTGATCTGGCTGCCGCTCATTGGGCAGGTGCTTATTCTGCTCCTGCTGCATTGCATGCAGTGGTACTACTTACAACCTACTACAGACTACAACCGAATTTAAGTGTATATGGCTGCGACGAACTTGTTGTTCATACACCGAATCGCTGGGTCTGGTTACTTCTGGCTCTTCATAGTCAAAGCGTGGCTCTTTCGTGGTGTCAGTGGCTCCAGTCGACCAAGGCTACATATTTTGAGTTAAGATTCCGAAACAGTCCTCTTCCATGGGCTCAGCAGGGCCTGGCATCGACAGCATCAGCACACGAACTGCCGGCTTACTTTCTGCAACGGCTGAAACCATTATTTCGTAACTGTCCTTTCCGCCGAGGAGCAAGGGCACCCTGTCCCTCACGGAGCGTCCATTCGCCCATTGGGCTTGAGTCAGACAGACCATCCCTATGCTATGTAGCGGTGTGTCCATCCGATTTTTCCCGATGCGACAGATTAGGTGACCTCGCATCCGAGTTTTTCCGGGTTAATTTTCTAAAACTTTGTGACGGCCTTGATTCGATCCTCCTCGTTGGATTCAACTCCTCAAAAAAATTGTGGAATCTGTCCGACGGGCAGAATATTCCGAGCGGTGTTTCAACCGCTTTTTCCCGATGCGTCTGATTACGTGACCTCGCATCGGAGTTTTTCTGGGTTAATTTTTCTAGGGCTTTGCGAGGGCGTTGTTTCGATCCTCCTCATTGGATTCAACCCCTCAAAAAAATTGTGGAATCTGTTCGACGGCCAGAATACCCGGAGCGTTGTTTCAACCGCTTTTCCACCACGGCGGCAGATTGCTGGCATCCTCTTGACCACCGATTATCTTGGAATCAGGACGTTCCTCCCTTCGATGTGGTGGTGGTTCAATATATGGAGTCAATATTGACTCGGTATATACGGGATATTTAAAGTCCAATCCTGGGACTTTTAATTTATAGTTCGGGACTTGGAGAACTTACACCCCGTAGCGCAGATTCCCGTCTGGTTCGTGATGGACCAGAGTCCCCGAGCGGGAGAAGTCCTCTCACGCACCGATCCATCTACAATTAGCACGGGTATGTACGAGAAACGAAAACGAGAGTATATACAAGAAGGATGGGACTGGGACTCGCCCTTCCCATCAATTCCAGTCCAGTCCCATTATTGATGGCACGAGAATGGGACTCGGCTATTCGGGCGATGCCTTGGCAATCCTGATCATCATTGGCACGAAGCTCCTATCAATGTGTGACAGGGCGCCTGTCTGCTTTGGGAAGTCGGCCCGGCTTTTCCAGGCAGCGCGGATGCACAAAATTCTCGACCGAGTAAGCTTACATCCGGCATCGGGTTCATTAAGGACATGGTTACATGAGACCAATTAATTATGGTGGGTATAATGTATAATCAAAATACTTTATTAGCACTTCACCTACACTACTCGTCATCATCAAAAGTAAATACCAATCAGCTGCTACAAGCCAAAATATGTAGTATTTTTTGAACTGAGGTACATGAACCCGATCATTAGGATGTATGGCCGCCCTCTGTGGCAATTACTGCCTCAAAAATGGCCGGCATTTGGGCGATAAATTGATCGATTTCCAGGCATGTGATTTTGTGCCAAATGCTAAAATTCAATGTTCACAACGTTGTCCCCTTGCAAAGCGAGCATCCTAAGGTGTGCCAATACATCCCGAAAACATACCAGACAAACTTTAGATGTTGAATGTTGCCGAATATGTGGCAGAAAGGCCATGGCTTTGGGGGATCGGTACAGGCCACATTCTGCTCATGACTGAACGACCTCGTTTTTGATAAGTTGAGTGCCGCATTGGGATCAGAGATGTTGGAACACCTTCTTTGAGGCATATGCTACCATTTGTGATGCATAATTTGTGCCCTGCCCACCCAGAACTGACCGTATTGCTGTGTTTCTCATGTGCGGTACTCTTTCCATCCTCAGCGCTCAGACTGGTTATTCTGTGGTGTAATGGGCAAGATAAACCTTATCAGGGCCAGAGGGGATGGCCAAGTGCATGCCACAACATTGATTTGACCTTGGAATGGCTTCTTGTATTTTATTTCTGGTGTTTTTGGCCAGTCCAGTCATGCTTGCCTTGATCTCAGGCTGTTCAGCCGATGTTGTGATGTCTCTGCACAGCCCAATGAAGTGATTCTTGGGGGGAGACTTTGGTAGGTTATAGGCAGTCCCCCAGGGCATATGTGGATGAGAGGGATTTAGGATTTACCAATGGGTTACAAGGTGATGAGACGATTGGTATTTACTTTTGATGATGAGGAGTAAGTGGGCAAAAAGAATGTCCGATCGGTTTTGGAGTGAGTTCTGGATGAAAACAAAGTATTTTGAGACAAACCAAAATCTGGGGTCCTTGAGACGACTGAACCCGACATTTTCAGCGCTTTTTCGACATCAGATTCCCTTGATGCACCATCAAAATAGGCGAAATACGGAAATCGCATTTTTCCAGTTTGAGCAGCGAATTTTTTCAGAGTATCTCGTATGGGCAGAATTGTGGTTCAAGATCTCCCTATCACTTTCGCAAGTTGAACTATGCAAAAATACACAGCCGTTCGAGCGCTATAGCGCCGGCAAAATGGCCATTTTGAGGTCTTTTGATCAAATTTCGGCAAAATCCGGACGGCCGTCTTTGGCAACCGTCCGTCCGCCGGGACGGACGGTGACGATCCCTACCGAATGCCTCATGTATTAAGCAGATGCCTCGAATCAGTATGCACCTGTTTGTTCTTCACACGATGCCGCCACGTACTACTTTTCCTGTCATACTTACGTCTTTTCGGCTGTGCAGCATGGGTAGGTGTGATCTCTGGAGTGAGGACTTATGGTACTGGGTGGCCAGCTTCTTCCAGACTCACGATGGAATTTCAGCTCACATCTGAGGTTGAACATCCGCAAGATCAACCAACGTTAACCCACGCAATCGCTCGACGTAAGCTTCGCTCCGGAGTTCAAGATGCTTTGAAATATGACGCATCTCGACGCAATTTCCACGTCATGTATTGTGGCGCTCCAAGCCGATAAAAGCTGGGCGTCCCTCGCTCCGCATTCCGCCTCCTCATAATCCCTCTCCTTCTGTATGCTGGCTTGCGACGTTTAGCTTCCAGGATCAAGCGCAAATCATTCAAAATACATCGAGCACGCATCCAAGATCTTCGAGGATCAAGACCCTGGACTCGAGCTTGCGCACAACTCGCCTCAAATCTTGCGTGCGCGCTGTTTTCAGACCGCAACACTCATTATCTGCTTCTCGAGATCACTGGTACAGACCTGCGCTATGCCCTTGACGGCTCCACGTCTCCCGAGTCAAGTTATTTGAATCACTCGGCGTCGAAGGTCAGCAGGCTCTCACCTTGATTTTGTACGCAGTTTCCTCCCCGTCTTGAACCTTTCGGTAATTCGACTCAATCACATAATATGCAATTGATAATTATCTCAGTGCGCCCGGAATTATGGCGAGATCAGAGTGAGCGTTCTGCATCCTCTTATCATCTACTTCCGTTGATGACTGCAAGCCAACGACTGCGCACTTGCGTCCGCCTCGGCTTCTTGCGTCTGCCGCAGCGGCCCAGAATACACTTTTACGGCAACTGTCGTAAGCAGACATCTCTCTTCTTCCCAAACTCAACCCGCCTTGAAGCAGGTCAAAAACCAACTTCTGGACGGACTCCAATCCTCCTCGTCTATCCGATCCGAGCTCTCCTTGGACTGCAAGGCGTCACCCGATTTTATCCGTGTGTGCATCTCAATTCAACCGCTCACGTGCAGTGGGCGTCCCCGTGCCGCGTCTTGAGGTTCTCGATTACTGGATTGTCATGATTCTCGTTGTTGTGTAGCACACCACAATAAATATGTTTCCTGACCATCTGGACGAGTTTCAAATTGTGTCACACAGTTGTACTTAGCTGCACTGTAGAGGACTGATTGCTCATGGTCAAATACAACGAAACGCAACATCAGCCTAGCCCGCCGGAGCGGAGCGAAAGTATGTCTTGTTTTGTAAATAGAGACTTTGCGGTGAGCCACCCGCATGCGGTGCTGGTAGCGCCCTAAACGACGCGTAACCCACTCAAAATGAGCCACCGGCTGCCACCGGACGAGATTGGGTCAGCCACCAGATGACGTCGCGCCTGCGTAGCGCTGGTGGAGCCACTCGGTACCGCATGCCTAGGGAGCCGCCGGGTGGCTACCGGTGGCTCAATACTTCCCAATGCAGAAGTAGAATGAGTGTTCATCTTCTGGTGGAAGCATAATCCGACTAAGGGTGGGTTCGCTATGAGCGAGCCCTACCTTACAGCGTTGACAACGGTGCGTCTTCTATTCCTTCCACAAAATGTGCCGGCGCTTCGTTGGGGACTTCGTTGAAATCATGAGGACTTGCTGAGTGCTCACAACACCGCCGTTCGATGCCCGAATCCCGAGCGTTTGCTGTGATTCCCGGAATGTCTCCCCTGGATACTTCGCAAGAGTACTCTTATTAAGTTATTTCCGTCAGCTCATAACGTGTAAAGAGTATCACACTTTGATTCGTTTCGTTCACCCGGTATGCACCACAATTCACATTATCGGTACAGAGGGAGTTTTTTCGTCGTCGTTGTTGGAGAAATGGCCCCGAATATTCAGAAACTAATGCATAGACACGACTCAAGAGCCTAAATAGCAAATGTGGCCCCTAGGAACTGTAGATACACATGTCATATGTTCCCCAAAAAATAACTGGCCCTCAAGAGTTCAAACTCAGAGACTAGATATCATTTTTGTCTAAGCTATGCTCTATTTTCTATGTGCTTGTCGTACATGAAGATAAATTCATGGGTCGAGTTGAAGGGTCATAGAGGAAAGCCTGGCAATATTGACGATCCGTGTGTTCGCCAGTGTGGTCTCAACGATTGCAAGCAGGATGGGGAAGTTCGGCTAAAGGCAAGTAAGACACTGTTAAGCTGAGTGGACACACAGACCGTACTCTCCAAATTTCCAGTTCCGACTGTGGAACCGTCGCCAGGGAGACTTCTGCTGTATTACTGTAGTATTTTGTTCAATTCGTAAGGCCTTTTTTAGCTTTTTCAGTGTGACGACCGGAACCTTTCGTAGCGCTCGGCTAATCTCGGCTAGCTCGGCTAAGGCCAAAATTGGCTCTGGGACACAGTGACTTACAAAAAATTTCGTAGATTTTTGACCGTGTGACGCGTGACTATACAAATAGAACGAAATACTACAGTATTCCAAAGAACATGCACACAGACCAGGGAGACTATGACTGGTCTGTGAAAAGAATTCGAGGTAAGTTGTTGAGCATGATCATGGCCAAGAATGGAAGATCACCACTGTCTACATAGTAAATCGTGAAAAGGGCTTAAAAGTTGGACGTGTTCGCGACTTTTGAACCGATTCATTTATTTAATGTTCTGTGTTTCATCTGGTGCTCTAATCTTTCAGTATGTTGTTTCTATAGTATAGAAGGACTCCCCGAAAAATTGGGTGAATTATGGATATGCAAGTGACTATCCTATGAATATTTTTAAGTCCATCGGTGCAGACGTCCGACAAGCCTCGGACTTTCGGCCGGTGCTACGTTGAAGAGCATATTTCATCGAGACACCTCAACACGATCACTCAATTGCAGAGAGAAGAATCCTCAATGCACAGAAGTTGTAATAAATAGTATTCCAGATGAGACTGAGTGTGTGACTGTCTATTTAGACCGAAAATGCCATCAACTTTACCTCTAATGTCGCCGAGCGGTCCCGTCAGCTTGATACGGTCAAGATACGGTGCTCTCAGCTCAATCAACGCACCAAATGAGAGGATTCGTAGTCCCTCAGGCTCGTCTGAGTGCGCCATGAGTCTCGGCGGAGATCACTCGCGGGGAAGAGGCACAGAAACCACGTGAGGCCACGAGGCGAAGGATCAAAGGGCCGCTGAGGCGGATGCCGAGACGGCTATTCTATTCCAAGCTGTGTTGATTGACGTCGATATCAGTGACGGGGTGCGAAACCGGGTACAGTGAGGATACCGTGGAGGGCGCGGAGGTGAATGTCCGGTTCTGTACAAACTGAACGAGTAAGCGGGCGGGCACAAATAGAGATAAGGAAGATAAATCGGGACGAGCTTGACCGCTGGAATGCAAACCTTGCATGCGGTCCGTTCACCCTGATCAACTTGGACGCCGTACGCATGGCTTTTACATAACTTCTGGAAGTCCAAAGTTTTCTTCAGCATTGAAAACAGGTAGTGATAGGACATAAGACTTACATGGTAGTGAATACAATGTTTGATGTAACGGCCCGTGCTGCAGAACCCAAGTAAAATAAAGGAAGGCGGTCGTTTATCATAAAGGACTTACGTTACGCGGAAATTCAATGATGCAGATGAAGGCAAGGGCGCATTCGGTGGGAGGCTGCGGGGACATTTCCCAGATTATAGGACGACAAAAAATGAAAATCAACAACAAAAACAACAACAAAAAAAAACAAAAAAAAAAAATGTCACCCGTGTTTCCTCGAGCCATGCATGTAGCCCTCTAGAGAAACATCTCATGAACAAGTTATCAAGCAAAATCATGTCGATCTGACTTGAATTGGTCGAGAAATATTGTGTTGAACACGTCGGCTTTTTTTGGTAGTTTGCGGCTCGCCGGCGCGGAGACAGGCTTGCTCCGAACCTATGGAATGGCTTGTATTTTGACGCACATGACCTGGGACAATAGCAGTCCATTGGAATGGCTTGCATTTTGAAACACGTGACCTGGGGCAATAGAAGTCTATCGGGATGGCTTGTATTTTGACACGCATGACCTGGGATAATAGCAGTCCATTGGAATGGCTTGCATTTTGAAACACGTGACTCAGTGCTATAGAACTCTATTGTATTTTGAAACGCGTGACCTGGGACAATAGAAGTTAATATGTTTTGTATTCCGGTGCCCGGATACATAAGGGGGAGCTCGCTAATACAGAATATTTTTTTCTCTGCAACCGGAGATTCTAAATATTTACAACTAATTCTCATTAAATACATACTCTCCAAGATCCATATCATAAGTATCCAATTCAAAGCCAAGTGCAGCTCTACGTGCGGTGTCATATTCCAGCATTTTCATTGATCCAGTAACAGGTCTTTGCAGCCAGGCCCACTCAAAGGATTTCCAAATACCCAGCACTGCACTGCAGGACGCTATGTGGAAAGCTATACCATACAGTGGTTTGACTCGAGAAATTGCAACAAAGAAAGACCTGATGAAAAATCCTGGTTCCCAATATAAATTGTTGCTCCGTCAAGAGTAATTCCTTAACTCTTGTTGATTGTAATAGCCCATGCAAAGGTAAGTGGTAATTGTGTTCTTGATAGGGACTTCCCAGTTCTGTTGTCCCATCTTATGGTCACAGGAACAACCAAAATCCAGGACAGATCAATTCCCTCCTGACCTGGTGTTTGAGGACCTGTTGAATTCATTTAAACAATCACCCTGAATAATAAGAGAGTCAACAAATACCTGAATATCTGTTGCACTGAACAAACACAACTGATGGAAGGTTGATGCGCATATCAGATCCAGAGAGGTAATCTTCTTTACAATTCCCTGGCAGCCATTTACCAAGCCTATGAAATCAATGTGAATGAATTAGAGAAGTAGAATAAATTTGACACACCTGTTGAAGTCCACACGTTGCAAGGAGTCATGGTTTTTTTTCCCCTTCAGACAGGAGAATCTCCTTCTGCAAGCCTTCTGCATCCTCATCTGGGCCTTTTTCTGCCTCAAGACTGTCGTATTTAGCCAGACATCTAACAACAGGCTTTCCAAGCATGCTGTATTGGGCAGAGTTTGATCCCTATTTAAAGTCAATTTGTGAAATGTGAATCAGAAGGACAAGGGGGACATGCATACTGCCAGTGCTACAAAAAGTGAGAAAACCATGCACAGTGTCCGAGACAAAGATCAGAAAGAGCAGATAGGGGCTAATCACCAAGTGCATCAAAGCTGTTAAAACAGAGTGAGTTTGGATTCATAAAATATAATATTCAACTGAAAAGAGGGGAAGTACCTGAAGGATTGTGGGGGTAAGCAAGGAGGAATGCAGTCTGCATGCTTGCCTGGAGGATTTCGATTGACTGATTAATTCTGAGTTATCGGCGATTACGCGAATTTCGGCCGAAACGAACCGGCGCTGCGTGGCAGCGCCGTCGTGCGAATCAACTTGTGACTTAGTAAACAACGCCGTTTTTCCACGTGACACGCAAATCGGACCACCTTGATAGATCGGGGTCACAAGCTCCCCAATGATTCTCCTGGGACAGACGACTACGATACCTCGACATCAATGTCCGAGTTATCGCCCACCTCATCATCGGCAACCTTGGATTGCCAGAAACGACGTGAGGAACCTGAAGGGGTTGAGTCGCTTTCAAAATGCTTCCCTGGCTAGAAATGTCACCATCAAGTAAGGCCTGTTGCAGCGAATCTATTTCGTGAGATAAGTTGTTGTCCCAAGCCTCCAGCTATGGGCCTTACTCCGTGTCTGGATCCAAAGTAGCGAATACGGTTCCATAGCGCAGGAGTAATCCAAAAGCCGGCCGACATGGCAGGGGTTCGTAACAAGTAATTTATCGTCGTCCAGGAAGCAGAACCCATGATGTTACACAACACCAAACAGTGCGCACAGGCTTGCCCAATTCAGCCTGGATATTTTAACCGTCTTCTCCGCACTCATTGCGCAACATGACAGGGCAAACTAATTCTTCTGGGGTTACTGGGGTTACAACCTATGTTTGACTATTTTATTACTAAGTACTCCTTGCAGGCGCAGCCCAGTGCCTCGGCGACTTTCCCAGATCTCTCTAGGGCCGTGCCTTTCTGGCTATGATGCTTGTGTCTATCGGCTGGGTGCCATGGGACCAATTGCCTAGTTTGCAGTCAAACGGTATTGTTCCCACCGTGGAGTTCAAGCGAGGGACTTGGATATTGCCAGGGCTGAGTGGGAGAAACGAAAGGCGAAGGTTCACACTTATAAAAGACGGCCACAGCAGCGAGTTAGGTACACTAACTTTGAAAAATTTTGTCCAAAATTTCGCCATTTTCAACCCTAGACTAGGGTTACCCCAATTTTTCTGAGACAAAAATTTTGAAGGTAAACCCACCATATGTTCCTGCTAAATCTCGAAGATCTAAGGATTTTGCTCAAAATTACAATTTGACATGAACTGATGTCTGCAACCATACATACGGCGCAGGTAGACCAGTGACTGGTCTGTCTATGAAGGCAAGCCTGTCGATAGACAGACCAGTCAATCTGAGTTTGAACTACCAATGCAAAAATCTTACCAAAAAAGGCTATTCCGGACCGCGGTTACCGGGTATTTCGAGTTCAAGGACTTCTCCGACAGTAAGATTCACCTAATAGAGTGATCAGTAGCAAGGAGTCGGGCCCAATTTTCGCTCGGTCGACACGTCGACCAGCTCGCATTAGGACGGACACCTGCACGGAATGAGCTCCAGATTTTTGTCGTGGCTGGTTATATGTTTTCCTCGTTTAAATTGCTCCCTACTATCCCCCCGGAGAGCTCGGACACTTAAGCAGAATTAATGAATATCATCGTTTCCAGGGGGGTTTCGGAGGAATCCGAATAGAGAGATCGACTGCAATCAGAGGGTACATATAAGGTTTGACTCGAACCACCCACTTCCCGTCGAACAACACTGAATGTTTTGTGGGAATGTTTTGTTGAGTCTTGTGATGTC
The DNA here is from genome assembly GCA_029378375.1 of Mycena olivaceomarginata. Classification (NCBI taxonomy): domain Eukaryota; kingdom Fungi; phylum Basidiomycota; class Agaricomycetes; order Agaricales; family Mycenaceae; genus Mycena; species Mycena olivaceomarginata. The sequence goes on along the minus strand of JARKIC010001673.1, from coordinate 4,813 downwards.
CGCAACCATACACACGCCGGGCGCTAAGGGCGGCAAGGACCACCACCCTGCGCAGCGCGAGCCGCCGTCACCGGTATATTGGGATCCAATGCAATGACATCACCGGATACGAGCCAAATTTCCGTCTCGGTTGGTATACGAACATTTGAGAATACTGTACAATTCCGCCCAATTCGGCGGTCACGCGTCACGCCCATTTTTTTCCATTGCGGCAATAATTTTTTCTCAATTTATCGGAATTCTTTTGGATTTTAATTGTACTAAAATTTCAGGATCGGTGCCGGGCGCGGATTTGGTTTCCGTCCAATGGTACTAAAGTCAACCTCGGACAATTCCTACCCCCCTTCTTGACCCTGAAGTGAGAGGCACTATATGCATATCGGTTTCGCCAACAACCACCAAAAAAATTCAAGTCGTCACAATTCATTTGCGGGGGGGGGTACAACTGTGCTTTATCAAATACACATGATTGGCAGCAAGGATGCGCGCATGCGCGAGCTGCTGGGCAATTAGAAACTGGGCAGCAACTTCTACCCTTCGCTGGTCGCCGTCCACATGCAGAAGGCACGTGAAAAAATATGTCTCGGGGTCCCGACCGTGTTCAAGCAGGAAGTCGACAGATTCAAGGCGCTCCGTAATTGTTAGGCAGTCGATCCCTATGTACATAATACGTGATTTTCAATCATTCTAAAAGTTGTGACGACGAACATTGCTCAACCGCCCTCATTTCTTGTATGAAACCAGCGTCAACTTGAACGCCCATACTAGGGTGTGTTGACCCGGGATTGTTCGAATATCCAATTGTGCTGCGAATTCTTCCACCATGGTTTGGAAAACGCGCCCTAGAGGTCGCTCGGCTAACAGGTCTGAGTTGACCAGAAACGATATAGAAATTGGAACCGTTGAGAGTTTCAACAAGGATTGAAACCCTATGAGTCGCGGTTTAGCATGATGAAACAAAAGGTTTGAGAGGATGGACATTGCGCAACGACGCCCAGATCGTGTTCGAAGGTGGCATCGTGAATTTCGGCGTCGGACATCTAAAGGAACAGTTTGCCAAGCCAGGCAACGAAGGTCATGCATATGGCTTACGACCCCGCCTGTCCATGCAATAACGGAACGGTGAAAGACTGGTGAAAGGAGAAGCGACCCGCGATGATGACGTGGCGATTGCGATTGTCATGTGACTTTATTCAAGCCACGTTTTCGTTGAATGATGAATCGTTCGGCAACCCCGCCATTCCAGGGGTGATCGCAAATCGGTCGCAAGACCGAATATGTTTTGTATTCCGGTGCCCGGATACGTAAGGGGGAGCTCGCTAATACAGAGTTTTTTTTCCGCATTCCAGCATTTCCGTGATCCGGTAACGAGTCTTTGCAGCCAGGCCCACCCAAAGTTACGGATACCCATCCAGCGCCCCGCGCGCTGGAGAATTTTCGATGAGTCTGCCTTCGCTAAAAGGCGAGGCGGATTTTGGGACGCCTGAGAAAGGCTCGGCGTCCGCTGGGAATGACTACGAAGACGGCGGCTGGACTACCGTCACCCGTAAGATCTCCCGATCTCATCGAGAGCATAGCCGCTCGTCTAGAGGTAGCCGCGACAGCGGCCCTTCTGAGTCTGGCGATTCCGACACTGAGTCCACGATTGCGCAAGCTACGAATGAGCGCTGAGGATGCTCTCAATTTGGCGCGCCGATGCGAGGCATACGCCGCGCAGTTGCGCGCAGGAGCAGGGGGAAAGAATGCACCTCTGGCAACAGAGGGGCGCAACAACGTCCGACCGGACGTTCAGGAGCACAGGGGTGAGACCCCTGTGCCTGAAGGCTTAAACGATAAGCCTAAACCGATTACTTCAACGTCGCGCAGAGCAACGGTTGAAGAGGTTGAAGATGAGGATGACCTCATCAGCTTCAGCCCGAAAATCGGCCCCTCCCGGAACAAGGGGAAGGGTCCAGACCCAGGAAACTGGGGGGACGTCAGTTCCTTGCATGACTTTGACGAACAAGAGCTGAGAGCGCAGAGAGAGAGGCTAGAGAACTATGCTGAGATTAATCGTATTATTAAACATGAGGAGGTTACTCCCAGTAATATATTCTCTCAGTTTCTAACAGACCTCAGTCGTCGCCTAAAGCGTCGACCCGGAAGCGCTCTCGAAGTCCTAAGTCAAAGAAGGCTAAAGGAACCAAGCCTCAACCTCCCGTGGTTGAGTTTGAAGACGTACCTTCATGAAACTGAACCTTTGGAACTTGCTGCACCAGCCGTCGCTCGGGAATCTAACAAGGATCCCGAGCCCAAGTCCGGACTATCCATCAAAGATATTTGACACTACTGAGCGAAAAGATCAGTCAACTAGATCAACGGCAGAGTGCTGAATCGGCGTCCAATGTGAACAACGCCGACAAGAAAAAGAAGAGTCTTCAACTATGTTGAAGACTGGCAAGGTTCCCATTCCGAAGCCCCTCCCTAGAGAGAACACTCCAGGGAGATTGGCTGCAGAAAACTTCTTTGAGAGAGCCTTGCGTGGCACTCCCAAGACGTTTGCGAGGGCTGACCCGCCGCCTACCGATCCTTCAGATGGCTCGAGCTCGAGCTCGGACGATAGCTCCAGCAACGCTGGGTCTGAGGGGTCTGGGTCAACGCGGTCTCGGGCAAGCAGCCCGCGGCTCTCGTCCAAGCGGAAGCGGGGCCACGCTCGCAAGCAGAAGATGCTCTTGAAGCCCATCCCACCTGCCAGATACAATGGCGAGGCCAACGCGAATGCGATTCAACGCTTTGCGAGAGAGTCCAGGACGTACGTTAAAATGGGGCGAGTGCCCGAGGACGAACACGTATATTTCGTCTCATATTACCTGGATGGGAAGGCGTTAGACTTCTACAATCAGATAGTTGTACCTGACGAAGATAATTGGACTTTGAAACACTTCTTTGTTGAACTGTTTGAGTTCTGTTTTCCCAGTCAATTTCAGAAATAACCAGCGAAAAGCGACTGAACCGCTGCTTCCAGAACGGCAAAGAAGTCGCAGAACATGTCGCGGAATGGTCCGAAATCTACAACACGATTGGATTAGAAGATAATCAGGAAAATTATTTGGGAGTTTTACCTTCGCAATTCAGACAGAAATGTACAGAAAAGGCTTTGGACCCCGAGGTCGCTACTTGGGACGAAATAGTGAAGGCCGCTGAACTGTCGGAAATTCTGTTGAAGATAGATGCCAAGAATTGCCGTGATAAACACCGTGATTCTGGTACGAACGCTGAGAAAAAACCTCAGCAGAGCGAAAGGCCAAATAATCATCGCACAAACACGCCCAATCAGAGCCGAGGCGGCTACCGTGGGCGCGGTCGAGGAAACGGAGGGCGGAGAAATTTCTCCCACCCTCGAGAGGACGTCTTGAGGACCTTGGCAGTGGACTTGCCAGACAGGAAGCCCGAGGACAACATCTCACCGCAAAAGCGGAATGAGATGTTAGCCAAAGGTCTCTGTTTTAATTGCAACGAACCGGGACACTTGGCCCGCAACTGCCCAAAGAATCAGTCAGTATCATCCAAGAAACCAGGCAAGCCCCCGGGTTTTTCCACGCACTCGGTACGATTCGCGTCCGGATCCACTTCGCGGGATGTGTTGAATCAGAGCACAGAGGTGCTGGAAGCGTTTGCGATCCACTTCGACTTAGGCGAAGTCAAGGAGGGCGGGGGTACCAGCACCACTAGAAACTTTCGAAATTTCAGATAACTCGGAAGACTGGTCGAACATTGACTCGTCATGTAGTGGAATGGAAACTGATTCCTTTGTCGACATAGAAGAGACACCTGCCCGACCGATTGGCGATTTATATGCGCTATACACGACCTTTGATGCTTCAGGCAGCACAGCCCTACCCTGGAGACACAAACTTACCACTGTTGGAAGATAACTTTGCTGAAAAGCGGTTCCTCATGTATTTAATATCTGACGAGGAATATGTTATTACGGATCGTGAGAACGTAGGAATAGACGATCTTACTATCCGTATTGAACTCCTGCACCAGGAGGACTTCCAACCCGCATTATGGTACGCTCAGGCTCGCGCTGAGAGACTGGGGATTGAATGGGATGAGGGATTCATTGAGGAACACTACCTGGAACCCATTGGAGATGTCAAGGCAGGCGCCGTACAGCTCTTGCTTGAATCTTATGAATGGGACGCCCCGAAAACCGCCGGCCGAGTGGTTTGAATTGGACTCGCTCAACTCTATCCCGGGCGACGGGAGATTTGAGGTCTGTGCGGTGGGCGATAGCCTCGTAATTTCGGACCGAGTCATGGTGTTATGCTGTTCGATAGAGAGGGAAACGTTTGCAAGACACCTCCTTCGATTTATTCAACTGGTACAGGGAAGAGCTGTTGCAAATTGAATACGAAGCATCCATATCAACCAGCGAAAGCTATGCTACGGTTGAATACTCAGGATCTGAACTGGACACTGAATCGATTGGAACTCGCCTCAGTTCTTTATCTGGAAACAGACCCATCCATGCCTTCGCTGCGGGAGGTTACCAACTCTTCTGTTGGTCGTCTGAGGCGTCAGAACATGACCCGATGGACGACGACTTACCTAGTCTGAAGACCTGCAGCGATTCCTCCGACTCGGAATGCGATGGTGTCACCTACTCTGGCAACGACACGTTTGAGGAGCGGCTTGAGACATGGGCTTGAGCCAAGGAGTGAACAGCAGAGGAGGGAGGGTACAAAATGGCAGTACAAATCATGTGATCAAAATGTCATTCGGTGGCATGGGGCTCAAAATGGCAGTACAAAGCCTGTGATTCAAAATG
>JARKIC010001672.1:0-102979 GCA_029378375.1 Mycena olivaceomarginata | reverse complement strand
TGCTCAGAACGGCTCCGCGGAGCACCTCAAGCTGAAAGTGTCTGTCGCCCGCGGACCGACAGGTGGGATACCGCGCTGTACCCGACGGCCGAACGATGCCGCATACATATACCGGTAGTGGAACAATGTTCAGCAGCGTCTTCGTCCTTCGTCTTCGGCGATCCGGACGAGCCCGCGGGGAGAAAGCCCAGTTGGGTCCACATGCACAAACATGAGATGCACTGGTGGTCCGCGGGGAAGTCAGCATCCGCCAACCTATGTTCACAGTGGCGGATTGGGGAAGTATGGATGTGCGTCGGCGGAGAGGAGATGAATCGGATAGCCGTTTTCGAGATGGACGTGTTTATGTCCCCGGGGCCGTGAATCTAACGGCAGAAAATCTGTCGCGTATCCGTTGACCCGTTGGCGGGACGGCTACTCTGTTTATGGTATGTGCCGTATTTGAGAGTTTCAGAGTGGTGGGTCCAGGGAGAAACGAAGTCGTGACGTCGGCGGAGAGACAAAACGGCCTTCACATTGAACAACGGCGGTGTTGTGTCAGACCGTCCGCGGAAGGCCGACGACTTGAAGGAGTCTGGCCGAAGAAAGTGAGATAATCTCGCGTCCCGCGCGTCCGGACGTTTCATGAGACGAATACGATGGATGGTATTAGCGCAGTAGTGGTACAAATTATTTTCCGAGGTGCGTTGGGCGTCATGGAACTTGTCTGTGTCTGTAGAGACCTCCCAAGGCTTCTTCCGCACCGGCGCAGTAGACGTGCTTGGTACCTCGTCCTATATACGTGAAGTGTAAATAATGAGAAACCAGACAAGGACACGCGCGCACATTCAGCTCGTCGGGTATAATCTTGTTGTTCGGGATTTGATCTGCCTTGCCCGCCTCGATGAGCGCCTGCAACTGCGCGAATGAAAGCACGACCGGTTCGGCGTCATCGCTTGAAGCGGCGGGGGCCAAGGCAGAATTTGACGCGTCGGGGCTTGTCAGCCGCTGGGCCTGCTCAAGCTCGCGCGCCTCATCCATGGTGATCGCGTGGCCCGTGACGCTGCCGGCGTCCTTAACTTGGAGTCCTTTCGCAAGCTGCGAGCGGGAGAGTCCGCTCACCGGTTGAAGTAGAAGACACGCGTGCGACGGAGGATTTCATCCTTCACTTCTTCTGGGGAATCGTTGGCCAGAGCGCCACCCGCGAGGATGCTTTGGAGGCCATTCTTTCAATAGTGATCGAATCGGTTCTGTTCGATCGAGTTCTTGAGGAAACGCGGACTTACCTGGTATTCTTCGTCCGAGGAAAAAGGAAACTGCGCGTAGGCCTGCAGAGGCGCGACCCCGCTTTTGGTTCTGCTGCAAGAGACATTCGACGGATGAGGAAATGACCACAATAATATGGCCGCTTGACTCAGTACACGGCATCTCGGCAGACGATCTTACGGTTAGGGTCGCACAACGGTCGCAGCCAGAAACTAGGCAACGTGATACTGCTCACGCTAGAATAGCGAGCAGCCTTCGACGGCAAATGGTCCAGAATGGGTCGACGCTGCCACACAACAGAGATTGAACTTGAGAAATAAAAAATTCGCGATACAGATGGGATTGCAGAGTAAATAAAAATGCGAGGGTCTCAAAATACTGTCTGCCAATATGCGGCGATGATAATCTAGACAACGTACTGTACACACACCGTTTCACGGCATTTTCCAAGATGTTCTTATTCAAACTTCATTCATACCCGCCACGTTCCCTTCCTGCGCGCCACCATCGATCGGGACACCACCAGCAAAGCGACGCCGGTCAGCTGCACCACCTGCGCACCGGAGATAGAATGAGAATATGAGAACTCAGTTGGGGGTAGACGTAAAAGCACGCACCCCGGAAAAAGTAACACCGCGCCACCAGGTGTAGTCTGGCGGATGGAGCAAGGCGCCTTGTAAAGGCGCCCCGGTGAGAAGGGGTATTGAGGAAAGGAACATGGCTATGCCGATCCGGGATCTGGCCAAGACCGAAAATGGGTCAGAGAACATGTCTAACGCGCAATTTGAAACAAGGTACCCGATCTCGTTAACGGAAAACGCAAAGGAGGACATTATGGCGGTGAGGAGGGACATGACTGCGGCGCAGTTAGAACTTAGAGCCGGGTGCGATCCGCAGAGGAAATAAATTTACAAGCTCCAGAGAAGACTGAGTATTCCGTCAGAAAAATAATGTCATAAAACGGAATAAGCATGAAACTCACATCCGTAGAAGGCGGCAAACACAAAGAGGCTCCAGACGCTCTTGAGATGCAACATCGCAAAGACCAGACCGCCTGAGACCGTGGTCATTGGTATGGCGACTGAAGGGGAGGCACAATTAGTAAGTAATTGAATGAACGCGGCCGAATTAATTCGATTTGCAGCCGCTCGACCCAACTGACCATTCAGCGCCCCATACACATCGGCCAGCAGGTTGGGGACGAGGCGCCCCACAACGGTCGCCGCGTTTAGGACGGTGATCTATAATAGATAGAACGCGACAATCTCATTCATCAAAAAACAGGTAGAAGGGCGGCATGCAATATGACGTACCGCGTAAAACGCCACGCCCTTATCGACGCCGTGTAGAACCGCATACAGCTGCAAATAGAAATCTGACGAACGAGATCAGTGAGGACGAGTAGCAAAAATGGAGCAAGCGAGGCCGGTGCCGCACGACGTACAAGGGAAGAATAGACCCCAGAGGATCAGGCATGCGCTGCGAAGCGCCAAGGTTAGGTTAGACGGGTGCAGTCGTCGAAGGACGACGTACCCCCACACGCTCAACCAGTACGGAAAGTCCTTCAATATCAGCTTCATCACGGCGTTGTCCTCTGGCGCGCGCTCCTTTTTTGTCGGCAGGCGCGGCTTGGTGAGAAGATTTCCGATAACGAGCAGAATGGCTGTAATGAAAGCCACGGTTCTATCTCGTGTTCAGCAATCGCATAGAAGGGAACCGAATACAATACCTGATCCCCCAATGAAAACCAATCGGACCGTTGATCAGGTGGTTCAGGATGATTGGGAATACAACGCCGCCGAGGGCGGACCCTGCGAAGTAATCGAAATATTAATTAGAGAAAAGGGTACGTGGAAACCCTCGAACCTGCAAACGCCATCCCCATCACAAGGGATCGTTTCGCTTTGAAATAATGGGACGGTAAGGAGACGGCCGGGACGAAGAGCTGCGAGGCATGTAAGAAAAATAGCCAGCGGACAAAGGGCACTTGAAAAAATCACCAAACCCATTCCGATGCCCATACCGACTCCTTGAGAAAGAAATACTTGGTAGTATTGGTTGGGTTCACAAATCGAGAGCATGAAAAATCTGTGGTCGCGTTTCGTCAAAGCCCTCGACGCGTTTGCGGGGTCTTACGAGAAGAGGTAAATAACGGTGCCGCTGATCATGAGGAGACGATAGTGGCCATCATCGAATAATTTTCCTGTGGCGTTCGGTGAGTTGCGTCGGGAATGCGGACACGGGCAAATTACCTGCTGGAAGACCGAGGCTGAGGGTTTTGTTTGAGCACGGCACAAGAAGTAGTCAAGAACAAAGGGATAAATTACCTGAAGTCGAGGAATAATTGCATGGACCCGATCCAACTGACGTCCGAGGCTGAGCTGTGATTGAGAAAGACTCGCTAAGACTAAGCGATGCGTTCATGTACAGAGCGAAAGAGCGGACAGTATAGTGGTCCTCCAGCACCCCAAACGATAGCGAGACGCCAAAGGTCGAGAAGAGGATGAGCGCACTGTACACGGTTCGTTTGATGTGGTAGAAAAAGAAGAAGAACGCTCAACGATCCGAGAACCGTCAACCAGCCTGCCCGACCACCTTCAGGGAACGTGACCGCGGCGGAGGTGGATGCGGAATTGTTCTTTGGTGGCCGGGGTTGTTTTTCCTGGTCAGTCGCCATTGAATCGGTAGAGGACATGGCGGGACGAGTGAAAGACGCAAAAATGAATATTGATGCAGCTTCTTATTCCCGGGCACCGGACGCAGCGTGTGTCCAAGTGATTACCAAAATAGAGATCAGAAGCAGAAGAGATGTGCTGCTCTGTCGTTCGCAGGTGCCGTCCATGAAGCGCGGACATATATGCGAACGAATGATCCGCGGCGGCCCTCGAGGCTTGAGATGTTCTTGGAGCTGATTGCAAACGGTATGTAAGCGTTCTCCGGAAAAAATCAACACGGGATTTTTGCGGGATTTCGAACCTGCGAATCGGTGATGAAAACATCAGTTGAACCCGAAGATCTAGGGTGGGGCTTACTTTTCTATTTGGATTGCCCGACCCTCGAGATCGAATTCTCGGATGCACTTCATTACTATCGACGCATGCCATTGGACTCACTTCCGCTGATCACAATTTGAATTGCAGGCTTCATCCAGTGGACAAGCGCAGGTTGAATGGAGATGTATAATGGGCACGTAATGATAAGTTATTGGGCAACCTGAGTGATGTGGTCTGCAACCGGAACGCCATGGAAAGCGACCAGGCAACCGTTTGCGAGACTTTCCTCTGCAATGTTTCATGACGTTTGTGGGCGTACTTTGATCCACGGACGGCGCGTATTGAGCGACCGACAATTTAATGGAGGCCTTTCGTCGGGATGTCCTCACCAAGGGCTGCGAACGGAGATAATCTGGCCCCGGAACATGAGGAACATGTGCGATTTTTCCTGTGGCGTTTTTCCGGTTGCAACCACGATAGCGCCTGCCAATTCCGCCGACACATACGCGAACTTTGAAAGCCTAAACAAATCAAAAGCATTAGGCAACGAGCTCAGTCGATTAATGGAAGCCTGTCGGGTTCAGGCATTTTTAATGAACCAGGTGGAGGCACGGCGCTGACGTTTGCGAAGGGAAGCATGCATCGGTTGGAATATTCTGATTCACGACAAGATGATTTGCTTTTAATCCTTGGTGTTATGCGAACGTCGTATATGGCAGAGGCGAGGGTCCCTATGCAGCGTTGCAGGATGGCGGTTGTTGCTGTTCAAGTTCAAGAGAGTTACACCCGTGATGTGCGGCGGCAATGACCGAGAATACCGAATCCTGCTTTCCCTCAACCCTCATGCTCATTATTGCTCTCGATTAGACCGGTAACCGATTTGTCTACGGGGGGATTCTGTGGTGTCTAACGCTAGTTATTAGACAGAACGTACCGGTCTAGCTCTCGATGGCCCTCAACAAAATTACCATTGACCGGAACCAGAAGATTTTTGCTCGATTTAATCCAGCAACAGGAAATGGCAAGAGTTATCTTCTCTGACACGTTCAGAAGCATAATCAGTTGTTCTAGATGTTTGCGCGGATTGCAAAGTCAAGAATCCTCGATGGGCGTCTCACAATCTCGGAATATTCATCTGGTATGTGGTATTCCTATTCCACACCACCTCGCTGGAGCAGACGATAGCGTGAGCTGTGCGAGCGTGCATCGCAAAATTGGAACGCATGTAACGAAAGTGTACGTTTTGCTTCACCTCATACGGTCTGCATTCGTCTGATTTACCTTAGAAAGAGCTTAACGATGGACTCTTGGACAAAGGAACAAACTGAGGTGGGTTTTTCTGGCCCCCTTTAGGCCCCGTTTACACTTTGCCTTCAAGAATATGAAAAACACGGAAACATCAAGTCCAATCTCTTCTATAACCCGAACGAAACGCGGCATCCTCCTCCCCCTAACCTGATGGATGGGAACGAGACAGCGAGATGGAACAGTTTATTCGATGTGAGCAACCAGGTCACGATACGAGAGAGTACCCTGACAATGCGCGCGCAGCAAAGTATGAATACAAAAGTTTCATGATCGCTCTGCTCTTGTTGCCTCGAAGCTGGGCCCTTCGCGCTCGGCGTCGACGGTGCCACCAAAGCCACCACCGTCCTCGAGTAGCTCGTCCTCGGTATCCAAGCCGCCAGCTGCTCCTCCAGTCAGGTCCAACACCACACTCCCCCGAAACAAAGCCACCGCCGCCCAGGACCCTTTCCCAGCCCCTTCCAGCAGCGGCACCTCCGCAACCCCAGTTTAGCCAGCCGGCGCAACAGCCACCACCGCAACAGCAGCGGGTGGTGTCTGGAATGACCTGATATCTCTACAAGCACCTGCTTCCAGCTCGACCCTCCCCCTTCAACTTCAAGCGTCGACGCCGCTTCAAGGATACGGTCAGCAGCAACGATGAATATGAACACCGGGTATCAGCCGCAGATGGCCCCCATGGGAATGGGAATGGGAGGGGGTATGGGAGGCATGGCAGGGAACGGCTACCAATCCCAGTTCACGCCATCTCAGTTTACCCCTTCCACTTCTTACTCGACGCCAATGCAGCAGCAGCCGCAATTCACCTCGTCATTTTCGTCGCCCTCCTTCGCGGGCGGCGGGGCGCCCTCTGTACCGCTGTATAACCCGCAGCCCCAACAATTCACACCCCAGCAATTTGTGCAATCGCCGATGGTGCAGGGCAGCCCGGGACTGCAGGGCTACGGGCTCCAGCAGCAGGCGCCCGCGCCGTCGATGACGCCGACGTACGGCAACCAGATGCTCAATCCCAATCAGTACGGATCCCCGAGCCCGCAGCCGTTCATGTCGGGCAGCCCCCAGCCGCAGACGCAGTTCCAACCGCAGGCAGGACAGCAATTCATGAGTTCGTCTCCTCAGCCGCAGTTCCAGCCGCACGCAGGACAGCAATTCATGAGTTCATCTCCTCAGCCGCAGTTCCAGCAGTATGGCGGAGGGATGCAGCAGCCGCAGCAAGCCCAATGGGCGGCTGGTGCAAACATGGCGTATTTTCCCCAGCAGCAGCAGCAGCAGCAAGGTCAATGGGGCGGTATGTAATGTTATCGACAGGGTTTATTTGGATTCCGAATGTATTCTACAATGTAATAGTATCCTCCCGCATCTATCTTACATTATCGCGGCGTCTTGTTCTGTACTTGGTACCTGTTTCCGACCCGCCAGCCTTCGCGTCGCGCTGTCGCACTAGGTGTCGGTGTTGAATTGACGAACCACAATTTTCAAAAACGTACGCATCTACGATGATCTATGACTCTCCCAGCTGAGGCTGAGACAGAAAATGCGAAGTGATCTCGACAATCACATGATTGAACGAACGCGTCTTTGCTTCATCCAACTCGTTCGAACACAGTGGGCGTACCAATCGATTGAATGAGTTCAGAAACGCGTCTATCTAGCTTCTTTGCGCGACAAAGGCTGCTCCTATCCCAAGAACGAGCCGCAGAAATCGAGCGCAGCTCACTCCTTCTTTCGAACTGCGGACCCAAACTCCTCGAACAGAAAGGTCTCTCTCTCGGTGGCTTAGGTGTTGTCGGAGTGAACATCGGACTCGGCGGCAAAACGTGCTTTCCCTCCCTGTTCTCGCATGAGACCGCAACCTGACGTTTACCGGCAAGCGTAGCTTGGTAGAGCTGGAACGGCCGACCGCGTACCATACGAGCCCTCTTTTCCCTCCGCACTCTTTCCGTCCCGGCGATCTTGCACGGATCGAGGCGAATGTCTCGGCTGCTGGTCCTGCGAAGAAAGTGACTGCTAAGAAAGCTGCGGAGACCAAGGGATCCCAGCAGGCCGAGGGCGTCGTCTATCGGGTCTGTCTCGCGGGATCTTGATCGTGGATAACCATCCTGAAACTCTTGCAGGTCACTGACACGAAAATTGTTATTGCCATCGATGGTTCTGATTCGAGCTCGGAAGACCTTGACCTGCCTGAGCGCTGCCGAGTGCTTAAGCTGGCCAATAGCGTCACCTATGATAGGTTGGCCACACGTCCATATGAAATCGCAACCCTTTTCTTGACCTGTAAGCACTTTAGAATGGATAAAACAATCGATCAGCTCGAGAGACTTGCAACTGGAACATCGGTAAGCGGCTGAATCCGATATCATGTCGTACTTAACTGGTGTAGACCGAGAAATTGGCTCCGGAAAAGTTTCGTTTAATCCAAGTCCTTCTCGCTCTGGCTGTCAGATCCGAAAACACCCCCGATTCCAGACGTCAAATTTTTCGACGAATCTCTAAATGACAGCCAGAAGGACGCAGTAAAATTCTGTCTAGAGGCGCCGGAGGTTGCATGCATTCATGGACCGCCCGGTTCGTACTCTATTGCCTAGTTGATTTTATTCTCTAATGAATTCTTTCGCCAACAGGGACCGGGAAAACGCATACATTAATAGAGATCATCCGCCAGTTAACCACCGTGTCCCCAACAAATTCCAAGCCTCTCCGCCTGCTGGTTTGTGGCGCGTCAAATCTCTCCGTCGACAACATCCTCGAACGCTTATTAGCCCTCCCGGCCGGAGAGAAAGGCAATAAACTAAAGGTCACTCGAATCGGGCATCCTGCGCGTGTTATGTCACACCAGGGCATCCTGGACTCCACTCTCGAGGTCAAAGCTGGCAGGACGGAACAGGCGAGCAAGCTCTTCGCGCTTCAAATTAAAAGGCTAATTACCATTCAGGCCGCACTGGCGAAGGACGTGAAAAACGAGCTCGAGACAGCCCTTGGGGTCCTTTCTGGAAAGGGAAAAGGCGTGAAGGGTAAGGCCCGCGCGGTGCGGAGCGGCGGAAAATGTGGGATGAGGTCAAGGCCCTGCGGAAAGAGTAGGAGTGGTTTCATTAGACTTGACAGTTGGTCCACTCACTGAATACGCTCTGCTCTTAGGTATCGTCAACGCGAAGGAGGCGTGGTAAACTCAGTGTTGGCGGAATCCCAGGTGAGATTAATGAGCCGTTAGCTTAGGGTTCTCCCGTTAAGCTGTCACACAGGTCGTGTTGGCAACCTGCCACTCTGCGGGAGGACGACAACTCCGAAATCATGACTTTGACGTGGTCATCATCGACGAGGCTACTCAGGCGCTCGAGGCGGTAGGATTTTTACCGTTTGATACTTCGTATATGTTCTGACAACATGTTAGGTCTGTTGGATTCCAATATTGAAAGGCAGAAAGGCGATATTCGCAGGAGACCCTATGCAGGCTCCCACCAACGGTTCTATCTGTGGGCAAGAAAGATGAGAAACCAGCTAAGTCGGCGAAAAAACCGATATCGAAACCAGCTCCAAAGGAGACGAAGACCCCGGCAGCACTTGTCCCAGAGACGAAACCACCGGCCGAAGAGGATAGCTCAGACTCTGAGTCTTCAAGCAGCAGTGAAACCGAAACCGAGCCGTCGGAAAAACCAAACTCAACTCCAAAGATCCTCCGCAAAAGAAAGTCAAGCCTTCCGGGTCCAAAGACCGTGTTCCTGTTCTTCGACCACCGCGCACACTGGAGACGACTCTGTTCGATCGGCTAGAGAAGATGTATGGTTCCAGCATCAAGCGTATGCTCCAGGTTCAGTACCGGTTCGTCTCCGCCCCAGACAAAAGACTCGCCATGTACTAATTCCTGCTAGAATGCATTCCGATATATGTGCTTTTCCCTCCAAAACTCTGTACTCCTCCAAACTCACTTCCTCCACCTCCGTCGCATCTCATCTACTCCGCGACCTACTCGAGACCCACACCGATTCCCCGGACGACGAGAAGGAAATATTGAGCACACCTGTCGTGTTTTTTGACACCGCCGGATGTGAATACTTCGAGAGGCTGGAGGGCGATAATGATGAAGGGAGCCGCTGCAATGAGAACGAAGCCACGGTCGTGAAAAACTGGGTGGATAAACTGGTAAGAAAATTTCTCTGCACAAGCGAGAGCTAGCATGAATTCGGACTAGGTTGGCGCAGGCGTTCTCCCTGCTCAGATCGCCGTCATTTCTCCGTAGGTCTGATACCCGTGCGCTCAGAGTGCGATTCTGATGTGAGCGTAGGTATCAGGCGCAGGTAACGCTCCTTACATCTCTCATGCGACCACAACACGGCCCGGAGCTGGAAATCGGAACCGTCGACGGGATGCAAGGGAGAGAAAAGGACGCAGTCATCATCAGCCTTGTTCGGGTAAGTAACGAGACGGTGAGCGTTCCGCTAAAAAGTTTGTGTCGACTGCTCATCTTTTTTTCCAGAGGGAGGTCGGATTCCTGAAGGAGAAACGGCGTCTGAACGGTGAGCGGGACTTGCGCGCTGTCCTTTTATCCAAGCTGATTACACTTTCCTGTAGTCGCCATGACGCGTGCCAAACGACATCTGGTGAGTTTTGTTCCTTTCCTGCAAACGATGGCCAGAATCCTCATAAATTTCCTCTCAGTGCATTGTGGGGGACTCTGGCACAGTCTGTTACGGCGGGAAATATTTAAAGCGCTGGCTTGCGTGGCTCGAACAAATGCCGATGTTCGTTACGCCGGCCTTGAATAGACCAGTTGATGTTCGCCAATTTCAAGCGTCCACAATCCGTGAAAACTGGAGGGCTCAGTCACAACATTCTCTGAAGCAAAAACGCAGCGGACGAGAGAAAAGCCAGTGGCTGTGCAATATTTTGATGTGCCCAATTTGGGACTTGGTTTCTCTTGGCCCAGCTCTTCTACACTGATTCTTGGGCGGGAATAGAAATTCGTCTGTAAGTCGCAAGACGTCTGGGATCTCCGTTGCTTGGGTCGTTCTGCTTTGTCTCATGGGCCTGCCAACAACATGTGACTCTTTCACGCTTTGACCTTCGGGAACAATAAACCGCCAAAGCGCAAGAACAAAGCAACTCGGGTATATATAATGCAGTGGCCACTCAGATAACGCACCCAATTCCCCTCGTCTTCAACATGGACACCTTGACCATCCCCATCTACGTCAGACCCGGCACGCAGCGCACCCTCAAAGTGCTCGGCTCCGGTCTCAAAGCATACCTCACTGCCAAAGTTTCTGGAAAGCTCATCATCCGAAAGAAGAAGAATGCGGCAGACTTGCACTGTCATAAATTTGCGCCGTGGCATACGACGCCGCCGATGCCGGATCCCAGTGTACCGACGCCCCCCGACGATTCAGAAGATGGGGCCGGTTCCCCTTCCGTCGATGGCGACTTTCTGGCCGGAAGATAATCAGCAGGACATCGTCTCGCGCGGGATCAAAGTCAGAGACTTTGCATATCCGGCTGACCGTGTTGGACATCGTACACCCACACATCCGCATCCCATGGCTCTTTGTATGTCTCGTCTGTCAACGTATAACGATCTCTGCTTATTTTGCGTGCAGCGAAAGAAGCGAAAGACAAGATTAGTAAAGAGAAGGCGAAAACCATACGTATGTCGCCTCTCTTGCCGCGGATGCCACTCGTCCTAATAGCCTCTGCAGCGCTCTCACCTGAAACAGCCCCCATGCCGTCCATCTCCGCGACATGGGAAGTACCCCACCCCTGCCTCCGCCCCGTCCCCAAGCCCGAAGCGCTGCCCTACCCAGCCCCGACCCCCGAAAACGCCCTTCCGCCCCGTCCACGCGACCAACCGCATCCCCGTCCCCTTCAGCATCCTCGGCAACCTCGCCCAGGTCGCCTGCCGCCTCGCCCAATCCCCGCGCACCGTCCCCGATCCGCGGCATGATCACCCGCCGCCTCCTCACGCTCTCCCCGCACCTCGTCGACCTCTCGCAGTACCACGAGATGGACCTGGAGGAGCTGCGGCGGTACGACCGGCGCCTTGTGTGGGGGCTCCTGCACGGGCTGGAGCCCTACCCGTGGTACCCTGACCGCCACCCGGGCTACGTTCCGTCCGCAAAGATGCGCGAAGCCTTGCTCGAGAGCCAGGCGCCGGAGCTCGCGCGCCTCGACGCGGACCGGCAGGGGGGGCTGCTCTACCACGGGTACAAGACGTGGCAGGAAGACACCGTGTGGGAGACGGAGCGCCTCGCGCAGGTACGCGCGGAGAACGTGCGGCGCGGCCGCGTGTACCACGGCCCAGACGACGCGCATCTGCACGAGTACGACCGCATCATGGAGGCGATGGGCGTGTCCGTGCGGCAGTATCTAGAGGTGTGGGCGCGGCGTATGGAGAGCGCGGCGGCGGACCCGGACTATGCGGACAAGTGCGAGACGCTGGAGCGCATGCGCACGTACGATCGAATGTGCGCCCCGAGGCCACGGCGCCGCGCCACCGACAACGACACAGACACCGACGTGGAGATGGCCCCAGCCCCGACTTTGACTTCAGACCCGTACGCCGGCGTCCCCGCACCCTTCCAGCTCGGCGCCCCCGTCTTCGAGATCCCCGAGCGGCTGCCTTACTGGGGCCCCGACGCTGTGTGGGACGGGTACCGCCTGCATGGCGGGGTGCCGACGGGCAAGACGCTGAATGAGTACGCGGCCGAGCTGTCGACCTGCGTGGACGACGGCAAGCCGTGGCCGCCGGTGCTGCCCGAGTCGCTTAAGCGGAAGTTTGAGGAGGCGGAGCAGTCGGATGACTCTGAGGAGGAATCGGATGAGGACGGGGAGGGAGAGAACGAAGAAGAGGTCGAGGAGGGACCTCCGAGAAAGCGCGCCAGGACGGAAGAAGTTCTTGTCTCTCTTCAAGAGTCTTAGTTTATCAATTGTTGTACACATAGTCGCCGTCACAAGAAAAGCTCGTGGAACAGGACTCGATGAAGCGTCGGAAAATCTCAGGAGATCTTGTCATGAGAATGAACGAAGTTGCGCGTCTGCAGGGGATATGGTGTTTTTTTTTCTTTTGGCTTGCTTGGTTTTGCTGCGTAAATAAATGATATAAATTTGCTGGTCAGAGTACAGATGTGGATGAACCGCTAGACGACTGCTGGTAACTGGACGCAAACGTCAGTCGCGGATGAGATGTCCGTTGCAGCTCCTTGTATTGCAGAGAGCGGTCAGATACAACGACTTCGCGCCGGCCCAAAGTCGTGGAGACACTGCTACAGATGATGCAATGCATGAACTGAGGTGTCATAAGGCGCGGCCATGGCCCGACCCAGCGCAGCCATCGCACCCGCGCCGGGTCTCTTCAGATGACGACACACCGCCGCGGCCCCTTCACCATCTTGCCCCATTGGCGCTTCATGCTCTCCTTGAGCGCGAGATTGAAGACATCGTGCACACCGCTGCCCGTCTTGGCGGAGCACTCGATGTATTTTGCGCCGATCTCCTTCGCGACGGCACCACCCTGCTCTGGCGATACGGGGGTAAGGCCCTGCGCACCGAGCATCCGCCGCGTCTGCTCGTCGCGCCGGAGGTCGGTTTTCGTACCGACGAGGATGAGCGGCGTGCCCTCGCAAAAGTGCGCCACCTCGGGGAACCACTGGAGCACAGAGCGTCGTCAGCGCGCGCAGAGGGTGTCGAGAGGGAGATGCACCTTATCCTGCACATTCGCGAGACTCGTCGGAAAATCGATGGAGAAGACAATGAGGATGACGTCGCTCTCTGGATAGCTGAGCGGCCTCAGGCGATCGTACTCCTCCTGGCCCGCAGTGTCCCAGAGCGCCAGCTCAATGTCCTTTCCGTCGAATTGTACCTGGGTCACGTAGTTCTCGAATACCGTCGGGATGTACGCCTACCACATGCCCGTTAGCGAGGAAAAATGGAGAAGCGACACCGGGCTAACTTCTGGAAATCTGTTTTTCTGCGTAGACGATGAGCAGACATGTTTTTCCGCATCCACCGTCTCCCACGACGACAAGTTTCCGCTTGAGATCTGGCCGACGCGACGACTCTGAGTTGCTCATGGTAGGTTGTATGACCCCGTGCCCCCACATGACCGTGACGTGGTCGTGTACACGGTCACGTGCGGTCAGCGCGTCGCGGTCGACCACTGGCGGCTGCCTCCCGCGGGTGTACTCCCTCAACCTTCCTTCTCTCATACCTAAGTCAGTAGTGTAAAGATAGTGTGTATTTCATGAGCCAAGAATAATGGATGATTGCAATTGCAATGTGAGTGATACCAAACTATAAAAGTACAATGAGTTTCAATCATTTGTAAGTAGATGCAGCAAGATGGAGAGAGTGTGCAAGTGAGACAAGAAAACAAAAGTCCGATGATCAATCATCGCTGTCGTCGTCGACCTGTCTCGATATGAGCATCGGAAGCGTGCATGAGAAAAAGGAGAAAACGCACGACCATCTTCCCGCGCGCCTTGGTCGCAGCGGCGCGCGATGACCTCGCCGTCGTCGCAGGCGCGAACGTCAGCTGGGACCGTGCGGGCGCCTTTTTCGCCGCCGGGGCCTTCTTCGCCACCCTATCCGATGCATTAGCCTTGGGTGCAATATACAAAGAACGGAACATCTCACGTCTTCTTCGCCGGCTTCGCAGGGGCCTCATCCGAGTCGTCGTCGTCGTCAATCTCAATCACCTCGTCGTCATCCGAGTCGCTCTGAAACAGCCCGAAAGCTCAAGGGAGAAGCAATGAAAGGGAGGGTTAAGCACGCACAACGACCTTCTTTCCGCGCTTCGCCGGCACCTTCTTTGGTGCAACCTTTGTCTTTGCGGGCGCCTTGGCTGGGGCTTTCTTAGCGGGGGCCTTCTTCTTGGGTGGCGGGGCCGGCTCTGAATCGTCGTCAAAGTCATCCCCGCCCCCCGCCCATCATAGAGTCGTCAACCATCATGGAGTCGTCCGACTCCGAAGCGGCGGCCTTGCCCTTGCCTTTCGCCTGTGCAAATCGAACGGCTTCAGGATAGGGAGCGTGAGAGTGAGCGAGAACCGGACCTTGGCGCGGGAGGCTTGCCCATCTTTGACCTTGTCGGCATACGCCTTATCTTGTTCCGCCTTCGCCCTTGCGAGCTGTAACAGAGAATTGATGCATGACTATAGGTGTAGTAATCGTGCGCACCATCTCGTCCAGGTCGTCTTCTCCAATGTCGTCGTCTTCGCCCGTCGCCTGCGCGCTCTTTGTGAGCTTCTTGAACGCCTTGTTCACATACCTAACAAACAGTTTAGACCGAGCGCGCCGCGAACGGTCACGGCCAACTTACGCCCCGATCGCATGCGTATCGTCCTTCTCCACAAACATCGCAATCGCATCGCTCATCTCCATCTCGCCCAGCAGCTGCAGCTCCTGCGCCTCCAAATACCGCTTCACGAGCCCCGCCACCCTTACGCGCGCGAGCTTCTCCGAGCTCGACATGTCCGCCTCCGCCGGGTCGTCCAGTTCCGGCTCCTCCGCCGTCACCTTCCCCCCGCTCCTCGCCGCGCTCTTCTTCGCGCGGTGGAACACCAGCACGTCGCGGGGGTTCGCCAAGAGCCCCTGGAACTCCTGCCCGAACCGGATGGGGTTCGACATCTCCGAGACGCCCGTCGTGTCGACCTTGAGCCGCAACGAGCGGGAGCATCGGCTTGAGCGGCTCGTCGCCCTCATCCGTCGCGCGCGCGTTGCGCTCCTCCCACTCCTGGTTCGCCTTCGCGATGAGCGCGTTGACCTTCTTCTTTAGGAACTTGGTGATCTCCATCTGGTCGCCGAGGTTGAGGCCCTCCTCCTCCGCGATCTCGCTCAGCACGACGCTCTCGATCACGAAGGGGCGCACGGTGCGCAGCGGGATGGGCGACATCTGGAAGTCCTTGCCGTGGATTCTCAGTAGCGCGACGTGTCTGTGAACCGTAAGCCAGTGAAGACGATGAGGAACGGGCGCCTACTTTTCCAGCGCTTCTCCGTCGGCCAGGGAGGGTTGCGACGGATGAGCCGGGCTGCGTGATGTTAGTACCCCTTTCCCGCGACGGGTTCGGGGACGATCCGGCAATCGTGCTCGTGCCCCCAGACGACCAAGTCGATCGAGTCGTCGAACAGACTCTCCGGGACGAACTCCTGCGGTCCGTGCTTCACCCTTGGGCCATTTCAGCTCCCTACCCCTGCGAATAATAGAAGGCCCTACCGGTTCTGGTGCAACAGCATGATATTGAACACGTCTGCTTGTCGCGCGGCATGAACATGCGCACGCGGTTGCTCCGGAGCTCAAAGTGCATGCGCTGGTCCTTGACGTTGCCGATGCCGTAGAGCCCTAAGTGGGTGTTGCCCTTGCGGAGGAGGATGGGGCGCACGGCGATGCCGGTGCTCGTGGCCTCTGCGTCGGAGACGGGGAGGTCGATTTTGCCCATGTAGTTTATAAGGCCGGTGACGGAGAGCACGTCGAGAGCGCACAAAGCACCTTCCTGCGAATAATGAGGGTGACGCGCTCAGATCCAAGGATAGTACGCACAGAGCCAGCGCCTTGGGGGTCGTCGTGGTTGCCGTGTATTGAGAAGACGGGGATGCTGACATTGAAATTGGGGTCCTCGTAATTTACAGCAGGGAATCTGCAGAGAAAATAAGTGTTGGATTTCCTCACTGTGTGCTGCGACGCGACGCACGAGAAACCGTCTGCTTTGCCTTCGTCCGGGTCGCTGAGCAATTCGATTTGCAACCGGCTTGTCGCCCAGAGTGAATTCGCGCAAAAGAGCAATGGTCTTGTACAAGCAGTCTCTCGAGGGCTTGTTTTCGTGGAACAGATCCCCAGCAAGAAGAACAAAATCTACCTGAGAGCATTTCAAAGATTTGAGTCGAGTGGCAGAAAGAGCAAGAAAGACGCGAAGCGCACGTCGTGCTTGACCGCGAGCTGCAGAATTTCGCGAAAGGTGTTTATAGAGTCCTGGCCGCGCACTGGGTCGCGTTCCATGTAGCCAATGTGGTTGTCGGTCGCGAGCATTATTCGAATAGTGTCGTCGGGGACTGCTGGATGTTAGCATCCTCCTCCCTTCAGTCTTTCTTGCCTCACATTCATCGGGTTCAATGGGCACCCCTCTGTCCAGTCCGTCGTCCGAGTCGCTCATATCTTTAACTTTTAGGGGTGAAAGTAGGAAAAAAGACGCGTCGCGGCGGGGATCAGGCCCCAAAAAGGATATTTTGGCCTTTGGCTCTACTCTCATCGCTGTCCTCCCCAGATACCCCCACAATCTCGTAGACTGTCTATATCCCAATGCCTCCGCAACAGGCTGAATCACCGGCCTCCAAGGCCAAAGTAGTGCGTGAATTCGGCGTTGTAGCTGTCTGAATACGTTCGAATTCCTACGATAGACTGGCGTCGTTCTTTTCTATCTCTGCGCCGCGTTGGCGGTAAGTCTACCATTATAATGGCACCATCCGCGTCTTTGCCAACTCATCGGTGTCCGTAGATGGTCATGGCGTGTGTACATCCACTCTAACTGGTCCATGTATTCATCGCGCACGCAGCAATAAATGGGTTCTGAACGATACCAAAGCACCTCTGTTCTTCCTCACGACGCAGCTGTTCATTGCGGTCTGCCTTTTCTTAATAGCGGACACCCTGCGCATGCTTCCCGACCGTTTGACACTCGACGTCAAAGTATGCAAAGGGCTCGTTCCCATGGTCGGTCTGAGTGTGCTCGGTCTCAGGTACGCTCCTACAGTCATCCACCCGTTGCTTTCCTTACCCCCCGGCGTAGTTTGAGCAACTACACCTTAAAATACGTCGATGCGTCCGTCTATCAAGTCGCACGCGGGCTCGTTTTGCCGTTCACGGTAGGTGTCTCCGGCGTCGTTCTGCACACCCGCCCGTCCCTGCGCATCCTATTCGCATGCGGCATCGTCACCATGGGCTTCTTCTGCGGCGTCTTCCTCGACCGCGTCCCCATGTCCCTCATCGGCGTCGGCTGCGGTGTCGCGAGCTCGACAATCACGGCCACGCACTCCGTCGTAATCAAGCAGAGCCTTGACATCGTCAACAAAAGCACCATCCTCCTCTCGTGGTACACCAACCTGCTCAGCATATTCGTCCTCGCGCCGATCGTTTTCCTCGTCGAGGGCACAGAAGTGGTGAAGCTGCTCTCCGGCGCCGACGAGCTTGTTCGCGCGCCCGGGGCCATGTCGGCTCTGCGGACCTTTGTCGTCGGCTCCCTCATCACTGTGCGTGGCATCCGCAAATTGCATTAACTTATATAACTGAAATTAATTCTAGGGCGTAGTGGGCTTCATGATGAGTCTCGCGAGCTTGCTCTCTATCAAGGTCACGTCGCCCATCACGCACATGGTCTCCTCCGCCGTCCGGGGCGTCGCCGCCTCTCTCCTCGGTATGTGGTTATTCTCAGAAGTCATCTCCGCGTACGTCTCTCTTTTCCCATATCCTATCCGGGTTAATTCAAATCACCGTGTTCAGTGGCCGCGCTGGCTCCATCGCCATCATCCTCGGCGGCTCGATCTACTACACGTGGGTGAAGCACGTCGAGGCCGAAGCGGCGAAGGGGTACGAACGCGTCCCGATGGGCGATGTCGAGCGGGGTCAGAAGCCCGAGTGAGTGACGGACCTGAACGGACAGAGATTGGTAGATACGTTGGGCAACGTAGTGTAATTTATTTCCGTAGATTGTGAGGGGTCACAGACATAATTTCTGGAGTTGGAAATAGATGGAGGTCCAGGGCGGTGGCGGAAGCAATAAGAATCAGACGGTGTCTGTTCCAGGCCCGGGAACAACAACTTTCTGGCAGGCGCCACAAACACTTTTGCCCTGCTCGCTTTCATTCCGGATCCACCGGGATGCACGAAGAACAGCAGGCACGATTGAGCAAAGCACAAATTGGTGGCCAAAGTGGCCAATGATCAGGCTCCTACACAGCCGCGGTTTCGAGGATAACAATCTCTGTAGCGGTATTACAAGGCTAATACAGAGAAATGGACCGTGTGATGTGTGACTGATGTGACTTCAAAGTTGGTGGTCCACTGCGGCTGCCCGATAACATATACAAACAACATAGCCACAAATCCCATCACTGTGCAAGAACTTCAACATGAAAGCTTCATCGGATTGAATAAAATAAAATGAGTGGCTTAGGACACCAATCTGTATCTCATATACATTATATACGAAACTTGAACTGACAGGGGGTCCCGCTGGGCATCTCTCAGCTAAAGGCGTCAAAAAACAGCAGTTCATGCCACAACATACAAGATATGGTGAAATAAAACCAGTTGTCTGATTAGTAACCTTGATTCCAAGTTCAGTATCCAATTTTCAGCAAAGAACAAATATTTTTCGGTCCCTGAGGAGCTCATGTTGAATTCTTTCCGAATTGATGACAAATGTGGCTATGCTGTTTGTATATGTTATCGGGCAGCCGCAGTGGAGAGGATAACCCGGTTCACCGATCGATCAGCTGGGTTGTTATGTCCGTTATGTGGCAACAGCCACTGATTGCACCAACTAGTATGTTTCACAGCCACTGGCACATAACCTCGCCGGCGCTCTCCGCCTCTTGCTAGCCTCTCATCCCTCCTATATACTCAATTCCCTATCTGAGCCCTTGAATCATTTCTAAAACACAAGCTAGACACTTGCTTCCATCGAAATCACGCTTTTTCCGGCTTTTGACACGTCCCAACTTGAATTCTCAGTGTCATCTTCAGCAGTTCTCGATGTCAGGCCGACGACCCGAACACCCGAAGAGCTCCAAATGCATGGCCGTCCTTCTACTAAACCGGTTCCTCACGATCCGGCCCCAGAACACCGTGATTGTCATCCGAGCTTAGACTGATTGGCTTGTTTCTACCAGACCGTCGACCGACATCTCTTCGCGCCCATCTGTCGCCTGCCAAGAATCTGATGCCGACACCAAATACGACTTCGACGGCCTAAGTGACATCGATGCCGACCACTGGAAAGAGCTCGACCAATTTATTTATTCTGAATTCCTTTGGTTCCGGTAAAAAATATTTTACATTCTATTTCGGCCTATTTTAATCACATACTATGTTATAACCTACCCCAGAGCCGCCTCTGAATTCTCCATCGTTCTAGCAGCTCCGAACAGCAGCACAGCGATCACAGAAGCATAAGTTTTCAGAATGGTTGTTCTGCTTGCCTCCGATGTTTTACAGGGCCGTTCTTCACCCAAAGCGAGAACTTCTCGGTCCGAGATGATTCGGAGAGCGATTTCAAATCCCAGGATGAGGGAGACGAGGCTCCAGATGGCGAGAAGACTGATCTAAGGAAAGGTACGCACCAACCCTTTCATTAGCTATCATATTTTGAATGTCAGACCAGTATGGTTTGCCCAGCCCAAATACATGCCCGAGTGGCTCTACCGCCACTTCCACAAAGTCATCTGACCAATGATAACTCAAAAAGAGAAGGGCCCGCTGGTAAAACCTGCCGTGTTTACAAAGACCCTGCCATTCTTTTGAATTAACCCCCCAGAACCTATTTTCACTCTATTGGAGTACAAATTTGACCCGTTCCTCATGTACTGTCCTCACATTTTTTTGTGGTTGCCCCATTTCTTGTGGATGACTTGAGATGCCCTAACTGCGGAGAAAAGCTTGAGAAGAATGGTGCTCTGGCCCTCGCCGGATAGTGGACATCGAGGATTCGTTACTGCCGAAAATTATGCCGAGCACATTTTCCGGATGGAGTGTTACAAGAACAAGCTCCGGGTCGAACTCTGGCGAAGCAGAAGGGTTCGGAGGCCCGTTTGGTATGAGGCTCGTAAATGAAGTGGAATAAAAGTCTAGGAGAGGTACAGAATATCTACGACTAGGCTACGACTATATACTGTTCTGTGTATCTAATCATTGTAACTATCGTTATGTTCAACCGTGAGCTATACCTTCCTAATAAGTAAGCGTGAGTAAATACTATGATCCGAGCATAAGGCTTTGGCGTGGTAAACGACCGTAAGTAATGCTGTACTACTATATATAAACTGAAATGAAGTGTCTATGTGTTGCTTCCATCTGTTAGGCGTGTGTTCTTACCAAGAACCTGCCATGATCCGCAAGGCTATTAGTAAACACCACATGTATACCTTGTGGCTTTGTAAATGTAACTGTTCATGCGTATAGCATGTATTCCTGTTCGATCATACCAACCGATCGTGAATCCGAGTCTTCGGTGGCTTCCTTGATCGTCCATGTAAATATATCCATCTATGCATGTGGCATAGGTTCGTTCCAACGATCATTGTATCCGATCGTTCCGTCTTCAGTTATACTCGTGTCGAGTTATAATAATATCTTCCCATGCTGTCCTGCATGTGTTCTTCGTCGAGTATTATAAGGACTCCTCCTGGTACCGTGGAACCGAGTGTATATCCTCATGGCGTTCCGTAAATCCTTCCACGTATGTGTGGGTATATGTTGTCCAGCCTTCGTCTGTCGTAACTCATGTCCGAGTTCGTACTGGCGATCGAAAGCTTTGATCCGTGAATGCGTCCGTACTCATGTTATCCTGTCGGTACGCTTCCTTCTATATCTATATTCCTAAGCATCTATCATCTTGATGCTTCTTCGATCGTGTGACTTAACACCTTGATCGGTATTCGTGTGAGGTCTTGGCCTTGACTGCCTTAGTCCTCGTGGTTCCTTGTCGTTTAGCTTACAGCAGTGTCGTTCTGCATCTTGTGGTTCTTCCGTGATCCGGGATGTTCCTGGACTTTGTATCGTTAAGTCCTTCTCTTGATCCGCTATCTAGGATCTCATCCTGATCTAGGGTTCTAGGGTTCGTCAACGTTCTTGATAACGTTTCCACTATCTCATCTGTATGTGTCTATTATGCTACGCTCTCAGATAGATCCTTATCTGTATGCGCTTTTAGATAGGCGTTGGAACGATAAGATTTGCATCGAATCGTGACATGGAGCAAGAAACTCCTCGATTCTCTCCCTCCCTACCTGTGGCTTGCCTTTGAATTTCCAGCCATTCTCTCACGGAATTCGGGTCTCTCGCGCAATGTCCTGAACCAGCTCTGCATCGGCAACCAGCATAAAATGGGGCCATCCGGTGTTTGGTCGCTACTTTTGGAGTCCCACACTCTTCGGTTCAGCATTCTTCAAGCCCAAGTGTCTGGGAGTCGACAAGGGGAAAAAAGTGTACTTGGGATAATGGTAAGCTGAAGAAGAGTGCTTGGGAGGTGTTGGAATAACGTATCTGCTGAGTACTTGCGAGTTTCTACAATCTTCTTTCAATCTTTCCTTTTTGGGATTCTTTTTCGCGTTTTTCCTCGTCCGAGGACCCAGCGGAACGATCGGAGAACCGATAACCCCTCAACTTTGAAGTCACACATGTCACATCACACGATCCGAAATTTCCGCAATCTCTGTATTAACTTTGTAACCTTCCTAGTCAGATTGTTATCCTCGAAACCGCGGCTGTGTAGGAGCCTGGCCAATGATCTGATATACGCTGTAGCAAATTTGAAATCACGCCGAAGATTTATCATTATACATTTACCACTCTTTATAGCTACAGTATATTCTCGAGGCTCGGGTGTTCCTCTCTCAATCTCGTCAGGACCGCATCCCGTGCAACCGATCTCCCTATGGCTAGTTCTGCAAGCTGAATACCCCGCTCAACCAGCACATCGACAGCGGAAACTCTGGACCAGGAGCATCCCGCCGCCTCTGCTGACCGTAACAATTGCGCGCCGGCATCCAAGTCTACCACACACCCACCGTCACCAGATAATTAGGGGAAGTCAGAGTTGTCGATTCAGTGTCGATTCTGAAATCGATTCTGAACCGATTCTGATAGCAGAATCGACCGAGAATCGAAACAGAATCGTTGTTCCTCCTCCAGAGGAGGAACAACATCAGAATCGACTCCAGAATCGATGATTTCGATTCTTGGTCCCAACAAAAACCCACTGCGGCTCGATGCCGGACTCCGAAGTGGACCAGAATCGAAATCAGAATCGACAACAGAATCAACTCCGAATTCCGTACTCTGACTTTCCCTATTAGCCCCACTGGGACGTCCACCCCGACATGGGCGACAGAAGTTGCGACTAGAAGGCTGACGGACGCGGACAACTGCGCCAGGTCTCGGAGAACCTCGACTCGCTGCTGCCATTCCACAGGGAAATTACCCAAAATCTGCGCCGCATCTGCTTGGCTGTGGCCTGGGCTCCACGACGTAGACACGGCCAACACCCACTCCGCATAGGGCGCACATCACCGAAGCTTCGGCCCCAAGAACTAGCGCGCGAGTCTGTGCTGATGGTTGTACGGCGTAGCAGCCTGCAGCCCGAGACACAGCGCGTTCGATCCGTGCAATTGCTTTAATCTACCAATATATATATCCTTGTAAATTTATGGAACCGCTGTACATCATCTCGTTGCCCCCGGCTCCAGAAGTCGTATGGTATGTATGCACAGTTGTTACCGTACTTGGACTGAAGTTGTGGAGGCTCGGCGCCGGCGAATAATGCACAACAGGATAAATGAGATGACTCTATAGGTGACAAGATGTGTACAAAAAAAAAGAGTGTATGTCGTTAACAAAACCCCAAAGGCGCATCGTATCCCAGACGTCCTCGGGGCGTCCCAGTCTCTACATTGAACGCCTGCCTCGAGATCAAATAGCTCTGGTCGTGCTATAGCCAATCGGTGGGATCGGGGAAATGATTCTCTATATCGATCTTGGTCCTAGCCAACTCTATGAATATTTGTTCTGGTAAAAAAAAACGGCGGTCAATACGGCTCGGAGGGGAATTTTTCAACATACACCAAATCGGGAATCGCGTCCTCGGCTTCCTTGAGCATCCCCGCGACAACTTCAAGGAACTCTTGCTCGCCATATTCAACCTCTTTGGCCAGCGCGGGAAGGCGTTGTGAGACAGTGGCCATGGTAGTGGCCTTGCTCGCCCCATGTGCCATCAAGAGAGCCATGAGTTCCCGCTGTCTGTCGTCCAGCCTCTCTGGCGTGTTTTGCCTCACCCTCCTCCGATCCGATGGAGGCCACAGATCCAGGGCAATGTACAGCAGGTCGGCGCGCTGTGAGTATGAGATTGGCACGGTCACCGTGGCGTCGGCGCCTTTGTAGAGTAGGATTTTCACCACCTCGAGTCTTAACTTGAGCACCGCAAATCCCAGTGGAGTCTTACGACCACCCAAGCATTCAAGGTTCGCGCCGTGCTCCAGCAGGAGTTCGACCATCGCCGGATGCCCCATCGAGCACGCGTGGTGCAGCACATTCTGGCTGTGTTGGTTATCATATCCAAACTTTGCGTCAACCGGCGCGCCATGATCCAGTAACAGCTTCATCATTTCTAGGTCGTTGTTTCCGGCAGCCACATGCAGGGGCTGCTTGTTGTAGTCATACGTCGCCGCCGCGGGATCTGCACCCGCGTTCAGAAGTAGGCTGGCGATCTCGGTGTTTCCGGCCTCGGCAGCGATGTGAAGGGCAGTCTGGGGCCATGCGGGCCAGCCGTCGGGCGGAGGCGGAGACGGATGTATGGAATGTGGTGGGGAAAGAAGTTTTAGGACGATGTGAGGCCGTGATGCAGCCGCCCATAGCAGGAGCGCTTGACCCAACTCTGGAGTGATGCGACGATCCAGCTCGGGCTGGATGATTTCATGAAGGCGGCGGCAGGTCAAGGCCAGCGCGTTGAGAGACGCAATTGACAGCAAGGGTGAATGAAGCAAGATGAGTTCGGGCGGGAGCTCCTCAAAGTCTTGCGACATGAAAGGTACGGTTCGCGTCGAAGCAGTTCCCGAGGGCTGTCACGGTGTTCGCGCTTCGAAGGACCTACACATCACACTTGCAATGCGAAGAAGCATAAACGTGGGCTTGAAGGGACCTGTCTTCATTATCCGGAAGCTGCAGTCTTGATCATCCTGAAGCTGCAGAGAAACGGATGCCGCAGCGCTCAAGGTTGATTGCTCGACACAGCTCGGGATAGATATTTCAATAGAACCACGTTTAAAAATTCCAAGACTGTGGCTCCCCGAGCCAGCCGCGGCAGAACAGGGCCAGTGGCAACCAGACTTTTTTTAGAGGTCGTCAAGAGAATCTAGATGGTGTCGAGGACAATTGTATGGCTGCGGAAAACGACAGCTGCCGATCAATATTGAATAATGCACTGCCCTGCCGTGCCGCCCGCAATAATTCCTTTTCTTCCACTCCCATCTTCTCCAGCTTGCTGTCTGTACTCTTACCACCTTTAACTTCATAATGAATACTAGACCTCCCCCGCCGAAAGGTTTGTGTTAGGCCTTCCCAAGGGATACTGACTGACTCCTTTGTGTAGGCAAGTACGCTCCACAGCACGACTTGGACCGAAGAACTGACTCAAATACCAGGTACACCTCGATTCGGGTTCAACCGGGTGTACAGAAGTAATCTCAGGCCTGTGGTCATCGCTGGTAAGAGATCGAATGCGTTCCGCAATTCTGGACTTGAAATAATCTGGGCTGTACTCTAGTTGGAGCTCTGAGTGCGCTTTGGACGCTACTCTCGTACGTGTGCAAACTTGACGAATCTTTTTTCATTTCTGACCTTTCTCTTTTTCAGAGGCGTATGGTTCTGGCCTTCAGATTATCTTGTGGCGCTGACATGCCTTGCGCATTAGATTGGTTTCTTCCGGAGCATTAATACGGACAAGCAGGGTATGTCTCGCTCGATACATCTGGCTTGATGATTCCTAACGCGCTCACAGAGGGTGTGCCCAAGCTGGCAAACGTTTGCCATTGTTCTGGGAGCAGTTTACATGGCTATGTTCTTAATTGACGTAAGTGCCTCATGTTTGGAGGTTGCATAACGCTCACCCTGCGTAGACTCTCGGTGTCATCGCCGCTGTATCAGTAAGTCTCAACTTGGTTGTGGGCTACGGAAGATACTGACTGTGGCGTGCAGCAACGGTTGCATTTAGTCCGAATCTATGCGTATGCGACTTTTGTGGCCATCGGCCTTACCGTCGGTGGTGGGATATTGGAAGTTGTAGTACATTTCACGTCCAAGGTTCGTCCTTCCTCTCCCTTGCCGCAGCGCCGAACTGACCGTTTTAATTTAGTCCGACATCCTCAGGAGTGCACGGATCTGACAGACGGGAGGACTATCGCCACCTATCCCTTTGGCTTTTTCGGACCCTCGAGACACACAATCATCGACGAGGCAGATGCTGCTGACTGTTCGTATCCACCCCATCCATCCGTCACGGTTGTATTCTGATGATAAACCGATTTCCCAGGGTGCAGAGATGCGTACGACCGCAGCTCATGGCAGAACATCGTCTCGCTCCTGATATACATCTGTACGTCCCATCTTTCGCCTAGTCCTTCTTTGGCTCACCAACGTGGCGTGCAGTCCTCACCGTGTCGTTCTCCATGCTCGCGTGGGGTTACTACCGCCAAGTCCTCGACCCCACCAGCGTCGTCAACTTCGCACGCGCGCCGCCCAGCCAATTCAACGCCTACCCCATGCACGCACAGCCGTACAACGCATCGGTCCCGAACCTCGGGTACAACGCGCCGTACGGGGCTGCTCCTTACGGCCCCCCGCAGTCGTACGCCCCTCCGCCTGGCGCGCCGCCGGCCAGCCGCGACATGAGCAAGCCCGCGTACGGTGGCGAGCAGGTCGGGTATGGCGGCGAGGACGACAAGGAGAATCCGTTTGCGGACTTTGACGAACGGACGGAGCGGGACGTGACGAGTCGGCCGGCGCCGGGTGGGCAGAGCACGTTCAGCCATGTGTAGACTGAGAGTCGTTGGCGAGGAGGACTCGGAGTTGGACGGACTAAATGCACTATATGTTACCATTTGTATTATCTTCACGTCGAGATGTTGTAGTAGGCGGAGGCGCTAACGATCAGCTGTGTCTGTGCATGGCCACTTTTAAATTACAGTCTTATAGAATGGGTCGGAACTGAGGAAGATCGTCTGGGCGAAAGAAAGGCGAGACAGTTGAGGCCTAGCAGCTAGCAGCTAGCGTAGTTCGCAGATTAGATGGAACTATTAGCGGTGTTCCGTCTAATCCAGGGCGCCGTCCAGCCCGCTCGTGATCACCGTACGGAGAGACGAGGGCTCATCAGACTGACTGGATGAACCACGAATATGTTCCCATTTGGATTCTTGCAAGTCGGAATTTCGTAGGGCGCTCACAATCAGCTGCATTAGAGCGAATCAAGTGTAGAAAATGTGCCTGCAATTCATGACTATCCTTGGCTACCGACGAGCAAAACGGTCTCGGGCCTTCTGCCCTCGTCGAACATCCTCCTCTTTTAGTTTCCCGTTGAGTGCATTCCATATTTTTTGACCGTATTGTTCTCCGCTCTGCAATTCGAATAAATCCAAGACAATAAAGAAACCAAAAGAACCCACAGCAACAAAGTCTCGTATTTGATTGGATTCCAGCTCGCCTGAACCCAGGATGCGCATTGCCTGCAGATTTGAAGACGAACCCGGCGGGAACGAGAACACGAGTAACAGCCTTAGTGGCGTCGCTGCCTCCTCCTGCGGGAGCGCGTCGAGGTAATGTATACAAGGTGCCGTCGAAGACGAAGATGGCGGGGGGCGCGGCAATATTCAGCGTAACGCACACGGGCCATCGGTCGGATCCTCCCAGTACCTCGCCCTCGTCCCAGTAGTCCGGGAGCTCAAAGTCCACCGCGCGCGCGATGGAGCGCGTATCGAAGCCGCTCTGCTGCGCCTCGAGGTCCCGACCCACGTCCACGTCCATCTCTCCGCTCGCCAGGACTTTCACGCCTGGGGCAGCCGAGGAGGCTTTGTACTCGACGGCACGCGTGCGCGGGACTTTGCAGTCCCAGAGCGCAGCGCGCGCGGCCATGAAAAGCGCATCGTACGTGTTTCCCGCGTCTGCGAGCACGACGCAGTCGAGATTGAGGAGCCACGATTTTTTGCCGGCGAGGATGCCGAGGTTTGGGGGGTGCAGCGACGGGTGGGCGAGGGTTTGGTGCAGGAGCGTCGACATGTCCTGCTGCAAGTCGTCGAGAGCAGGCGCGGAGAGGTGCGGGTATGCAGACGGAGAACTATTAGCTTGGTTTAAATGAGTTCAGTTGCTCGCGGCAGGAAAGAGAATTATAATAAAATAAATACGCACCAAGAAACGGTGCAGACGATTCGACCGCCATTCACGCCGTCACCGTGGTCATCGACATTCTCAACCTCGAGCTTGGCTGCTGCGAGGACCTCGGTACCGCCTCCGCCGTCGTGGGGATTTTTGCCGATGTTGAGGTGTGCAGAGCCATTTGCGAGAGGTGCTACGCCAGTTTCAAGGGAAATTGTGCGAAAATCATGCAGACCGCGTCCATCGGCGCGTAATGGGGGATTAGATAGTAGGCCAGTTCGTATGTATGATATTTCTGCTTTGGAGGTCGATATTGAAGCCATAGCAGATTTTCACTTTTTGAAGGGCGCGTTCGAGAAGAGAAAGGGGATAACCTATCGGGACTTGAAATTCGGACGATGCGCCGGTCGCCCTTCTCCTCCACTATTGCTCGGCAACCAGCCTCTGAAAACAATGACCTTGACCTCGTTGCCTGAGCTGTGAACGGACTGGAATTTGGAATTTTCTACCTGTATGACTTGCTGATGATCCAAAATTCAAACAAATCTCACTGTTGAGCTCGAGTGCGAAATCTGGACTCGGCCCTGGCACAGTATGGACCTCAAAAGACCTGAACCCCCATTCTGAATTACAATGGGACCACTCAGTATCAATAAAGAACGAGGACCACCAAGACCGCCAATACTCCGTCAGTACTCCTAATACACTGGGATCCTTCGAAGCACCAACACGAGGCACCAACACAGCCTTTCTGCTTCGACGCAAAATTTTCTCGCACCTCCATGTCGAAAGACTACTTTGAGGAGCTCCCGCCCGAACTCATCTTGCTTCATTCACCCTTGCTGTCAATTGCGTCTCTCAACGCGCTGGCCTTGACCTGCCGCCGCCTTCATGAAATCATCCAGCCCGAGCTAGATCGCCGCATCACTCCAGAGTTGGGTCAAGCGCTCCTGCTATGGGCTGCTGCATCACAGCCTCACATCGTCCTAAAACTTCTTTCCCCACCACATTGTATACACCCGTCTCCGCCTCCGCCCGACGGCTGGCGCGCATCGCCCCAGACTGCCCTTCACATCGCTGCCGAGGCCGGAAACACCGAGATCGCCAGCCTACTTCTGAACGCAGGTGCAGATCCCGCGGCGACGTATAACTACAAGAAGCAGCCCCTGCATGTGGCTGCCGAAAACAACGACCTAGAAATGATGAAGCTGTTACTAGATCATGGCGCGCCGGTTGACGCAAAGTTTGGATATGATAACCAACACAGCGAGAATGTGCTGCACCACGCGTGCTCGATGGGGCATCCGGCGATGGTCGAACTCCTGCTGGAGCGCGGCGCGAACCTTGAATGCTTGGGTAATGGTAAGACTCCACTGGGATTTGCGGTGCTCAAGGGAAGCCTCGAGGTGGTGAAAATCCTGCTTGACAAAGGCGCCGACGCCACGGTGATCGTGCCAATCTCATACTCACAGCGCGCCGACCTCCTGTACATTGCCCTGGATCTGTGGCCTCCATCGGATCGGAGGAGGGTGAGGCACAACACGCCAGAGAGCTGGGAAGGACTTCCGCTGGACGACAGACAGCGGGAACTCATGGCTCTCTTGATGGCACACGGGGCGAGCAAGGCCACTACCATGGCCACTGTCTCACAACGCCTGCCCGCGCTGGCGAAAGAGGTCGAATATGACGAGCAAGAGTTCCTTGAAGTTGTCGCGGGGATGCTCAAGGAAGCCGAGGACGCGATTCCCGATTTGGTGTATGTTGAAGTGTTTCCCCCCGAGCCGTATTGACCGCCGTCGTTTGTCAGAACAAATATCCGTACTGGCTAGGACCAAGATTAATGTGGATATTCGTTTTCCCCGATCCCACAAGTTGCCTGCGACCAGAGCAGCTACATATGGCGATTGGGCAGCAGCTCGAAACAGGTGTCGAATATAATGACTGAGGTGCCCTGGGATATGATGTACCTTGGGGCTTTGTTAACGACATCGACTCTGTTTTTTTGTACAAATCTTGTTACCTACATCTCGCTTTATTCGCCAACGCCGGGCTTGCACAATTTCCCAAGTACATTCTGCGCACAGGCCATGCGACCTCCTTGGAGTCCTTCCCGACATCGTGGAGGCGCGGGCGACGAGATAAGTAGAATTGTAAGGGGATGATATGATGTACAGTGGTTTTATAAGCTGATACAGGGATTTAGTAGAGTAAAGGATACGTCGCTACTTTATAAGTAAAGATCAAGACACCTCCGTCGCAGGTGGTGAACTCTGCATTTCTGCTAGTAGTTTCTTGAACGCTCCTGCCCTCGCGTCGACTCCACATTCCACCGGGGACCTGCCAGGAGGGTGTGGAGAAGCTTTTTGCCCTGGTCCCTTGAAACCGTAGGCGCAGTTGGGACGACGCACTCGTGTGAGTGGCTCGCGTCCCACCGGACCCAATCGGACACGAATTCCTCCTTGTCTGGCGGAAAGTGACACAGAACGTCTTCGTCCATGGGTGTGACGACTGTCTCGTCACTGCCGGATTTCGACTCGCCACTGGCTTCGGGTTCGCTGTCGGATTCAGACAGGGTGTGGAGTGTTGGGGGGTAGCAGCTCAGGAGGAACTCTTCAGGGAGATCGCTGTGGTGCCAGTGCACCGTGAGCCGCATGAAGGTCCGATTCCAAGCCTTGGAGATAAAGACATCGAATCGCTGTATCTTCGGCCGCGAGTCGAAAGTGACAAAGAATGGGTGGGCAGAGGACGTTACGCGCGGCAAGTCGGTATACGGAGAGACGAACCGCCGTGCAGCCTCTCCTGGTTGTAAGACAAAAAATTCAAGCTCCGTGGACAGAGGAACGACAATATATTCGTATTCCGCTGCCGAAAATTCCTGTGGCATTGTCAGGCGACCCGTTAATTGAGGGGGGGGAGATAACCCACGGTGAGGAACGATTTTCGTTTCGAAACCGGGGCGGTAATATTGTGCTTCTGCAGCGCATGCATGGCAGTCATTGTTTCTTCCGTCGGAACTAGGATCCAACTATCCGCATCGTTGGCCATTGATCCTCTAACTGAAAAAAACGGTCAGTGGCAGCGGCGCGGTCAGAGTATTTCGACAGACCATCGAGCACACTGCGTTCGTGTGTTGGATCTATTGTGTATATCTCCAGTCCCCACAAGTACTCTATATCGCGGTGCTTGACAAGTCAATGTAAAGCAGGAGACTGAGGGATAGTGAACTTACTATATGTCGGATATCGTTTTTGGGGAATAGAAATTTCCTCGTCAACGGCGCGTCGATATCTTCCAGAGAAGTGGCGAGGGCGCTGAGGGGGACCGTTGTGGTCATGGTCGAGATGGTGCGGTGGGAATTTTAAAACGATCACGGGACCTTCGCGCTTTGGTGTACAGGCGCGATTGTCATCACGATTTGTCACCGCACCATTGTCTTTTGTTCTTTCCATGTCTATGGCCAAATCCAAGAGAAGTGTTACAACCAGAAGTGGGCGGGTGGCTTTCCAGGTGGCACACTACGATGCTACCCCTCAGGTCACCACTCTAGCTGGTCCAGGCACTCCAAGTCCTTCAAAGCAACAGGCGCAGCGTCATGAAGGATCTGATTTCATCCCTGGACCCACACCGGACTCTGCCCGTGTGATAAAGCACGTCTTTTCAAAACCGGGTCTTAACTCGGAGGAAAAGGAGGCGGTCGACATGGCGATGGCACGTTATGGTCCAATAGATCGCTGTATTATAACTCGGGAGAAGGGAGTGTTTAACTTCTGCCACCTTGTGGGACGAAAAACATCAGAAGCCCAAGTGCGTGGTTCCTTGTCTCCAATCTTTTTCCTTCGCTAACCTTGCTCAAGCTCGAATTCCTGAGGACACGCTGGGGGTGCGTGAAACCCATCGACGTTAATGGGCCAGAGAACATTGTCAAAGGCCAGTCACGAACTGTGTTTTCTACCTCCAGATTTTGATGTCCGCCACAGAAAGCCCAGACAAACCACCATATGCTTGATAATAAGCAGCTTGTAATAATTCCTGCAGGAGATCTGGTTGCCAAAATCAGCCAAGTTTACACGGCTTTCGACGCCAACTCGAAATCAGGGCAGAAGCTCGAACCTTTTGAGAAAGTGGGTCATCCACAGCGATACTACTATGCAAACGCTAACCAGTTAGCTAGCTTTTTCCGATACCTGCCGAGGGTTGGACTTACCAAGTGCTCCCCTTGGCTATCGACCCACATAGGCATATCTTTCGGCAACAATTGCACATTGAGTCCAAGAACGACGGGAAAAACGAGGAAACACGCGTCTACACGAGCACCGGGCTGTATGATGACTTTGCATACCCGTACACCAAACTCACTTTCCGTACTCACGCGAACCCCCTGTGCGCGTTGTGGCACGCGGGTGTAGAGATCGACAAGCTCTCCAGGACCAAGTCTCGGCTCGACGACATAATGGACGACCTTACCGATGTAGGAGCAGATGATTTGGTCAAATCGATCACACAGATAAAAGAGTTGTTCGGAGCCTGGTCTCTAAAGTCACAGGGACCGGCAGTTGGAACTGCAACCCAAGCTCTTTCCGACACGAACCGTGACACTGACCCCCCTGAATCACCTCAGGACAATCGGGTGGCAGCAGCTACTGGAGACAAGTCCACCGAGGATCCATTGGTTTGGAGCGCTCCTCCAGGTCGCAGGCCTCGGGGGCGATCCTTTTAAATCGAAACCCGCCACGGAGGACGCGAACCCGGGCGCGGAAGTTCCATCGCTTCAGGGCGAACCGGTCACTGTATCCCAATCCGGACCTATAGCCCAGGACGTCGTAAATGCAGGCGACGCGCATGGCGTCCCGAACATCCTTCGGGGAGATGCTCCGCAATCCGGACCTGTAGCCCAGGACATCGTGAATGCCGGCGGCTCGCAGGGCATTCCGAACACGAACAGTCTCACACGCGATTTCTCGTTGATGTTGACTTCCGACGATTCGACAATACGCGACACCTCGTCGGCTCCCGCGCACCATTTCGCGATTCCAGACGGGACCAGCGGCGGAGGAGCCGTACCCCAGCGGGACGTCTTGAATGCAGGCGTTCCGAGCACAGGCAGCCTCACACAGGCCTCCTCTTTGATGATGTCCCGTTTTGGCGACATGGAAATACGAGATTCGTCGTCCGCTGTAATGAAACGAAAGAGGATGTCGACGCCACCATCGACTAGCGATGGGCCACCCGTCGCGGACGACTCCCCCACCACGCGCGTGATGCAGAGCCGAAAACTCACGGTCAACGGCGTAACACAGTCCACGGCTTCTGCTAGGCGCCCTATCAGTTCGCTTCGGGCCGCCGCCCCAGTCAGAGAGCGGGACGGGGTCGACGGCGCAACTACCCCAGGGGGTAGATCCACCCGCCCAGCACACCAGCGAGGCCCATGGTCATCCATATTCGCTTCTTCCCAGGCTCAAATCTTCGAAAAGCGGGAAATCTAGAAGCTACAGCATCTCCGAAGGTCCCACGCACCGCGAATATCCAACGCGTAGGATGCAGCTGCCGCCTCATAAACCCATTGACGCGGGACCCTTCCTGGGTCCAATCCCGCCTGCGCAAGTGGAAAGGGTTATCACCGGCAAGGTGCCTCGCATTCCAAGGTCCGAGCCAGTGCGAGTTCTGCAAAGAGGACGCGTTGATGGCAGTGGCAACAGCACCCATCCCAGCGCCTCAGACAATTCCGCTTCAACCTCACGCCTCGCCGGTCGTTCTGGCGGAGGTACCAATTCAGTGACCTCGTCTAAGCCGAAAGGAAAGGAAACGGGCGCCGGCGAATCGAAGGAGCCGGGCCCGAAGCAGCGGTGGAGGTAGTAGACAGCGGAGGGAATACGAAAGTCGGGAGTCGGGACAAATTATAGGAGAGGAAGTCAAATTAAAACCACATGTACTACCTATGTATGTATAAAAAATATCAGTTCTATGCATTCCATGAGCGAGAGAACCGGAACATACTAGAATTCTAAGGAATGGTCTGAAAAAAGGTATGGGTATGCTGCATTTTCCGGCTGGGGATGCCCAGCCCGATAGAATAGACGAATCGTTTCGAATTTGCTGCGAGCGGAAGTCAAAATATCTGTCGTCCCTATGCTACTGGCCCGGAAAGAAATAGAATTGGGATGATCCGCCGCAGAAGACGGCCTAAGGGATTGATTCGACCCAAAAGTAACACTAGAAGCATAGGCCAAAAGTTTGTCCCACGAGTCGGAAAAGCGCTCAGAGGATTCTGAGATATCCCGCGAAATAGTGAAGGTCGTTGAGACCTCGCCCGGTCCTCCAAAGCTCTTGAAATTAATTACAATATACCTATTTTCCGTCGGGTGCGAGGGTATTATTGCCTGGAAAAGCTAGCGAGCATGGACCGAGTTGGGTGTCAGGAACAAAGTGACAGGACAGTTCCGAATCACTGTCAGAGCTTGCTCTGAATGCAACGCCGAACCGGGAAAAGGGAGGCTCACATAGCTCCTCCTTCTCTCTCCCACCACTCATCTTCGGGAATGGGGTCAGACACCGAGAAGTATTCCCGTCTCAACCAGCGCAGCTTTGGCGTCACGAACCGAATCTGGCTTATCCTCAGTCTTTTCCTCTTCCTCCTCACGTTCACTCATTACATCGTCCCAACCACCCCCACGCCGACATATACGTTCTCGAGCCTTAATCTTACCCCGAAGAACTACTTGAATGCGTCGGAGGCCGCTCCCAACCCATTTGACTTTTGTCCGGTCTATGGCCCTGGCGACGAGATTGGCCTCAAACACGGTGCGGCGACCCTCGGGAGGACCAGATTACATCTAGGAACCGGGGCTCGTGTCCAGCGCGTTCTGAACAGGGCGTTGACCGGCCAGCCAGTCACTATTAGCATTTTAGGTGGATCTGGTGAGTTGCTTCTATTACTTTGTTCGGTGGGGTGGCCTCGAGGGTTTACTATCCCCGGAGCGCGTCTTTGGACGAGATACACGTCCGAATAGTACTTGGACACTGGGTCGGCGTCGAGGTAGCGGCTTCCGTGCATGTGTACGTTTGATGCGACTTCAGCGGGGAATGTGGTACTCGCAATGCAGGACGTTGTGTTGCGGCCGGCTTATCACAAGGGGTGCAAAGACGCCGGCCTTCCCACATATATCTCCAGTCGCGTTGGAGTTCGCCCTTGCGGCTGAGGAACTCTGGTTGTGTTCTCTTTTCTTGATTAATTCGTTGTCTTTTTTTCAATGTTGCTAATTTTTCGTCATAGTCTCTGCATGTCATGGTGCAGGTGACGACCCGATTTCCCCCAAATGTTACCCTTCCCGCTTTTTCCGATGGTGGAATACCGTTTTCCCTCACCCAGCTTCCGAACTCACCAACGGTGCAATGCGCCGCACCAACTCGGAATACTTTGCTTTCTGCAGCACCCATCATATCCCCGACTCGACGGACTTGGTCATCGTTGAGCTCGACGTAGACGACCGCCCAAGCCCGAAGATGCAAGACGACTTTGAAATCCTCATCCGCTCTATCCTCATGCGTCCCGACGCACCCGCCGTCATCATTCTGGGCCACTTCAGCCCCGAAATTCACACCGCGTATGGCTACACCGGGCCCGACGCCACCCACAACGCCGTGGCCCAGTTCTACGACGTCCCGCACATCAGTATCAAGCAGATGGTATATCACGACTATATGCGCGATCCCGATTCGATAGCTAGATTCTATACCGACCCCGTACTCGCCTCCCCAGCTGGCCACGAGCTCATCTCCGACGCCCTCATCGCGTACCTGCAATCGCAGATCTGCACCGCATGGGACGTAGCCAACGGCGCCTCCTTCGACGCCGTACCCTTGCGCACCACTTTCGATCCCCCCACCGGCGACGTCGTGCGCCCTCTCGGCGGGCTTGGCCAGCGCAAAGGCGTTCCCGACGCCGAGGACTCCAACGCCGCGGACGACGCGAAGCTCCCGCCGGCGCCCTCCTTCAGCCCCGTGCACACCGAGCTAAGCGTCCCCGCCTCGCGCATGTCGACCCGCCTCAAGGGCAACCGCCCCTCGGAAGAGATCGCGCCGTTCTGCGTGTCCGCGAACGACCTCATCAACCCGCTACCGCCGTCTCTCTTCTACGGCTCGGGCTGGCACGCGTTCCATCCGAGCATGGGGAGCAGCTCGCTTAACACAATGGCACACTACTTTCACTCAACGCTTCCGACGAGCAAGCTCCGCGTGCCGATCATGGTCGGCGCGGGAGACATCGCGGTGTACTATTTGAAGGAGCCCGTCAGCGCCGTGGGCGAGGGCAGCGCAGTGGAGTGCTGGGTGGACGACAACTACGCTGGCGCACGTACGCTTGAGAACGCGGCAGACGTGGCGGAGACGACGGCGGCGCTGTACTACATCGACCACTTCGTCACGCGCGGCCCGCACTTTGTCGAGTGCCAGCTGATGGGCGAGGAGGGCCAAGGCGTCCCGATCTTTAAAATCATTGGTATTTTCGCGACTTGAGCGGGCTGCTATTACTACAACATAGACTATTATACGGTATTATTACTGCGGCTTTTGAAAATATTTACACTGTACTTGTATGCCGCTCACAATTTTGCGTCGGGATCCACAGGTGGCTGTGCGGATTAGATATCGCACGACCCAATCTCTATTTTGCTCGTTCCTCCCATTTGAAAAGAACTGAAGAAGATGGGCCAGTCGGCAGAACTCAGTACTAGTAGGACTCGCACAGACTCCGCATCTGCTGGCGCCACTTATCGGAGCTATGCTGCGGCTGACTTTTGAGGAGGTGACTGGTAAGTATTCTGGATCTCTACTGGCCAGCTCGTCTTTGGGACTTCGAATATGCACTGCGACCGCGGCACACAGCGAACGATGCCTGAACCGGACTTGTCCTCCGAGATCCTGAGTCGCCGCAAATTTTGAATCCTATTGCTAGGTAACCTACAGGACTGGCTTTACCTTGCATCGTCCTCGCCATAACTGTGCCGCAGTACACATAGTCTGCGTTTTCGACTCGAGATTCTTTTCTCGACGACAAACTTCCTACGTTATCCTTACACATAACTTGCATTCTCCGTAACAACATCCACTTCGATTTCGACTCGGCTTTGTCCAACTCGCTACTAGTCGAGGCACTTGGCCAGCTTGGCTGTTTTGGCTGTTTTGGAACAAGCCTGCAAGGATTATCTTGCCGGTATTGACCTACACCAATCATGAATCATGCGTATAAGTATTGTTATCAGGACCGAAAACTGTTCCCGGATCCCGCTGAACTCACAGTGTACATGCAAAACGTTTGGGCTGGTCTCGGGGCTGGCTTTGGCTTATTTTTCCCTTTTCCTTGGAATCTATGTCGCACGTATGAGCGGCGCAGACTAAATAAATGCACGGCTGGAATACAGC
Source organism: Mycena olivaceomarginata (assembly GCA_029378375.1). NCBI lineage: Eukaryota > Fungi > Basidiomycota > Agaricomycetes > Agaricales > Mycenaceae > Mycena > Mycena olivaceomarginata. Next base: position 65,911 of record JARKIC010001672.1, on the reverse strand, counting down.
GTACCCGCAGAACATCTCGTTGTCAGCCACGGTGCGGTTGAACACTAGATGCCAAGCGATTTCTGCGGGGTCAGGAAGGAGTGTCTGGGCAGACTGCGCACTTGTCCGCGTCGGCCGCTGCGGCGGCGGCGAACACAAAGACGGGGACGGAGAGAGTAAGGTGCATGGTCTGACTTGAGTTTGAGCTGGTTCTGAGTGGCTTGTGGTACGCTCGTTCTTCGGTGCTTTATACAATGCGAGCTTCCGCTTATGCGTACCCTAGCCGTCTAACCAGACTCAAGAACGGGGAGGCTCACGGCCAGGCTGCCGCCGTGCTCGTTGCTTCAACACCGGTGCGTCAGAGGCTTGGACTTCAATGAGCCTGAGCATGTAGTCCGTTTGGAGCTGCCTTTGCTTCAGACCACAGGCCAATTCACAAAATTCAAATCAAGAGGACGCTAGTTCTCCTTACACACAGTCTGCACTATCCGTTACAACTTCCACTTTCAAATTTCAACTTCCCGTCACCCACCACTAGTGGCAATTTACCACCGTGACCTTTTTGGGACAAGCTTGCAAGGACTGGTCGTTCGGAATAATCGTGCCGGTATTAGCCTGGGCATATTTACATCAGCACGAAAAACTGCTGTCGAATTCGAAATAACGCGGGCTCACAGTGTACGTGCAAAATGTTTGGGCTGTCGAGTTATTTCGCCCTCTTCCTCGGTATCTAGATGTTGGACGTGTAAGCGGCGTAGACCATGGCTACACTACAGCATACCCGCAGAACATTTCATTGTCAGCCACGGTGCGGTTGAATACGAGGGTCCAAACGATTTCAGCTACGCCGGGAAGAAGCGTGTCCTTGCAGACTGCACATTTGTCCGCGGAGGCGGCAGCAGCAGCAGCGAGCATAAACACGGGGACGGAAAGAGTAAAGCGCATGCTTTGACTTCGTTCGGGCTGGTTCTGGGTGGTTTTTGGTACGCATATTCAGCGGCGCTTTATACCTTGCGAGCTGGCGCTTATGTGTACCCCTAGCCGTCAGAAATCAACCCCAGAAGCGGGGTGAGAACGGCGAGGACGTAACTAGCTCGAGAATTGAGGGTCAGATGCGAGTTTTACGGTCAGGGGTCGCCGCCATGCTCGTTTTCAGACTGGCGTGGCGCAGGCCTTGGATTTTAATGAACTTGTGATTTGAGTCGAATTTGATTCATACCGCAGGCTTGGCTATTTTCTCGGTCCTCTCTCTGCGCCGTTTCTGGCGTAATGATTGAGCTCCGGGGACGTGACAGTCAATGTCAACAAGAAACAGGCAGGTGAAGTTTGTTTCAATGGAGCCACAAATGCGCGCTGCAGCTACAAACAGGTTTCTCGACCATCCAGCCGAGGTTGGTTCCACTTCGGGCGGCCTTGGTCTTTGTGCAGTAGACCTCGTTTTGCCGTATATGAAGCAGCCTGGTACATATCTCAATGCAGGAGGCGGAAATTTTCACGGACCGACGTTGTCTTCATACATCATAATTCATTTTCATAACTGATACGCATACAGTACGGCCGAATCATGTATACATGGGGTGAAAGGAAATGGATGGAACGATTGTGCGGTAGAGTCGAAGTACGAGCTCGTTGGATAACTACTGAGAAATAGGTAGAGAATTAGCGTCGAATAAGAGCATAAGGGAATGGGAAATGTTCAAACCTTCCCACTGGTATTGTTAAACTGCTGCAACTCTTTCCATAAGACCAATACCGATTAATCTTTTCTGAATCTACCGAAAGCATACTTTTCGGATGGATCAATGCAGAGCGACTACCTCCACCATCTTCCGGAGCCAGAGTCCGCCGTCTGTAGTGCTGGTGCTTGATCATAGTGACGCAAATTAGGCGGAGAAAGTTGCCGCCTGTCCAGCACTTTCCACTCCGCGAGTTGGCCGGTGCAATCGACCAGCCAAATCTCCTGCCCGTCAAACCCGGGCAGCGATACGGGTGCACCATCGATAGCAAAATGCAAGAGAATTCTGTCCCTGGTTTTTGTCACCAGTCCTCTTTTTCTAATCTCTCCGTTAGAAGTTAGCAATCCCCAGGAGTAGCTTCATCCAGATAGAACAAGGACATGTGCGGGAATCGACCGCTGCGGGTTTCTATATTTTGTCGCTTCAAGTGGGCGTCTACAGTGTCGTGGAGCTTCATCCCGTTGGTTTTTCAGCGGTGACAGATAAGGAGCTCAGGAATTTGTCTCTGACGTGGAGGGACTTGAATTTCGCGGTGGCCGGTTCAAGGTTGGACGGAAGGTGTCCAGCGATAGTGGATGGGGAAGAGAGAAATTGGCCAGCGAGATGCGAGGCTCGAAGTGGGGAAAAGATTTCGAAGAGTAAGAACGTGGATTCTTCAGATACGAGGACGGTCTGTATTCCATGAGCCTTGCCAAAGCGGATCTCTGGCTTTCCGAGGGCATTAACCACAGCGAATATCCTGCCAGGATCGGTCAGCTTCAAGACAAAGTGATTCAATAGCAACACCGACCCATGATGAAAGACAGTTACTGAGGTGCGGAGAGAGACAAGGCAGAAAGCTGTTGCGCCACACTCCATGCGGGAACAAACTCGAAATTGGCGCTGTGGCCACACCGGTAACCCAAGAAATGCTTCAATGAATTTTCTGTTGACCGAACGCTGAAGGCAGCCACTGTCGGTAAATGACTCCGTACCTTTGGCATTTGCTGCTTGCCAGCGTGGCCAAAAGTTCCTGGCAATCGTTTCATTCATGCAAAAATACCTATCGTATCAACTGTTCTTAAGATCTTGAAGCTAGTTATCATCATGTAGGCTCGCCTAAGACTGGAGCGTACTTGAGTTGGTGAACGAGATCAATCTCTATTTTGAGACGCGGTCCCGGAAGGCTGTCATAGCCTATAATTGAATCTCCGGGCTTGGCAACGCCCTCAGAAGCTCTTTCGCGATAACATGTCTTTGAAACGCCCAGATATGCGCTATAGGTATTTACTTGGGTATTTATACTTTTCGGGCGGGGTGAAAGGCAACCACCAATCAGGGCTGTGCGACGACACAAACGATATGTAAACGCGTGCACGCCTTCCCTTGCCCAGTCACCACAGACGTAGAGCGGATTCATTTCTTGACGAGTCTCGACGACTCCTTCTATTCAACTTCAAGCGCCGTCCAGAACTGGTTCTGCCTGGTCGTAGTCTTCTTTCTTTTCAATTCGCTCTTTTTTCGCCCGGCCGCGAAGAACTCTGGAGTTCACCATGCTCGGTCTATTCTTTTTGGCGCTGCTCGCAATGACGGTGAATGCTCTGCCGTACAGACGGTTCCAAGTGCGCGTGGACAACTCGGATACGGATCCGGCGGCCGACATGCCACCGTCTACCGCCCCCGGGAACGCGACGGCGGGCTGTAGTCAGGCCTCGACTTGGGAGTTCGACTCCGACAACCACGCTAATGTCACCATCGGAGACCGGTCTTTCCTCGTCCACATCCCCGCCAACTATAATCCGACTACACCTCACGCGTTAGTCGTCTCGTTCCACGGTTTCAAGGGAAACGACAAGAAGCAGGAGAAGATCACTGGGCTTTCGGAGAAGGGGCTGATGCTGAATGGCAAAGTGAGCTGCGGCATGGTCGGTTTGCAAGTGTACTAAAGGGTGTGCAGGGTCTTGTTGCTGTGTATCCCAACGGTCAGTTCGGGCCAGGGAAGAACGGGAACGAGAGTATCCGAGCATGGCAAGGTGCTCCTTATTCCCCGGTACGTTATATCAGCATTCTGTCTACGCTTTTCTGACCCTCGCTCCGCAGCCGGGTGTGGACGACGTGAATACACCTTTCTTTACTTAAACTCTCAAGTCTCATCTTCGACGTATAGATCGCATTCACGCAGCAGATGGTCCAAGCACTGTCCGATAATCTCTGCTTAGACTCTAACCGATTCTACGCGTCTGGCAAAAGCAATGTGCGTCTTCTTATTTCGCGCATTAGGACATCTCTGACAACTTGCAGGGCGGCGGATTCACCAACCTCCTTGCATGCACACCGGCGACAGCCAGCCTGTTCGCAGCCTTCGCCCCCGTTTCACCGGCCCTCTACGCCGGCGCGAACCCAGCGGATTGCAATCCCGGACGCCCAGTCCCGATCATAAACTTCCACGGCCTCGCTGATAAGGTCGGTTTCATAGCCCCGAAGACGAAGATTCACTAACCGTTTCACCAGATCATCCCCTTCGACGGGCAAGATGCAGACCGCGAGGGCCGGACGGAGTGTGCGTCTCATCTCTTTCTCTGTCATCACCTACACCTTGACTGACCGACTCACCTAGACGCAACCCCCAACATCACGCAGTTCCGTGAGGCCTGGGCGGACCGCAACGGCTGCGCCTCCATCAGCGCCAGCGCGGCCGCGGCGGACAACCTGGGCTTCAACGCCATCGTGTCGCACCCGCACACGGACACGACGCTCAAGCAGTCGGATTGCTCGGCGCAGAATAACCACGCAGTGATCAACGGTTTCACTGTCAAGGGCCTCGGGCATTCGTGGCCCAGCACGGCGGGGCTAGATGGAGGGGTGACGACGTTTAACGCGACGACGGCGAATATCTTGCCGTTCTTTGACATGCATTCGATGGAATAGATCTCTGCTCGCCCTGGTTGGCGTAACTTGAAGTTAATAGAGTAGATGCTTCAGGCATTGGATGTTTTGCAAACCGGACGTCCTTGGCTCTCATTTGATTTCTCAGATACAGCAAACTCGAAGGCTCGATCGCTCGAGGCTTACAGCTTACTGCCCGGGAGAATTTTCGACGGCCCAAGAGCTCTCACTCAGTAGACACTACAGAAAGCGAAACACAGCGCGCGATAGTCAAAGTAAAGCAAAAACAAAACAAACAACAGGGTCAAAAACTATTTCACAGCACGAGGCGGTAGGTGCCCGAGAGCCTACATTCATGGCGGGCGGAGGTGCCCGATGGCCTACAGATAATTGGGGGCGAGGATGCGTGGTGGGCGGTCGGTGCCATGCGGGCGTGGTGCCTTGTCGGCGTCGGTGTCTGTGGGCGTAGTGCCTTGTCGGCGTGAGGTGCCCGAGGGCTCAAGGAGGGTATCGGGGTGCCGGTGGGCGTAGGGTGCCGTGTAGGCGTGGGGCGAGTGTCGCCCCGAGAAGCGGACGACGGGGAGGCGGACGAAGAAGACAAGAACGACAACCTGCAGAATAACGAAAGATTCAGCATCGAATAAATGGAAGAGACAAGAGAGGAAACTAACCAGCAGCACACCTATCACACCAAAACCAAACTCCAATCGAAGCTGCCTATCATAATGCCTCGCGAGTCGAAAGCGCGTCCGCCCCTCGGACGGCGTCTTGATGGGTCGGGTCAGCCACATACCGCGGCGCGCGACGGAGCTAGGCGTCCCCAGTCAGCCGGCTCTTGGTCTTCGCGTCGTGGCTCCTCGGTGGTGAAGTTGGTGGTGGTGGTGGGGTGTGCTGCAGCCGCTCGTAATCGTCTCTTCCGCCAACAGGTGCAACGGCGGGAGCGCTGAAGACAGCGGGGCGACGGGGGTGGTCGGGATGGGGGGCCTGGTGTGGCGTAGCCGTCCGGACTCCGTCTATCCGTCAACGCGCGCCGACCGTCCACCTGTGCGTCGCTGAGCCTGCGTCGTCGTCCGGGTTTGGGTTCTGGGGGCGACAGGGTCGCATGTCGACGGAGGGCGGCGTCGAGCGGGAGGTGAGGGAGGCGGAGCGGACACGGCGGAGCGAAAGGCTGGGAAATGGGGCAACGAGCGCTGCGAGACGCGAGGGCGACCGGGAGGACGACGAAGGTGGCCTGGTGTGGCTTAGCTTGCGCAGAGCGAGGTCTATCCGTCGTGCAGTGCGCGATTCCCATAGGACCCCATCTTGGATTTACACTCGTCATCGTGTTGAGAGCTCGACGTGGGACGGCATCGAGAGGAAGGTGGGGTTGATGTCGGGATAAAGCGAGAACGAGGAGACATGCGAAGGACGCGGCAACGACCACTACAAGGACGCTGGGGCGATGGCGGTTCGGTGGAGTGGCCTGGTGCGGCTTAGTCGACGGAGCTGGCATCTATCCGTCCTGGAGCGGTCGACTTCACGTAGTTGCTGCGCATGTCGTCGTCTTGCTTGATCTTGAACGCATCCAGCCTTAGGCGAGCCTGGCGGGACGATGTCAGCGACGGTACATTCGAAGAACGACGGCAAAGATCCTACCCAAGGACCAATGAGCACGACCATACGCGAGTCCGGTGGTGGCGGCCGGGCTGAAAGGGCGGGCCTGAAGGCCAGAGTGGGCGCGGGTGAAGGACCGTGGCGGCGCTGAAACGGCGGGTCAGATTTGTGTCGCAGGCATGAAGAGAGTTACTCACTAGGCGAGGTCTTAGAAACGCGCGCATGAAGGAGGAAGGGTAAGGGCGAGTGTGGTGGTAAAGAGAAAGAGAAGGTGGAGGAAGATGACAAGAGGGAATGAGCTTGACCGGGAAAGGCCGGGGAATTTATAGTGGCTGACGTTTGTGCAAGGTTGCACCAAGACGTTACCGCCATTTGTCAATTCTGCGTTTTCAACGCCAACTTCAAGTACCCGATATGGTCAGTGAGTTGCCATATAGGGAACCCAGCGAAGTATGACGCAGGTAGGAGCAAGGAAAAAGGGAGACTTGGAGACAGAGCGACGAAGTTAAAGGGATGGAACTTGCTACAGTGGGCCTCGTTTCCTTCTTGGTCCTGGGGAATATTGACGTTGAAAGTCTAGAAGGACGGGATGAATCGACGGCGCCAACAGGGCCAAAAAGGAATCCACAGAGTCGTCAAGATGGCCATCGCTTCCCATCGCTTCCTCGGTCTTTAGCCAACGAGGCAAGAGTTTCATACGGTTGAAGTGTCGATCCTTGACGGTACAGAGAGCATTTGATCGTGTTGCAGGTTTGAGGGAGCGCTTGCAGCCGTGGATTCAAGAATCTGTACTTGATATCTTCGAGGTTCCAACTTGTTTGTGAAAAAAAAGCAGACAACTCTTGGGCGCCGCCGTCGACATCAGCGTTTTGGATTGGTTTTGGATGGGCAGATCATGATGTTCTCGGTGTCTCTCGGTCCGAAAGTCCCGATTTGCTCCGACACGCTCTTGATCTGAACGCCCATGTTCACCACTTGAAGACGGAAAGCCTACCTATATGTATGAGAGAACCTAGCTTTGACCCACATCACGTAACTGGGACCTTGCACCCTCACCAGAAAGCACCAGAACAGTGAACTCCTTGGTCTACTTATCTTCGTTATGTCAATTTGCCGACGCCCTCGTTTGCTGGCTAGTGTCCCTACTCGTCCTTTGAAACCTCGGATCCTCCTCATCTTGTTGAAAACTACTCGCACCCGACTAGGTTCGCAGAGCATTTCTTGGTTTCCGAATTCTCCGAGTCAAGAGGGCAACTCGGTTGCAAGTGTTCTCAAGCTGAAGCTACGACTGTCGCAACCCACTTGCACCAGGTATATCACCGGTCTCTTCTCAGCGGTGTTTTGGCTCTCGAGACCGGTCTGCGCGACGGCCTCGCATCCGTCTGACACTTGAAGACTCCAAGCCCGAAACCTTGTCTGAGGATGCTCCGCATTCTTCAAACTCTTACGGTTTGTTCGATCAATCCGCCGTACATCATTATCTCGGCCGGCGTCGGCCTGCTCAGTGGGTGGGCATGGATGTGCGTGCCTTCTCGGACCCTTGACACGGATCGTGTGGAATAACAGTACAGATTCGAGTCCTCCTGAAGATATTAGAATGTTATAACGCGCGAAGGGATCTCAATCCCGTCCTCACTTCCGCTGTGATGGCCCGACGCACGCCAACGTATATGGTCTTACAGCCACGTCTGAGCTGGACGACAAAACTGGCCACGCAGACAAATACCGCCGCGGGCACAGGCTCGGATCGTTCTAACATCGGGGGTGCACATGTACAGAGAGGGGCGAAGTATACGGCACGGTGCAGACGAAGACAGAGCGTTGGGTTACGCGACTTCTGGAACCCAGACTCGAGGCGTTTACTTTTTCACGTCGTGGACAATGTGTTCCGCACGAATGGTTTATATACATTTTTAGGCAAAGAAAACCGCCTTGCTGTAAGCCCGATCGAGGATTTGGGAACGATTCATGTCATGGTCTTTTATGTCGGCTGGAGAGTCACTGCTGGCCGCGCCGACTCCGACACCAGCCGAGCCAGAAAATGACGATGGCGGGCAGTTCGTTTCAAGCATAGCATAGGATGTGACGGGTTATGTATGCATGACATGGGCAGTATAAAGGAAAGAAACCACCAGCGACCGACGAGATATCTACTCTGCGTCGACAACCACCGTTTGCAGACCCTGGAGGCGCATGAGCATTCCACGCCAACCGTCCGCACAAAAGCACACACCTTGAATGAAGGGACCGAAACGAACGAGGCGTATGTGTACAGCTTCTCTTTTGCGTTCTCCTCGTCATTCCGCTTGCCTGCAAGCAAATAACCATCAGATTATTTTTTCCGGTCCGTGAATGGAGGGGACGACGCACGCTCCAGCTTTACGCGCAGACGGTGCGGGACGCTCTTGATGCCGCGGGCCCAGATCTCTTTGTTCAGCTCGGGGTCGATGCGGACGTCGGAGGTGCCCATTGTCTTCTGGGCAAAGTCGATGACCGACTTGACGGCCCACGGGGCGCGCTTTTTGAAGGAGCGGCCGTGCACGCGCTTGTGCATGTGGATGGTGTATTCCCGGGTGACCACATCCTGGAGCGCAGAGCGAGTCTTACCGCCGGTCTGGCGAGAATAAAAATTGAGTCAGTCCGCGGGTACGACGATGAATGTGGCGAGGCGGGGACCTTTTTTTTGGGTGCTGGTGCCTGGGAGGAGAGTCAGAGAGAGCAGGACGACGAGGACCACGGACTCACCATGTCTTGCGGCTGGATGGTCGATGAGGGGAGGAAATTCACGAAGGTGGGAGGCTGCACGTGCAACTAGCAAGGACCGGATCTAGCCGTGGTTTATGATGGCATCAAGTATCCGCTTAAAGCCGATCTTCGACTTCACTCACACGGGGATTGCCAAATATTGGGTGATGTGACGTTGATTTCGAGATTCAATTCGAAATCTGAAGTATCAAGCTGCGCTTCAAGTGAGCTGATACCGAAAGCGAGCTGATACCGAAAGCTCAATTAATGGAATCGGTGCTGATATCAACGGGACTAAAATCAAAGCTGAAATCACCCAAATCAGTTTTGATTTCCACCCCAATCTGCTTCTATTTCGATAAGTACCTTGAATCTCAACATCAATGTTGAGTCGAAAACCAGATGTACTTATATTTGGGAATCCTGGGCATGGACATCTACAACCTAGCAATTTGCACGTGGAGGGATGTCGTTGGGCAAGGTTTCCAAATATTACATCATCCGATGTTGATTTCGAGATGTTAGGCATCAAATTGCATTTCAGCTTGGTCGAAATTTACAACTGAACAGTGCATATAATAGATATGATATATCAGAAGACTCTGGTCAGAGATGTGTCGTGATATATCAGGACAGAAGACTCTGGTTAGAGATGTGTCGTGATATCTCGAACTGTAACTCAGAGATATGCATGATATATCAGGCGGCTGCTTTATAAGGCTGTTCGCTTAAAGCCGACCCTTCGACTTCACTTGAAACCAACTTGAAACTTCATTGAAAGCTCGTTTACAATCAGGGGCCACGCCACGGCCCAGGAATCCTGTACCGATAATGTACGGAATTTTGCACGCAAACGGAATCTCAGTTTTTGTTTTCGTTGGGGCCATTTGATTTGCGATCAAGTGCGACTCAAAATCAGCCAACTGGACCGTCTGAGCCTTGGGAGAAGGATATTTGAACGGTACCGTCGCGTCTCTGACTCGCTCACTGCGCCCACAAAGGATTATGAGAGATCTCGACTTGGAGAAGGTTTCAAACCGCCAATCACTGATCGCCGCCCCAATTAGGACTCCCTTTGTTCGCCGGCTACCTCCAAACTGCCATTGTGCTCAATCGGCGCCTCCCATTGTCCCTTTCATGCATTCTCGAACGGCATTGTTTCTGATTCAGGGCTTCGATGGGATCTGAGAACAATGCCCCTCGACAAAGGAATGATCGACCACGCCGTGGCCACTGTTCTACGCGTATAAAAGGAACCCGAGTCCTGCCATAATTTTTCAAAGCAGCTCCACCTTCGAGTTACTTACCTCACAGTCGTTGTATCTGCAACCTCCTTCGCCTTCTCTGTTGCCATCCCGCACCCTCTTTACAACACCAAACCACACAATGCGTTTCTCCACCGCCCTCGCTGTCTTCTCCCTCTTTGCCGCCTCTGTCTCGGCGACCTACACCCCCGCCTACGGACTCTCGCGTCGCCAGTCGGCTCCCTGTATGTTATTTTCCCATCCATACAATTCCCTCTTGCTCATTTGTTTCTTTCCTCTCAGCCTGCGAGGCAGATTGCTTGGCCCATCCGAGTCTGGGGAACTGCAAAGCCAACGATCTCACCTGCCTCTGCAACAACAGCGACTTTGTCCAGGGCACCTTCAACTGCATTCAGGCCGCCTGCCATGGCGCTGACCTCGCCGCAGCCATCAACATTGCCGCCGCCACCTGCCAGGCCGTGGTACGTCTACCTTGCTGCCCATAACTTATAAGATAGTTTTCCTAACTGCACTTTCCAGGGCGTGACCCTTTCCTCCGCCTCGGGCGCCGCATTCTCTGCGACGGCTTCCCTCGGCTCTTCCACTCCTGCCGGTGCATCTACCCCTGCTGCCAGCGCTCCCTCATCTACTGCGTATGTCTTTTGAATCATCCGACCTTCGTGCCCGACTAACACGCCTTCCCTCAGCTCCGCCCCGGGCGCATCCACCACCGCCACCACCGGCGGTGCGCTCGCCTCGACCGCCAACACCGCGCTCCTCGGCCTCGCCGCCGTCGGTGTCATCGCGTTCTCCCTCTAAGCGCACACAACCCCATCCGACTGCTCGCATCAAAACGCAGTCCCGGTCCCACGGACTGCACTCAATTGCCCGTTCACCCACCGCCGCACGCGACACCCATTACCGCTTCATGCTTTACATTTCACACCTTGCACACTCTTACTACTACTTCACGCTTCGCGCACTGCGACACCTTACGCCTTCACGTTTACCGTGCCTTGCCTACGCCCAGTCGTAGTGACTTCTCTTGCACATATTGTTATCCATATACGTCGTCATTCGATTGCTATTTTGCCTGCCATTTGCTATCCGCCCTACTTATCTGCATTGCATGTAACTTATCGCTCTTCCTGGGCTCCTCTGCCTTCCCTGCTATATTTTTAGTTGTTCGAGTAGACTGGTATAAAGAACGATGATTGCGAAAAACTACACTGGAGTGAATGCGCGAAATGAAATGGATCCTAGGTAGTACTAACTCATGGTGTTTAAAAGGAACGTTTACTCGAGTCTAATCGGCCCGTGCGCCGACTCTCACACAGGCAATCAGCACGGCGATCGACTGGGATTTCCCGAGTCTCTGATCGCCGTGTCTGTCTTGTCTTCGCCAACCCCAGCGTGTATATCATGCTGCGCTTGGTCCTCGATGGGCCGGGTTGGCGCGTCGCAGTTGAGGCCCAAGCGAGCAAGCCTCCCTTGTGTCTCACTCGCGCTTGGGCCGCCCCAGTTCGTATTTAGGACGAGAAGCGAAGTTGAGCACGCGCCTCAACTTTTGCACTCGCTCGTCCTAGGTAAGTTCCCCGAGGGAACTGCTCGTGTGGTTTTCGGGAGTCTGACCCGAGATCCCTTCTGGCTCAGATTCTACGCAGGAAACCCACGTCTTTTCACCTGGATCAATTGCAGTTGCGTCGACCGTTAGCTGCAGTACAATCCAAGTACGTACGCCCGTGGCCTCGTACTCTACGCAACCAGGCTGAGACCCGTCTAGCTGGTTGCAGAATATCTTAGTGCACCGTGAAAGTTACCGAGCCGCCGCTCACACGTCTCTTCACGCGTCACTAGGTGAGATTCTCGGCGCGTCAGCCTCTCATTCGCAGAAACTAACTCTTCACGCGTCACTAGTTTCGTGCTCTTGCAAATCTCACTGTCCGCTCCCGCAGACACCTCCCATCCCTTCGGTCAATGACGAATGAACTCTCTGACACCCCCACGCGCTGCTCGGCCCTCGTCGCTGCCTTCGAGGCCGGCTCCCTCTCTCGGGTCGCCGTCACCCTCGCGATCCACGACATCCTCGCGGAGCCAACCACTACGGCCGCAGGCGACGCCGGTCCCATCCCCACCGACGAGGAGGTCGAGAAGTTTATGGAACCATACATGGACAGATGTGACCAGTGGGTCCGAGACCAGGAAAAGGCCAAGGCCCAGGGGGATAAACGAACTCTCCCCGGAGCCGGTGGCGAAGAGGAGGACGACAGTGGCACGGGTTCCGGTGACGATGATGACGCCGACGAGCCCCCCGCCAAGCGCATCAGGCTCGCCCTCGACGAAGGCGACTTCCCCTGGGTTAAGCGCGATGCCCTCATCGGCACCGAGCCCCTGCGAGCCGACCTGGCAGAGACCGTCCGACTTCTCGGCCTTTATGGAGTCGATACTAAGCGGACACTCCGTTCCCTCCTTGCTCGCACTCGCGTCGAATTCCCCGAGTCTCAGTGGCTCCGCCTCCTCACGAACAAGGCTGTCGACCTCGACGCCGTTCTCGCGGGAATATAGCACCGCGCACACCGAATCCATCGGGAACCTCGACCTCACCTTCAATGGCTCGAGCTCTAGCAAGCCCACTCGGACCGTCGTCACGCAGTCCGATTGGACCATCGCTTGGATGCAGACTGTCGAAGCTGGGCTCACCGTCTTCCCCCACCTCAGTACTCAGTACCGCGAATGGGGACTGTTCATCCTCGGCAAGTTCGCCGCTGTCCACGACACTCAACACCATCGAATCATCGCGTTCGAGAAAGCCGGACGTCTCCTGGTCAGCCGCCGGGCGGACGTTGGCCTCGACCAGTTCCACCACTTCTCTGCCCTCGAAACCATGCACCTCAACTCCATGGGCAGGCTGGCAGTCGAGTCCAGCTCCGAAGGCAACGGGCGCCCCAAGACCCAGTCGCCTAACGGCGCTGGAGGTGGAAGAGGGAGTGCAAAGAAACCCCTCCCTCCCAAGGGCAAGTCCAACGAACCTTGCCGGCTGTGGAACGCTGGTAGGTGTAAGCGCGACGACTGCCGCCACCTCCACGTCTGCACGGGATGCAGGAAAAACCATCCCGAGTCCGAGTGCCCCAAGTGAGGTGCTCGCTGTTGTAGCGCCGCCGAGGCCGCGCTACCTACGGCAATTCGTATGGTCGGATGGCAGGCGCCGCACAAGTCAGACGGCGCTCGGGACGGAAGTGGATCCTCCCTTCCCGGCTGCCCCACTCGAAGCGTTTGCCAACAAAGCGCTGGTGAACACTGTCATCCAGCACCCCAGCCTCTTCACTGTCGCAACCCCCATCAACATCCCGCTGTTCGAGCGGCTCCTCGCATCGCACCCGAACCGCCCGCTTGTCGACTCGTTCTGCAGTGGGTTGCGCAAGGGGTTTTGGCCTTGGTCGCGACCGAACCCTTTGCACCCGGTCACGTACGACGGCTCGAAGAAAGTTCGCTCGGACGCAGAGCAGGCTTTCTTGGAGAAGACGCGCGACGAGGAGATGGAGGCAGGTCGATTCTCGAAAGCGTTCCCTGCTCTCCTCCCTGGCATGCATGCCATCCCCATCCATGCAGTCCCAAAACCGCACTCCGAGAAGTTCAGGCTCGTGACCGACTTCAGCGGAGGCGAGTGTTCCAGGAACTCAACCATTTCGCGCTTCGAAACCAATCCAACGCGCATGGATGGGATTCGCGAGCTCGCGGATCATCTGCGGGAACTCCGCCGCACCCTAGGGCCGGACGTGGACATCCACATTTTCAAATCGGATGTGAAAGGCGCCTTCAAGGTCCTCCCCATGCATCCCCTGTGGCAACCGTGGCAAGCCTATTGTATTGCAGGGAAGTTTCACATCGATCGAGCGGCCACTTTCGGCAGCACCGCATCTCCACCGATCTGGACGACCCTAGCCGGTTTTATACTCTGGATCGCCATGGTGGTCTACCTCATCCCTTTCCTCTTCGCCTACATGGACGACTTCCACTCGGCGCAGCGCGCGAGCGAAATGCAATACTACGAGCCCTACAAACGCTGGTTTCCTCGGAATCAGGCCCGCCTGCTCGTCCTCTGGGATGCGCTCGGGATCCCCCACTCCGAAGACAAGCAGGTATTCGGGGTCGAGCTCGTCGTCATAGGGTTCCTTGTTGACTCTCGCAAGATGCGCGTTACGATTCCCGACGAGGCCCGTTTAGCGTTCATCGCTGAGCTGCGACGCTGGACCGCTAAGTCGAAGCACGGAGTCAGGCGCACCCTCCGAGAGTGGCAGGCGCTGGCAGGCTACTCGAACTGGGTGTTCAATGTGCTCCCCCTGCTCAAACCTGCCCTCTGCAACGTCTATGCGAAGATGGAAGGCAAGGACAGGGCGGATGCCTTGATTTTCGTCAACGAGGCAGTACGCAACGACTTGACGTGGCTCGCAAACCACGTCGAGAGCACCGACGGCATTTTCCTCATCAAGTCAGTCGACTTCCACCCCGACGACGCGAACCTCCTCATCTTCTGTGACGCGTCAACCCACGGCGACGGTAGAGGTGGAATGGGGTTCTACCTCCCGGCGTTGGGTTTGGGTTTCCAAGCCGCCCTCCCCGAGGGCATCGACCCTTCTTTGAAGATCTTCTTCTACGAAGCCTTGTGCGTCTGCGCCGCCTTGCACCACGCTGCCACCCTCCTCCCGAAAGGCGCGCGGCTCACTATCTACACGGATAGCTCCAACACAGTCAGCATCTTCAACTCATTGAAGGCCCTGCCGGCCTACAACGCCATCCTGAAGTCTGCGGTCGATGTTCTCCTCGCGCGTGACATCGACCTGCGGGTGCTCCACGTTGCCGGTAAACTTAACTCGGTGGCGGACGCAATCTCTCGATGGAGGAACAACATCGCACTTGCACTTGTCCCCGGCTTGACCATCCACCCTTTTACACCCCCTCGAGATGCGCTGGGGGCGGCCCAGTTATGATCTTCGAGTTGTCGCCTGGATCACGCCAGCCCAAGCGGCCGACGTGGTCCACCACCAAGCTCGTTCACGAACGGGCAATCGCTCTCGGCTATGCTATTGACAAATCAACGAGCCTCACGTACACCTCTGCCCTCAACTCCTACATTAACTTCTGCACCCAACACGCCTTCCCCATCGAGCCTACGGAAGACACGATGTCTTTCTTCGTCACCTACATGTGCCATTTTATCAAACCCGATTCTGTCGACTCCTACCTTTCCGGCATCTGCAACCAGCTCGAGGACGCCTTCCCAAATGTCCGCAAAGTCCGCGCGTCAGCGCTCCTCAGGAGAACGCTCAAGGGCAGCAAGCGCCTCTTCGGGAAGGGCGTGAAGCGCAAGCGCCCCCTCTCTACCTCCGACCTCCGCACGGTCGTCCGGGCGATCGGGTCCCAACCCAGGCCGTCTCACGACGACACGCTCTTTCTAGTGATGATGTTCACAGGCTTCGACGGGCTCATGCGCCTCGGAGAGCTCGCTTGGCCGGACTCCATCGCTCTACGCAACTGGAGGAAGGTCATCTTGCGTAACACCGTCAAGCTCACTCAGTCCTCTGTCGGTTTTTTCCTCCCCGGTCACAAGGCTGATATCTTCTTTGAGGGGAATCAGATCGTTATCGTGGCCCGAGCGGATCCGGAGCTGAACACGGTTACGAAAGTCGAGCAGTACCTCGCATCACGAGATGCCCTTTTCCCTCACCACCCCGCCCTCTTCGTCCGAGAGGACGGTTCCATCCCCACCCGCTCCTGGTTCCTCGGCCGCCTCCGCAGATACTTCGGCAAAGACGTTGCAGGCCACTCCCTGCGTGCTGGCGGCGCGACGTCCCTCGCAGAAGCAGGCGTTGCCCCGGAGAAAATCCAGGCTATCGGACGCTGGGCGTCGAACGCCTTCCAGATTTATATGCGGAAGAACCCCACTTTGCTACAATCAATGCTTTTCGCGGGCCGCTCAGCGCACGACGGCCCCAGGCACATCGGTGCCCTCGCCTTCCCCACAGCTCCCTCATAGTACGCTCGCCATTTTTTACATCTTATCCTTCCCTCTCTCTCTCCTCCCCTACCTATATCCCCCCCCAAAAAAAAAAAAAAAAAACTTATCATTATCCATCTCCATCCTCCGTTACGATGACTAGGTATACCCGGTTTCTGGCTCCTCCCTCACCTCGCTCCGTTCCCCTCCACTCGTCGGTTCTACATTACCGCCCTCCCTCTCTACGATACCTTACTACGTACCTCAATCAATTCACTCGGGCTCCCCTCGGGAGTCGCGTTTCTGCTAAAACCACTCAGACTGAGTCCCCGCCGGACGTAAGTCAATAGCTGGTGCCTTGGCGCCCCGGCCGCCAAGCACCAGCTCTTAGAAGCCGAGCTTCGTCGTCCACTCGGGCGATTAGAGTTTTCATTTCGATTCAGCATTGGCGGGGAACAGCGGGGAACTCCTTCCCAAACCTGTTTGGTGGCTGGATGTCGGCGGCCGCTCTGTCGCACTGACTCGGATGTTTTGTCACGCATGGTACCAGCCCTTCTCTTCCCATCAGATGTTCCTGCAGACAACTGTGGGCGCGTTCTGATGTCCCCTTTACGCGGTTGTTTCGCGAGAGTGCTCGCGAAACTCGTGCCCGCGAAACAACGGCACTCGCTCGGCGGAGTTGAAGATACACCGAAAGTTACACGAGCCTACACGGGACGGAAATACGCGCTCACATGTCCGTTACTCAGGCACGACATACGGCGTCCCCTCCTTGCTCCCCCGCTCCCTCTTCACCGCGCCCTTCACCCGCGCCCACTCCGCCTTGTCCTCCTCCGTCAGCCCCAGCACAAAGTCCAGCGCGCGCACATGCACCGGCGCGACCTCGCACTTCTCGCGAATCATCGCCTGCACGTTTGGCGGCAGCTTCGCGACGCGCTCCGCGGGCGGGCCGACGATCTTCTGCCCTACGCCGCACCCGCAGAGGCGGCAGAACGTCGCGCCGCCGAAGCCCTTCCCGACGGGGCTGAAGTACACCCCGAGCGCGTCGGGCGGCGAGACGTGCATGGGGACGCGCGCGGAGGGGCGCGGGTACGTGTAGATGCCCGAGTGCTGCACGCGCCTTAGTTACAAGATGCTGAAAACGGCAGAGGAAACACGAACGCGGATGCAGGTGCTACAATCGCATTCCATGACCTGATTGTTCTCCATGTCGGGCGGGCCCGTCTTCTCGAGCAGCCAGGGGCTCTTCAGTGCGAAGGTGACCGCGCCGCAGTGGCAGCTCCCGGTGTAGATCTTCTCTCCCTCCGGCAGAGGCTCAGCAGCGAGTGCCGCCAGTCCAGGGAACACGGGCGGGGTATACGCAAGGGGCGTCACGGGCCCCGGATCTTCCTTGACGCTGAAGCTCCACAGATCGACGTCGCGGAGCATGCGCGCGTTGAGTGCAAAGACACCGTCGCCCGCGAGGTCGTTGCTGATGATCCCGAAAGGTGTCGCGCACGTCGCGCAGAAGCGGTGCGCGACCTGCTTGCTGTTGAACGCGTACTCTGCGAGGACCCCCGCACCGAGACCGTCCGAGCCTGCGCCTTTAGTGACGGTGATGGCAGACTTGGGCGGGAAGACGAAGAGGTAGCCTTTCTTGGTGCAGATTGAGCAGCCGCAGGAGTGGAGGGGCGTGTTCTCCAGAGGGGGGAGGACAACAGAGAATTTTATAGCGCCGCAGTGGCAGTTGCCTTCGTAGGTCTTGGTGTCAGCGTCGGTCATGGTGGAGGATCTAGAGAGGTGTTATTCTCGACCTGAGTCATATTAGGGATCGACAGAGATCGACGCAGATAGGGTGCGGTTCGGGCCGGCCCGCAATAGTATTCGACACAGCAATGAATCAATAGGTGGGGGTTGTCAGTGGTTGTCCTGGAAGAGGCGAAAGAAAAGTTGTTGCAGCCGTCTGAGAATCTTTTTGAAAAGGCAGGTAAGGCAGGGAGGAGGAGGGCAGTGGGGGGTCGGGACCTCGTTAAAAGTCGGGCGAAACTTCTTCGCAGAATACTTCAACGTCGAGACTTGGTCGAGACGATACACTGAGGGTCGGCCAAGATAGAATCCGCCGTAATGCACGACATGAGCAAGTCCCAACTTGGCCGTACATCTCGAGCAAAAAGCCAGATAATAGCGTCGCGATCGCACGCACATTCATGTCCACTCCGAGGGTCAGAAGGCTTCAGACAGAGCGAGCAACATTGAAGTGGGTACCTTGCACGGCTAATCAATTGAGGAATACGACGAGCGGGTTCCAAGGCACCATTTGAAGACCACAGAGATCATTTTCAACGAGTGAACTGTGAGACAAGCAGAGACAAATAGCAAGAAATACAAAGCGTCGCCTAGGCCCTCTCTAGTCTACCGGGCGTGAAATCTGAAGACAGTCGTTCAGATCACGTATACTAGAGAGGCTGGAGTTAACGAGTACAGGCGAACACGAGTCGCTTCGGAGTTTGAAATTGAAACGCCTTGGCAACCGCTAAACGATCGCTCCATCCCCCAAAAACCTCGAAAAGAAATACCCAGAGCTCCTTCATTACCTGCGGTAAAATCCACGAAAAAAATCTGAGCGCCTCTTATGGATCGAAATTCGTATTTGCCAAAATAATGGCCTCATTGGGAGCTTTGGAAGGTGCGTAGGACATTCCATCATAATTTTCAAACTCCGAGGCGACTCGTACTAAGCTGTACTCGTAAATCCCAGCCTAAGCGTCGCCCAGTCTCCACTATTTTGGGTGTGACAATGGATCCAACCAAGATGGACTGTGACGAAGATGTTTTGGGACCGTTGGGCTGTGTTGGCAGACGTATCTCGGCGACTCAGATCTTTGGGGAGCGTTCCCGCAGTGGAAAAGCTCACGTCGTGCAGAGGCAGGCTCACTCCAGGAGGCCTTAGGCCTTGGTCCTTGGTGAACTTCACTGAAGATGATCGTTTAGATCAAGAAAATCCGAGTCGGCTTTTCGGACTCAAAGCCGACCAAACCTCATCCCAAACACGACGGCAGCTAACAAGCCTTGAAGTAAGCTAGCTTTCTTCGACACAGACACTGAGACGGAACTTAAGAATCAAGATATCAAGCAAATTCTTGAACGCACGGTTGCAGGCGTAGGACTTTGAGGTACTTCCGCAAACCTTTACCGTAACGATCAACTTGAAATAGGCTATTCTCCGCTGTTTTCTTGAACGCACGGTTGCAGGCGTAGGACTTTGAGGTACTTCCGCAAACCTTTACCGTAACGATCAACTTGAAATAGGCTATTCTCCGCTGTTTTCTCTTGTTCTCTGTCGAGGTCAGGTCGAGAACTGTCGAGGAACTTGAAAGCACCGCTAACCGTTGTAAACTCTCCGCCTCGGACAGCCTGTACTCGTATCCCAGCTACTTGTTCCCGCCGGACGACACAACTGGCCCTGGACAGCATCTGCGGAGGACTGCGGAGGAGGATCTTCCTTAGGGCATATACATTCTTCAGGACAACTCGTTTCAGCCCGTGCGGTGTATTTCGTCTTGGGAGGAACGAGCAGACGCGAACAGGCGCGCAAAATTGGTATATACCGGCGCTCACAAATATCTGCAGTGTGCTAATCTTTTGGTTGCAGTGCGCTGTAATGCCAGCCGGCGGCATAATATTAATACGTGGGGCGCTCTCTCGACTAGGATTTTAGACGACGGTCTCTCTTTACCACAATGTATGTGCATCTTTGAGTTGATTTGTAGCGTTCTGAATCCGAAAACCCAAGTAAAACTGCCACAAGGAACATGTTTGTCTCGTTTTTTTCCCGACGCCCATCATTCGTTTTTGGTGGTGGTTGACGTCGAGGCGAAACTATTTACCTGCCACGGAACCGCGTCCAAGACTCCAATCTGCACACGCCAGCACCCGGAATGAAGACACAACAGATTATATCCCACATAACAGCACAATAAATACGAATAAACTGTGGATTACTTTTGGTTTGAAGAGACAGTATAGCAAAGACAACGCGCTCAGGCCAACCCAGGAATCTCTTCCCCAAGATCTGTGCCATTGGTGACCCCCGCAATGGTGTTCAATGCTGCAAGGGAAGCGACAGCGGGGAGAGTGTCCGCTGCGGCAACTGTGGGTTCGGTAGCTGTGGGCTCGGCGAAAAAAATACAGTCCTCCTTCAAGTTGTCTAGCGGTGCGGTGGCAGCCGACATTATCATCGGGGAAGCGGTGGTTGTATGCAAAGCATGTTCGCGGTAGACACATCGGGCTTTCAGCTGCGCGTCCGACTCGATGAATTCCACCACCGCGTCATCCTCTGCACCCGGCTGGAGCCACAAAGCGTAGACATTCAACGATTTCGCTAGCTTCAGGACTTCGAGCGTAACCTGAATATCCACAGCATTTATTTAGCAGATATCAAACTGAAATAAACTTTCATGACCTACCTGCGGCTTGACGACGATCGAAACAGAAGTATGTGTTGGGTCAGGAAGTTGAGATAGTGTCTTGAGGCATTTAATGCCCTGAATTTCCAAAGCATTGGGGTTAATGGGGACCACCTCCTTGTGTTGCGAAAGAAGAAATTTGAACGCCTGCCAAAGATTATGGTTATGAACGATTCACATCGCTGAGACGGGGATTTTTCACTTTGGATCCATTCTTGGCGGGGTTAGTGGACGCGCCGACCACCGCAAATTTAGAAGCAGACAGGAACCGAGCAGCGATTTTAGTAGCCATTGCGAATGTAAGAGTAGAGGGGTAGACAGGGATATTCGAGTCCGAGTACGGGCTGGGGATGGGAGGGAGTGAGTTAGAACGAGATGTTGGGCAGTGAGCTGTTTAAATATCTCGGACAAGGGCGCCCTTGAACAGCTAATTGAGATGGATCCTCACGATATCCCGCGTTCCCGGGCCAGTCTTCCGTCAGAAAGATAGACACCGCTTTGCGGTTCCCCGTTCAAAGAAAAAGCAACAAGATAATGATATGATTTGCTGATGAAATCGGAAACAGACGTGGAGAATGATTAATATTCGATTAGGAATATCTGGTTTCAAGGGAGGCTGCTTCTTGGTCCTATTGCTCCGAAAAGCAAGGCGAAGAGGCACGAACCGGCAAGTTGCGGTGCCTACTTCTGTTGCGCAAACCATCTAGCGCCATCTCGACTGGCCGCGTTCGGGCCCTTGTCTTGTCTACGACTTGAAGAATGCAAGGTTTGGTCTCCCGTAGCTGAATGATCCATAAAAATTGTGAGCTCGGCTTCTGGGGGCAACTCGGGGCGGCCCGGCCCGATGTCGATTTTATTGTACAGCCTTGAAGGACTCCGCGCGTTAGTGGTGATGTACTTGCTTCTACTTGGATGGCCGCCAGTGCTACCATATGGAATCGAACACACCATTCAAAACAAAGTATTGACCTAGGCGAATACACTTGTTGAAACATCGCGGGATTTTTGTCATTTGTGCGGAAAATCACAAATGGCAACAATCCCGCGATGTTTCAGCAAGTGGATTTACCTAGGTCAATACTTTGCTTTGAACGGTGTGGGATGGGATGGGAGTTCCTTTAACCTGGGCGACAAACAAGCTTCGTTAACAGCCCTCCGGCCCCATCACACGGAAATTCCCACGTCGTAGGAAGCATCACGAGCAACCAGACAGAAATGGCTGTCGAGACGCCGCTTAGCGCCATCTCAACTGGCCGCGTTCGGGCCCTTGTCTTGTCTACGACCTGAAGAATGCAAAGTTTGGCCTCCCATAGCTGAATGATCCATAAAAATTGTGAGCTCGGCCACTGGGGCAGCTCGGGGCGGACTCCGAGCGATGTCGATTTTATTGTACAGCCTTGGAGGACTCTGGGTTAGCCGTGATGGATTTGCTTCTACTTGGATGGCCGCCAGTGCTACCATATGGAATCGGATTTTTACCTGGGCGGCAAACAAGCTTCGTTAACAGCCCTCCGGCCCCAGGTCACAGCGGCGACCGGAAATTCCCGCGTCGTAGGAAGCTGGAGCGGGTGTCTGCAACTTAATTGATATCGTCGAGAAATGATTGGACAGATCGGACAACGAAACCCCGTATGTAACTTATTTTCTTCCGTACAGCCATTACCTGTTAATTCTCCACCTAAAGCAAAGACGAGCTAGTAGATGTGGATGTGGATGGGTATAGAGAAGATGGTCATGGGATGGTGAGCATTGCAGAGGATGGGCAGAAAGATCGTTAGTGCAACAAAAATAAATGAGGCGATGCTGTTGATGAATACCAAACGCTAAGAGTCTAAGTGTTTGCAGTGCGTAGTTGTGTAATTTGTTGATTAAAGATTCGCGGGACTCAATTTATATTTGAGCCCTGCAATATTTAGCACTTGTTGATTTTTTCGCGCAAGGCGTGGTTTGAGTGTTTAGTAAACCTGAAGACCCGTGCGGAGGAGATATTTAGTTCCGAGCCTTTTGTTAGAGTTCGTTATTTGGGTCCAGTGTCTGGGTTACAAGCGCGGTGCGCGACTGCGGAACTGGGCCCGTCCACGCCTCTCCTAATTCCAGAGAATACGCTTTGAAGAGATGGAACTATTGGTAGCTTCTGTGGGACTGTCGTTGACTTACAGCTTTGTGATCCGTTTCAAACGCCGTCTCTCAGTGCGTGCGGCTTGGTTGCACAGAGCTGAACCTCTCCATCATAGAAACCTATGTAAGTATGCAATACTTGCGACCGTAACGTTCCGTCCAGTCGGAGGAGGAGACAAGCTTGTCCGGGTTATGCTAGTGTTCTTAGTCTCAGAGAGACATGTGGATAGTCTCTCGTAATAGAGAGATTAGACCAGTGACCGGTCTGTCTATGAATTCTGTCGTGTCTTCGACAGATTGCTCTTTCGAAGACAGGCTGGATTCGAGCCTATAGAGAGATATTGAAGAGACAAGTGGCCCAACCCGAATTTCTCGACACTCGTTTGTTTGAATGCCTGGGTGCGCTCCAACACCCAGCTGTAAGGTTGAGTTCTATTGCCTCCTCCGTTGTTTGTGACTTATACCGAACTGGACGGACTGTCATGCGCTAAGTCGGCAAAAGCCCCCCCTCCACCGTGTTTAATTAACAGACGCCAGACTCATGTGACCGTGCCAGATCTTTGAGCTCACAGTTCGACAGTTTACAATTCATTGGTTCGAGCTCGATAGACCCACTATGGTACCGCGCGAGTACAAGATCCTCGTTTACTTTAGCCTAAAAAAATGATAATCAGAACATTATCTATACTTCAAGTCGAAAATCAAACACACAGTTACGCCCTGCGACGATCTTCTGCAGGACATCCAGACAATGTGGTCTATATCCCTGACATATCTCGTCCAGAATTTTGTTGATCTCATCTTTCAGGACGGGAAAGTTCTTTAGCACAAATTCGACCTCAATGTCCTGGACCTCGGAGTATCTGACGAATATGAGCTGACACCGTTGAGATTGAGATTGAGAATCTTACCTTGAGGTGAAGTCGGAGAAAACCTCCCTTATAATATTCTTTGTGGTGAGATTGGCTTTGATGGAGGACAGCGAGACGGCCTTGAGGTCGTCCAGACCGAGCTACGGACAGTGGATAAGAAAGACCAAAAACGACATGGTTATGGGCGCCTACCTTGTCGGCTAGTCGATACATAGATTTTGCAGAACACTGAGCAGAACCAGAATACTGAGGGGTGCTACGACGACCTTTGGGTAGCGGTGCGCTAGCATCTTTGGCGGTAGCTTTCTTCTTCCCCTTGCCCCCGAGCCCCGTCTTCCCCTTGCTCACGGGCACCGCAAGTGGCGGTTCGGAGACCCCAGTTACTGGTTGCGGAGCGGAGAACGGGAGTTTGCTCGTGTACAGGTAGTATAGAAGAGCCTGCCATCTGCATTACAGTAAAGCCCCGCTTCAGCAAGAATTAGGCGGAGGGACTGAACTCACGTTTTGAATGCAGTACCATTGAGTGTAACCGCTCGACCCATCCGGCCAGAGGGACTTGCGGGGCGGGATGGGGGAAGAGGGACGTCGCTTGCATCTCGAGTAACAAACGAAGTATCTGAGGTATCCGAGGGGATAGGTCTGCTGAGAATATGCATCCGGTATCAGAATGGGGGATAAATATTCTCGAAAGCACACACTCAACGTAACCATTGTCTTCGATCCCTTCGTCGTCCGAGTCCAAGTCACTGTCGGACATGTAATCGTAGTCCTCGACGCGTTCCTTGTCGATGCGGTGGCGATCAAGATCAACAAGTTTTGCTTCGCCAAAACCTCCACCCGAGATCACTGAGCTACCCTCAGCGGAAACTCTTCCAGAATCGAAGGAAAACTCACTCAAATCGAGTTCATCAGAAAATCCCTCCAAAATCTCGGACCTCGCAAAGATCGGCTGCGGATGTGTGACATAGCGCGAGTTCTTGCGAGTGAACGCATAGAATTTGACATCTACAGCCGGCTTTCCGCTCATGGTATCCGCCAGCAGACGTTCCAACTTCCCGTCAATCGAACGGGGAATGGAGAGTCCGGTTTGAGCGGGGATGATAACACTTATCGCAATGGTGGGTACCATCTTCAGACCTGGGGTGTAGATATAGGTTCCGATTTGGGTGTTGGATTGGCCGTAGTAGTTCTGATATGGAAGCGTAAAACCTGCGCAGGGAGTGGCATCTTTTGGGATGAACAGATGCTGGATGGCGATGGAGAACGATAGGCTGCCATACGCCGCCGAGCTTATGAGGTGGGGGTCGAAGAACACGGAGATCCGCCATGTTGGGAGCGTTTCCCCGTCCGCGCCCACAAAGACCGTGGCCTGGTTGCTGGACTGAGTACTGGCAGAGCATGAAAAACGCCAGCCGAGACCGCAGATGATGGTAGGACCCCCTTCGATGTTGGACTGAGCATTGTCTGGGATGATAATCTTAAACATTGACTTTATTGCCGCGCCCGTCCACAGGTCGTCTCCAATCTTCACGAGCGACATTTTCTTCGCAATTGGATGAGTGGGGAGATGAGGGGAGATAGGATGGAAGAGGCTCTATTTTTGATTCTTGCGAAGGGATGCATAGCACGCGGATAGGGTGCGGAGACGGTGAGGTATGGATAATGCCGTCCGGCACGACCGTAGGTTATCAGATTCGCAATCGAAGAACGGCAGAGTTCCCAGGACTTGATCAAGCATGGCGGTAAAAAAGAGTTGGAGCTAAGCGCCATAACTTGAAGGAGGAGAGTTCATCGTTAACGTTTATCCGCAGCCCCATTTAACAATCGCACAGCCACTTGGATTGCCAGCTTCCCAGCTTCCTCTCTTCGTGCGTC
Source organism: Mycena olivaceomarginata (assembly GCA_029378375.1). Lineage (NCBI taxonomy): Eukaryota > Fungi > Basidiomycota > Agaricomycetes > Agaricales > Mycenaceae > Mycena > Mycena olivaceomarginata. The sequence continues at coordinate 40,444 of JARKIC010001672.1, read as the reverse complement.
GTGCATTTATCTCTGGCGTTCGTACCTGTTCGTACGTGAAACGATCTCGATGGAACGTGAAAAAATATGTTCGCCCTCAATCCATGCGCTCCGAGTCCATATGGGTCTTTCAAATCCGCAGCTGTGCAATCGCGACGAAGGCGGCGATCCCAATGAAGAGGGTACACAGGCCTCTTCAAAGATGCTACGGCAGCCTCCCCAAGCGCCTTGATCTGGAACCCGTAAAGACACCACGCACATCACGTTTTACTTGGTTTTTCAAATCCGCAGCTGGAGTGAAGTAACTGTCTAGTCAGCCCGACCGCCGCCCGAGCCCGCGTCCAGCGCGCGCGCCTCGATGCGTCAAGCGGTGGTGATCGAACATCGATGAGCAGCGCATATAAGACATACGCAAGAACCGCCAGACAACGACAAGCCGCCCTTCCGCCCTCAAACACCAACACGGCAATGCAGTCGCACACCATCCCAACCACGCCGGACACAACCCTCCACGTCCTCACTTCCAGCCCGCCCACACCGACCTCAACCCCCACCCTCCTCTTCGTGCACTTCTGGGGCGGCTCCCCGCGCACCTTCAGCGCGCTCGCCGCTCGCCTCTCCTCCGACTTCCCCCTCATCCTCCCCGCCCTCCGCGGGTGGGGCGCCTCCGCATTCACCGGCCCCGCTGACTCCGCCTTGTACAAAATCGCCGACAGCGCCGACGACCTCGCCGCCGTGATCGCTTACCTCCGTCGCGAGGACGCAGCGCTCTTCCAGCACGGCCTCGTTCTCCTGGGGCACTCCATGGGTGCGAAAATCACGCAGCTCCTCGCCGCGCGCGGGGACCTCGGCAGCCTACTGATGGGCCTGGTGCTCGTGGGCCCCGCGCCGCTAGGCCGGCTCGAGCTCCCCGCTGAGATGCGCAGTCAGCAAATAACGGCGTACACCTCGCGCGAGTCGGCAGAGGGCGCGCTGCGACACGTCTTGCTGGGGTCCGACGTCGGCGCTGACGAGGTACGGCTGCTTGTAGACGACTGCGTGAGCGGGGGCGCCCACGCGAAGGCGGCGTGGCCACAGTACGGGATGCAGGAAGACTACGAGGGGTTGTTGACGGCGCCTGCGCAAGACTCGAAGCTCACGATTCCCGTCGCTGTGGTGGTCGGCGCCCTCGATAAGGTGGAGACACCCGAGAAGGTCGAGGAGCGGGTCGTACGCGTTCTGAAGACGGCGGGGGCGGCCGTGACGCTGACGGTGTTGGACGGCGTCGGGCATCTGGTGCCGGTTGAGGCGCCGGGGCGGCTGGAGGAAGTTATTCGGAGCTTTTCAGCGACGCTGTAGGAGACGACCGACTGGAGGTAGAATTTTTTTATAGCGAAGTCCGACCTTGATTCGATTCCTGAGGTTGGGTTGACGCGACCGTGGCGAGTAGAGCCTGAAAGCCAACCGAGGGTACGGCGGGTTCATGATCCTGGGTGGGGAAAAAGCAAATAAGGCAGAAATATTGTACTGCTCAACGGAGAATAAAGGCGAAGAAAAAAAGGTGACAGAGATCCGAAAATGCGTGAACCGGGAGTCGAACCCGGAGCTAGGCCATGGGAAGACCCAATGTTACCGCTACACCATCCACGCCATGAAATGGGGCAGAGGGCTCTCAATCTATTGGCTACAGAAAAGCAGGAACATCATGGCGGAGGTTGAACTTGTATCTTGATTCTCGCCATCATGGGCAAAGCGGCTCCTCACAAACCACTCACCACTCCTTCTGAGAAGGCAGCGGAATCTTCTGCCTCTCATGCGGCACGACAGGATAAAGCCAAAACGGCCAAAATAAAAGACGAGAAGGACACCAAAGTAAAAAAAGAGAAGGACGCTGCCGCGTCGTCTATCTTGATCACACAAAATCTGCGCGGCAACGTCCCACCTTGCGAGGTTCCTTCCAGCTTTGCCGTAGACCATGAAAGCCAGATGGTGTTCTTTAACACGTATGACGAAAATGGCAAGAACTCGGAAATCTTCAGCTGCGATCTTAGAAAGAGAAGCTGGAAGAACATAACTGTAAGTACATCCGAGAATGTGATACTCGGCAACTGACTGGACATTGCAGAAAGCGATTACGTCACCTCCCGCAGCCCCTCGGCTCCCCCGAGCGCCCTCAACAGCTTCCCTCTCGGTACGGAGGGGCGATGGCGTTCTACAAGGTTCAAGCGTCGGGGCAGCGCATCCTGCTCCTCTTCGGCGGGCAGGTCAATGGGCTGAAGCCGGACGACCTCGGAGAGGTGTCAAATGAGCTAATTGCCATCGACGTCGACCACCTGAAATGGTGGGTTGTCGACGTCGCAGGCGGACCCGTCGCCTCGCGCGTTGAGGCGCGTCTCATTGTCGTCGACGACCAGCTCTTTATATTTGGAGGCAAAACCTCTGCTGGCGAGCAGCTTGAGTCGAACGAATCGTACAGCGTCGCTAGTTTTGCGAAATACCACTGGACCTGGGATGTCCGGGATGAGCCTTACCCAGCACATGTTCCCGCCCTGGGCTTCTGTTGCGACGCTGTCGCCATTCAGGATCGGGACACCCAAAAGATCCTCCTCACCGTTGGTTGCACTGACAGCGACGAAACAGTAAGACAGTTCTTCATTGTTCGACAGCACACTAACTGCCGCTAGTTGGATTTAACTTCTAGATCCTTTGTGCTGTTCGACATTGGTTTGCGCAGCTTCACACCGCAATTCGCCGATAGTGGAAAATTCCCCGGGACCGTAACGTGGTATGGAATCTCCAATCTCCCGGGGTGAGTTGCGTCCGAACCGCCTTCCAATTTGGGACGACCACAGCCACCCTGCCGGCGGCTCACTCGGCGGAGTTTCAAATGAAGCCAAGAATCTCTAAGTCAAGCGATACCACAAACGAGCTTTACTACACATGTAAGAAGGTACAAAACGACTTGTATTAATACATTTCTATGAATTTACATAACTAATTGTATTTTGGCGGTATGTACAATACAAATCTGAAGGTCTGAGAGGTAGAATGTCGTTGCGAGCTTGATGGCGCCGGTGCCGCGCGCGATGTTTGAGGCTGGGTTGCAGCACAGGGGTGCGCTGGCAGGTGTGCAGGGCAAAATGTCGCGGGTGCCGTAGAAGGCGGCGCCGACATACGAGGAGGGGACGGCGGGCTAGTATTGAAGTCAGTTAGACATGGCAGTGACAGCAAACACGTACCTGAGTTTGCGCCGCTTATCATTTGCCGCCACGGCGCTTGACTTGACCTTGCTCCCGCTGCTTGCCCCAGCGCCGTATGACCTGTCGATGGTTGACTTGCGCGGCTTGCTCCCAGTCTTCCTGTTGGGCATCATTGCCTCTTGTGTCGCCTTCCAGTCGGATGAGCGCGGGACGTGGGTGGATGCCGGCAGGACACCACTGTTGTCTGTCTCCAGGAGCAAGGCCTGCAGCGCCGCTTGGAGATTAGCGACGGATGTGAGCTCCTTGCGGCCTGCTTTCCGGAGCGAGCAGAGGCGACATCCATCAGGTCTGGGTAGAGGAGAGCGGAGCGGTGTTCTGCTGGGCGGCGTTGCGAGGGTGCACTCCAATATCCCAGAATTTGTAACGGGGCCCATGGGCTTTGTTGAAGCACTGGATAGACAGGTTTAGTACAGGGCGAGAGGAAGAAATCCGCGAGAAAGAGCGAGACAAGAAAGAACGCGCTGGAACTTACAGCAACATAGTATTTCCCTTCGTTGGGTCCGTACTGGCATTTGCGGGGAGCGGGCAGAAATTGGGTACAAAGCGCCTCCGGACAGAGAGCGTGGCGGGCGTTGATGAGCATGGCGTGGTGGTTCGTGAAAAGAGGCATCGCGTAGGGCGGGGTATCGCAAAGGAAAGACATTGGTGCAGTCGTGGGAGAGGAAGAGGAAGGAGGACGGTTATTTGTTGGTTGTTTGGCATGCGGCTCGCCACGGCTTCAAGTTGAAGTTCCGCCAGATGAGCCGCCGGCAGGGTGGCTGTGGTCGTCCCAAATTGGAAGGTGCTTAATGGCGGTTTGGACAGAGTGCCCGGGGTGCCTCAAGTCGGATCCAGCTTCAACCTCCGCCGTCATCTGTACCTTCCACGCTGATTCGGCCCAAGGACCGGAGTAGTACGTCTACTCCCTGCAGGGAGGATGCAAATCGCTCGGTCTGCGCAAGCGCATTGCTGCGACGGAGGGGACATTCGAGCTTTTCACTGTCGTAGGCGCCAAGATGTACCTGTTCAGATGGACCGAAGACAAGTGGGATCTTTTGGTGGAGATTCCGCAAATATGGGTTTCGGCTTGACGTTGTGTGCCATTATTCAATACAGATGCATGATTCAACACCCTATTACAGCTGCATTTGAATATTTTCACTGTTGGAAGAAAAAATCTTACTCAAGTCTCTTTCTTCCTCCTCTGTTCAAACATCTGCCGTCACCGTCCAATGCTTGTGGCCTGATACTGCCTCCTCGGGCGAGGCCTACACCAGTTGATAGTCCGTATGCTGAGGATTAGACCCAGGTTGGAACCAGATTTTCTTAACCGTTCCTTGTGCCCCATTCACCGATTCTTGAATTTGAACGTGTGAGCTGTATAAGATTACATATTGCATGAATGCCTCACCTTTCGATGTCCAAACATTGCGGGCGATGATCACTCTAGCTCCCTCTGCCAACAGCACCTCCTGCAAGCCCTCAGCATCCTCGGTCTCTGGTTCCTTGTACCACAAAGACAGACACGTCCACCGTGGCTTCCCGTTTATCCTATTATATTCAACCAGTTCATAAGAATTGTCAAGCCATTCGAACCGCAGAATCTCAGCAATCCCCGCACTAGTCTCCATCCGGTCTCTCAGTCGACACTGCGTTCTCCTCCGTACTAACCCCTGTCGAAAATGGACTTCCGAATTGGGTGGTAAGCAGAAATGTCGATGTGTTCCAAACATGGGAATTTGCGCGTCAAGACGGCCTTTAGATCCGCCTGCGTGGCACAGAGGATACTATCAAAAGTTTCAGGATCTGGCTCGAAAAGTTCGTCGATCAAGACGAGGCGAAAAGTCAGTGTGGTGTGGGCCGGCACCCCTTTGAGCCCGGTGATGAAGTGCTCTGCCTGGCATTGCGGCCCTAACCCAATTTTGGAGAAAACTCTCGAATCTCCCCGAGAACGCTGGGCTTGGGTATGCAGGAAAAATGGAAAGATTTGAGAAAAAGGCTCGTAACTACAATGAAGAGGTTTGAATGTACGCCATCTTGTTTCGCAGTTATTCTTATGCGGCACCCTCGCCAGAAATCTATTCAATTTTCAGCACACCTGATCGTGGAGTGGACGCAGAACATACTTTATGAATGGCCCATATGAATGGCCTTCATTTCCACAGGACTATTTAACGATAGATCTCGGTCCGAGAAGGCCTCCCTATCAATTGAAACCACCGGCCCACGGTTCGTGGTGGCGCCAGACATGGTTCCGATGTTCTGCAGGTGGGTAGGGAAGGATATAAGATCCATTGAAGATGTCTCGGTCGACCGACCGCCCACGATGTTGAAACGCGAATTGAGGACGGCGAACATGGTGTTGGCATACATCATTGGCATGATATTGTCCAGGGTCGTGTAGTAAACTTTATCGGGAAAGACGAAGAAGAGGATGAGTGTCGTCAGTGCTATCAAGGCTGCGGAAGATTCGGTCGCGTTGCAAAGCAGTTTACGAACGATGCAAAATACCGGTCAGAGATCCTGTCTCGATGGTTAGACGAATCAACTTGGAAATCAAGGCGTGTGTTCGACGGAATCCCGTGTCGTTTTTCATCAGCTGGAGCCCGCCGGTTAAGACAGGATTAATCAAATCAAAGAGAATGAAGACTCGCGTAATAAGTCATAGAAACGGCAATAATGATATCGATCAGAGCAGAGCCACTGAGCGCTACCTAAAAGGTATTCGGTGGATGTGTCACTTCCGAGATCCCGGCACATACCGCAAAGGTCGTTTCAATGCTCCGTCCATGCGCTCTTGTCAGATTCCCGGCTGGGGTGCAATTAACAGTGCGAATATCATGCACTGAGGATGTTGCACACCTTTGAAGATAAGTCCTGCATTGATAAACCCACTGACACTGACAGCCATGGAGGCCTTGGAACTGTACGTGAACTCTTCGAGGAAACGATGACGCGGTATAGACTTACGGCCACGATGAAGGCAGGGATTATCCTTGATTTAGATAACACGAAGATGCGGAACGCATAGAACGATTGAATAATGAAAGCAACTAAGAAGCATTTCAGTATCGAAGAGTGATGTAGGGGAATCAATACCTAATGCAATGGTAAAGGGGACCGTGAACCACGCGAAGTCCACTTGAGTCAAGGCTGAAACGTCGCCATATCCAGATCCGAACATTCTGAATGCATCCTAGTCTCTCGCAGCCAGACGTTCAATATTACTGAACTCGTACCTCGTTATATTGAAGTCTGTTATTAACCGCGGGGGTCCGATCAGGGTAAGATCTTGTTACATAATCTGCACAGCCACATCGGCGCTTTTCGATGTTTTGTGCATGTAGAATCAATATTCTGATTGATTTTTTGCACAAATACATTCATGGCAGTACTAAAAACCTTTCTATGTGCTTGGGATTTTTAATGCACTCCGGAATCAGGTGGTGGAAGTACCCAAGTACCCACGTGACTGTGCGCCGTGTTCAAGGCCCCGAGCGTTAAATTGCGCCCTAAAATATTGAATAAATTTGGGAAGGTTTGAATTGCCAGTGTAAGTCTTTCTGAGTAGTTTAAATGAGCGCAACAGCCCATTGTTCTGCCGTGGTTAGAGGTTCGATACCGCGTGGCTGTGCTGATTATATAACAAGCACTTACCCCAATCGGGACCCCGCGCTTAACAACAGACTAAATGCATCCATAGTCGACAGGATTATTTGCACAAGCTGGATGGAGTATACGCCATACACGAGGCACTTGGTGAATAGCCTGTCATTCGGAAATGCCAGGTAATAGAGGTCTGTATGCAGTCCATTGCATTAAGATTCGCTGGAGATGATGGTGAGATAGCTCACATAGCTGAAAGGTCAGAGTAGCGAAAAGCGCCCAGTCAGCCAGATATGCGATGAGCTGTGTCTAGTTAGCAGCTTGGTCAAGTGTTGAAGAAAGCGTACTATTGGGCCTGCCCTGAAGAAAACCCCGTAAGCTCCCAGACCAACCAGCCTAGCAAAATATACTCACAGCTGCACAATCTCAAAGTCGGGCGGAAGGGTTGAAACAGAAGCCATAATATCGAGGGGAGACAGGACCCAAGGCACGGAAACATCGGTTTCGAAGGGTATAAATATGACCGGAGTAAATTTGGAACGAAAACTTTGTATGATCGGTTGAGTTGCGATTGGTGGGTGCTGACCAGAGGGAATGGTGTTGCTGTGAAGATTGACCGGAATCGGCTTCAGGAGTTGAGGTTGATCTCACAAACTGGAGCCGCATATTGGGTGGGCAAAGGAAGACCATACTGATATCGTGCCCAACTGCACTGTACAGTCCAAAATTTTGCCGCTGATACGAGTGTCGACAATCAAACCATGGCTCAGTCAAACAGGAAGACTTAGAGATAGATTGAGTTTAGAATTGCTTGAGCTTCGATGAGCGGCTGGGAGACAGCCTCTTTCAAGAGCACCCGTGCTGAACCCGTGGCTACTCTTCCGGCAAATCGTCCATCGCGGCAGCACATCCAGAAGTCCTTTCGAGATTCCTTGTCATCAACGCCGCCGCCACCATGTTTGCAGCCCCAAAACTCTCACATCACTCCAGGAGAGAGGAAAGACGGGCCGCGTGGTCTCTTCCGAATGTTGAGCCTTTTAGCTCCCTGTAGATTCAGTTGTTAGATGCACGCGCTTCGGTGTGCGCGGGGAACTGATCTGGTCTACGGACGATTTGAGTGTTAACGCGGCCAAGAAGGGTGGGTTCGGCTTAGGCTCGTTTCAGCCTCTCTAGTCTACCGGGCGTGAAATCTGAAGATAGTCGTTCAGATCAGGTATACTAGTGAGGCTGGAGTTAACGAGTACAGGCGAACACGAGTCGCCTCGGAGTTTGAAATTGAAACGCCTTGGCAACCGCTAAACGATCGCTCCATCAATTATCGCCCAAAAACCTCGAAAAGAAATACCCAGAGCTCCTTTATTACCTGCGATAAAATCCACGAAAAAAAATCTGAGCGCCTCTTATGGATCTAAATTCGTATCTTCCAAAGAACGGCCTCATTGGGAGCTTTGGAAGGTGCGTAGGATATGCCATCATAATTTTAAAACTCCGAGGCGACTCATCCTAAGCTGTACTCGTAAATCCCAGCCTAGGTTCGGCTTTCAATTTTGAGTTGACAGCACTATAAGCACAGATGTCAGTCAGGTATCACTGATTCACTGTTTTGAACTTGACCGGAAATCACGTCGCATACGGAAGGTATACACAAGAAGCAGTTAAATTAAATGTAATCCAGTGCAAGTTGTGCAACCAACCTGACGGGACTTTTGAGAGGCTTCGATCTTCAAGGTGCATGAAATGGTTGATCAAGTGGTTGATACCACGACGGCGTCAGAATTTTGCGTCCAGTTAGCAGCTGTAACTGATGAAAACGTGGACCATCGGCCGCAGAGAAGGGCAGTAGATCTACAAGGAACTGGATCCAGAAAAAAGTGAAGGTTAAGGAAAATAATGCATGCTTACAGATGGGGCACCCAGTACTTCTCGGAGTTCGTGCGCCACAACTGTGCCATAACATGGGTGGAGATTTATCTGTCTCTTCTACACATAAATCCTGCTCACGATGGCTTAGGCCAAGTCCGTACGCACGGAGGGTTCTTAAAGAAGGCTTAAGTCCTTGAGCCACACATGATTCAATGAAAGAATTGAGATTCAATCAACGTTGAAACAATTTCGGAGCGTACCTCTGAGTTATGTCGTGGTTCTTGCTCGTATCGGCTCGCCTTAATGGCGAGAGCGTGGAGATTGGGAAAATGATTGCACGCCTCCTCCAGGAAATTTTCGCTGAGAATCCGAACCCGCAGATCCAGCGACACGATCTTTTCGCATTCGTGCGACTCGATGGGCGCTCAAGTCCACATCGGGTCCTCAAGTGGGGAAGATGTGGGGCTAGGCACGACCAAATGTCGCATACGGCTTTCCTCGACCAAGCAATTGATAGATCGGTTGACCGGGCCTTGGTACGAGGTCAATTTCGGGAACATAATGTCCCTGAACGCCCGATGGTGCTCTTTTTGGAATACATCTATGTAGTGGTCCGGATCCGATGGAACGACGGGCTCCTTGATCTTTGGGCATAGGCCTATAAACATCGGAGCCGGCTCTGGGAAGCGGCGCGACAATATCACTACCTTGTTGTTGAACCGCCGGGCCATCCAAAACCAATGCTTTTGAGAGCGCGGCACGAAGAGTGTTTTCTTGTCCCAGTCAGTCTCGTAGCATGGCGGCATAGGAGCGGCACCAGCACCTCCATCTGGTCGTCATAATGCCCATGTCCTATAGACGAAACCAGAAGCGAGACGTTCCAGAATCTCATCAATTTGCGAAGCCAATGGTGGAAGATCTGTCCGTAGGACCCCGTCGAATAGTGAAACCAATTTCTTTGGGGGTGGTGAATATATCTGCAGGCTGATGTCGGTGTCAATTATTTCTATGTTCCGCAGATGCTCGAAGCGTCGCAAAGTTTGGAATATAAGACAAACTACTTCCAGCGGATGGACTTCCTGCGCCTGGCTCACGGAGACATCTGAATTATTCGCAGAGGCGGACCAGGGATGCGGCCGGCACGACCGTACCACGCGAGTAATGTGAGGAAGCTCGTAGAGCTCGAGGTGAGCCACGATTGTATGGCGGGGAGCGCGGCAGATGTCCCACAAGTCAAAAGATAATTCGCGGAACATCGAGCGATCCCTTGGAAGACTCGACTGGTCGGTGCCCAGCTATGGAGTTCCCAGGGTCGAAGGTGCCCCAGTGTCAATGCTCTCTTGTAAATCTCCAATGGTAGCACACCGTTGTTCGTGGCTGTGGAACTACTCGGGGAAGAGGAGTGTGAACTAAAGAAATAATTTGGAACCTGTCCGATGGTGAGCGAAATGAGCGAAAAGGTAAAGAAAGCGTGCAGAAATTGTGGGGGGGATTTGATAGGGTGATTTCGACGGCAAGGTGGCTTTATACGTCGTAACTGAACAATAACATTCCATCTAATAGACCGACCGGACTCACCTGGCCACATCGTCAGATCTTCAAATTGGATGAAAACGCTGCCTTTGTAAACCTAGAGATAAAACCAGCCAGAACCAAAAGGTATCGTGGGTTCTTCGGCCTGATTTCTTGCGCACAGATAGTCCAGACTCCAAAGGGGTACACTGTGATGTTGCGCAACCGTTGCGTTTATGCTGGGAACGGGAGCTTCGGACCTCGGTGCCAGGGGAGCGCTTATGTTCGCAACTCCTCATCATCGTATGGTGAAAACTTACCAGCGGCTGAAAAAGTACAAGACAGCTTCATGAGGGTTGTTCGCTCGTCGACATCAAGATGGTTTGATGTACACCGCCACCAACCTGAAGTTCGATTAGATCGGGTAAGACCGGCCCGGTTTATCTGTCTTTCCCCACCATGCAGCTATACCCTGGAGCACCAACCGAAACCCGCCCGAGCCTGTGAGTATACCCACTACGATATCGACGCAATACTACAATCTTCCCAGCCTCCCAAAACTCGCCGTCAAGCCATGGGTTAAGCCGCCGCCCGATGATCTCATTTTAACCAATGCGCGTGTAGTGCAGCCCTCAACTAGCTCGATAGTGGAAGGAATACAGACGATTACTATCAAAGGTGGCATGATAGTATCCATCAAACCCGATAAAGGTCGAAAAGGCGAGGAAGGAGTCAAGACTGTAGATCTGAACGGAGCCTATGTCTGCCCGTAAGACTCGAAGGTTCTCTATTCTCTGCCAGATTAAATCTTTGGCAGAGGCCTGATCGACTGCCATGTTCATGTAACCGCGGTTCCCGGAGTGAAGGTAAATCGGCCATCATGTGGGTATCAACCAGCTCAATGCTTTGCATCCCAGAATATGGGAGAGTTTACACAACTTCTCGAGCAAGATATAAATCTGCGCACTGCATATGTTTTGAAAGGTATGTACTTCATTTTTCCGAGTAAATGTGTAGTCTAATACCCGAGGCGTCAGAAATGCTCTTGAGAGGCTTTACGACTGTTCGCGACACAGGAGGTGCCTCGAAGCGGATTGCACTAGCCATCGAGGAGGGCTTGATCCAGGGACCTCGGCTCATCCAATGTGGAAAGGCACTCTCTCAAACAGGTCTAATATAAATCCAAAAGCTGATCCTACCTATATCTGAAACACTTGAAGGCGGCCACGGTGATAGTGGACCTGGAATTTCCGGCGGAGTTTCGACCGGATGCTGTGGTGGACATTCCTCGGGTCTGGGGCGTGTCGCAGATGGTGTTCCCGAAGTCCTCAAGGCCGTCAGGGAGGAGCTCAAGGCCGGAGCGGATTGTAAGTTTCTATGTGTTCCTGCCATGCTTCCTCCTTATTACACGTCTCAGTTATTAAAATTATGGTTGGAGGCGGGGTTTCGTCAGAAACCGATGCGATTGAAACCGTCCAATATACTGCCGAGGAAATCCGCGCAATAACCACGACTTGCAAGCAGATGGGCGGCAAGATGAGTATGTCCTGCGCGTTGGTATCAACTACCACGTTCACATATCATGATAGCCACTGCACATGCATATACAGTGGATGCAATTCGCCATGCAATCGACAACGGTGTCGCCGGTATAGAACACGGTAACCTCATTGACAAGGCCACCGCGAAACTGTGAATGCTTCCTTTTGTGATTGATTCAAATGTGACTCACTCATCTTCACTAGGCTGGCGAGCAAAGGAATATACGTATGTTCGACCTGATTTTTGGTGAACCTTGTAACCTTGCCGATTAGTTAACACCCACGCTTTCGTGTTACGGTTGGTGTTCGACTTCCTTACAGAATTTTCATTAAATCGAATTTGAAGGCATAATGGTTCGACCTAGTCTCTCATTGCTGCGATGCATATGATCCCAGCTCAAATCCGGCTCACAGGTTCGCCCCCCGTTTGAGGACTTTCTTCCTCCCGATGGGAAGATCAAGAACGCCCAAGTGATGGCCCAAGGCCTCGAAGCTCTTCGAATCGCCCACGAAGCCGGTGTAACCATTTGCTAGTCAGTTCGAGCATCTCCCCAAATTCACATTACAACAACTGATTTTTCGACTGAAGTGGCTCCGATCTCTTGACCTCTCTACACGCTCTTCAAACAGAAGAGTTCTCGGTCAGGGCCGGCATCCTGCCCTCCAGCGCAATTTTGAAGCACGCTACTACCAACGCCGGTATGTATATAGAGAATTCAACCATACCAGATGAATTTGACTCCTTTTTCAAGCACAAATGCTGGGGAAATCCACCCTCATCGGCACTATCTCAGAGGGCGCATACGCCGACCTGCTCATCTTGAACGCGAACCCTCTTGACGACGTAACGGTGCTCGACTGGCCAGAAGACCATTGTTAGCCGTCATGAAGCAGGGGAGGGTCGTCAACAGCCTTGTCCACGGACTAAGAGTCGACGTCTAGCACTTGGTTTCATGGGCACCGTCGACGACCGGCGTCGTTCTATTTGAACAAAAATGTATGTATGTATCATATGTAACGGACTTCAGTGGTGAAATACCGCAGAATTATCCATGATGTACTGAATTTGGTCTGAAGAATTGCTGAGAACACTACAATGTTCGATAATGAAAGTTGAACCTACTTTGGCGATAATTGTCTGGAATCATAGCGGTATTCTCTCCGTTGAGCTGCATCAAGGCCTGTGGTCCCGTGTCAGCGACTTTGCAACGCTGCAGTGTGAAACCAACCGGATTGTCTGAGGTGTAAACATCCCACTGAGGACCTATGTATGCCCGTTGAATTCCGATGTGGCTGACAAAAAGGAATGCAACACACGTGGGGTTCCGAGACCGTCATTTGGATCCATCGAAGTGGCGAAAGACACCTGGTTTAGTTCGCGTGAATTCGCGTGAATTCGAAAAAAAAAGCATATGAGGGGGATCTCTCTTGGCGACAACCACCACGTGTAATTTCTGATCGACACCTCGAAATCTTTTCGAGGGGGCATCGGTGCACGTAGTGGCCTTAGCTTGACTAGATACTATCTTAAAATACCATCCATGAGCAACATGGAGCGAACCTCGGGAGGCGCCCGAGGAAAAAGCACGAGTTTGCCGCCACAGGCGGGGACGAACGCGCAAAAGACGACAACGACAGCTAGTAAATCCGGGACTCGCGTCACTAGAGGCACCAGCGGGGTGGGGACGACCCAACTGACGAAGAGCAGAGAAGATCTATACAAAGAGAGCGAGGTGAAGTGGCTGGAAGCTAGCACGCTCGACGTGAAACGACACCTGTATGCCAAGGGGTTTACTGCCGACGAATCTAGCGCTATTGAAAACCTGGAGGACATCGCCATGATACTGTTACGGGTCGCAGCGGACGCCAACTCAGTCGTGACTGCCGACGCATGCAGAGCGGTCGCGGTACTACTGGAAAAAGGGCGGACCACGAGGTAATCAACACTATAGCGGGAGATGTTCGACGGGTGCTCGGGATGGTTGAGCAGCTTGTCCCCCGACCCGCACGAGCTGCAAGACGGAGGAGACAAGGGGGCTGCGGGGGATCTGCGGTCCGCAGCGGAAGTGCTCACGAGCGCGGTCGAGCAGCAGTGCCACGATATGTGGGAGCTGACGGGGCGTCTAGAGGAGGAGGTGACACAGGTCGTGAAACGAGTTAAGAAGGCGGTGGCGGAGGGCGCGGCGTCGCGTGGGCAGGACGGGGAAGAGCAGGAGTTCGAACCTCCCGCGCCTACGGCGCGGGGGGGCGCGTCGTACGCGGCGGTAGCGGGGACGCGTGGAACGGTTCCAACGATGCCGCAGCATGCTGTGGCAGTTGCGAGCGCGAGGGCGAAAGACTGTCAGATACTAATTGACAGGTCGCCGGTCGTGGGCACCAACAACCTCGAGAAGCTCTCCGAGAAGGAGCTCGTGGTTAAGGCGAACTGGGCGCTAGCGGAGGCAGTTAAGGCGCTGGGGGAGCGTGCGGCGCCGGAGAAGGTAGTGTTTGTGGGGGCGCAGAGAGTACGCAGTGGGGCCATCGTGTTCCATCTCAACACGGCAATGGCGGCGGAATGGATCCGGTGTACCCAGGCGCATGCGCGCGTTCCTGGAGAATATGGGGGTACGTCAATATTCAAGCCTCGTTCTTTCTCAGTGGTGGTGGAATTTGTGCTGTCTCGTTCAACCCGGACCTGAGCAACGCGCTGGGGGAGATCGAGGAGAGCAGCGGTATAGAGAAGGGGGGGTTGGCGCAGGCGAGGTTTATCAAGCCAATGGCTCGACGTTACCCTGGGCAGCGATGCGCACATGCAATATTCGGGTTTAGCAGCGCGGAGGCGGCGAATCATGCTATACGACACTCACTGTTCGTCGAGGGGAAGCGTGTGTCGGCACGCAAGCTACTTGCGGAGCCGATACGGTGCTTGAGGTGCCAGAGAATTGGAGTGGATCATGTCGCAGCGACGTGTACGCACAACGACGTATGCGCGAGATGTGGGGAGGCGCATCGTACTGACACCTGCAGAGCCGATGACAAGAGCCGAGGATGCTCAAATTGTAAAACGGAGAAGCGTCAACACTGGGGACATGGGGCGGCGGATCGCCACTGCCCCGTGTTTGTAGGAAAACTGCAGTTCGCGCTGGAGCGGAACCCGGAGGCGAAGTACAAGTACTTCCCCACCGACGACCCATCGACATGGGAACGCACGGACGCCACGGCAGCGGACATCAACAACCAGCAAGCAACATGGCAGGATGGTAACAAATGGAGCGGGGGGTATGCAGTGTCCAACGGGAGGACACCAGCTACGGGCAGTAACAACATACGCCCGGGATTGCCGGCACAGCTCGCAGCGACGGCCAGGACGCAGATGGGGGCAGGATCTCAGGCAAGAATGCGCCAGACCCGCTTGGACGAGGGACTGGGAGAGCGTCTGCCGGCGGTGATGGTGAGTACACAGGAGCAGGCGAGTGGGAATGGGGAGAACACCGGCGGGGGACAGGCGGAGGGGGAAGGGCCGACAGGCCAAGGTGAGGAAAGGGTGACGGGGGAATCGGCGCAGACGCTGCTGCGAGTGGGGAACGGGGAGGAGGATGAGGAAGATGCCGAGGAATTAGCCAGGGAGGCGGAGCGACAGAGGAGGAGAGCGGAGCGGAGCAAAGCTAGCAAGACGGCGGTGCAGGAGATGGAGAGGTCGATCGCCGACCTCGTGCTCTCAGGAGATGGGGAGGAGTTTGTGCTAGGGACACCGCGGGCGGGCCTACCGCAGCTACGGGAGGAGGAGGACAGGACCCCGCCCAGGGGTATCGCGAGCAGCTCATCACCCCGGGGGAGGCCCGTGGACGGGACTAAATGATGCCCAACTCGGGCAACATTCCTCCGCCGCCGTTGGAAACCCGACGTCTGCGGATATGGCAGCAAAACATGAACCGATCGCTAATCGCGCAGAGTGACTTCATGAAGTCGCTCAAGCCAGACAGGTACGACATCGCTCTTATTCAGGAACCCTACTACGACATGAACCACAAATCACGCACGAATCTGTGCTTCACCTCGGTGTACCCAGCGTCGCACACCGCGGACCCGGGGAAATCACGCTCGCTGATACTGGTTAACACACAGCTGCCCTCCTCATCATGGAGCCAAATTCCTATCGGCTCGCCGGACCTCACAGCTATCGAGCTTAGGGGGACATTCGGCGTAATTCGGGTAATCAACGTCTATAACGACTGCGAACATAACGACACGCTGGATGTCCTACGAGCGTATCTTCGGGAGCCGGCAAACATCTCGAGGCCGGAGCGCCCGATACTATACATCTGGGGAGGGGACTTCAACCGTCACCACCCAATGTGGGACGAGATCCGCAACCACCACCTATTCACCAGGGCGAGTATGGAGCTGGTACAGCCGCTCCTGGACATGATCGCAGGATTCGACATGCGGATGGTGTTACCGGAGGGGATACCGACGTTGAAGGCGAGTGTGTCGGGAAATTACACGAGAGTGGACAACGTTTTCTGCAGTGCGCCTCTCTTGTGCTCCTTCGTCTCGTGCGATACAGCGCCGGGTTTGCGCCCAGCGAATTCCGACCACATGCCCGTGATATACGAACTCAGCGTAGAGCCGGTGCGGATCGTGCACGCACCGCGGCCGATGTGGAGGAAAACAGACTGGGACGAATTCCGGGGTGCCCTGGCGGGGGAGCTGCTGAAGCTACCGGAGCCGGACGGGTACCGAACGAGAGCTGCGGTGGACGTGGCAATAGCAGATCTAGATCGTGCGATACAGAGATGTGTCGACGAGTTGGTTCCGATGTCGAAGCCGTCAACGCATATGAAGAGGTGGTGGACGGAGACACTGACTTTGTTACAGAAGGAGATGCAGAAGGCCGAACGCAACTCTTACCGACATCGGTGGGTGGTCGATCATCCCGACCACGAGGAGGCGAAGGGGAGAAAGCGGATATATCGGGAGGCGCTGCGGCGCACGAAGGATGAGCACTGGGTCGAGTGGCTTGAGAGCCTGGATGCCACGAACATATGGGACGCAGGACGCCTAGCAATGGGCCCGGCGACGGATGGGGGCCGTACACGCATTCCCACGTTGGTGACGAAAGACGCGGAGACGGGGCGCACTCAGGAAGCAACGTCGAATGAGGCGAAAAGCGCCTTGCTGTACAAGGAGTTTTTCCCTCAAAAGATGGAAGCGGCGACGGTGTTGAGGGACGAGGAGTACCCCGAGCCGGCGTACGAGTGGAAACCCATCTCGGATGTACTGTTGCATCGGGCGTGCGCGCGGATGAAGCCGTACAAGGCGACGCGCGCGGGATCGTTTGCAAACTGCGTGTATAAATTCAATGCTGACCTACTGGTGCCTCGTCTAGGTCCCATATACCGTGCGCTGGACGATCTTGAATACTACCCAGAAGGGTGGAACCATATAGACAGTATTGTGCTGCGCAAGCCGGGCAAGACCAACTACGCAGACCCCGCGGCATACCGCCCGGTGTGCCTGACGAAGGACCACGCGCGTCTGTACCATACGGCCAAAACGATGCAACTGGCAGTGGAGGTGGAGCGCGCAGGGATCCTCCCCAGCAACCACTATGGGGCGCGACCGGGTCGTGCGGCGTCGGACGCGCTGCATATGGTGGTGAAGGTAGTGAAGGACGCGTGGAGGAGGGGGGAAGTGGCGAGTGTTCTGTGTATGGATGTGAAGGGGGCGTTTCCCAGTGTTGACCTAGACCGTCTGGCACATAACATGCGGAAACGCGGCATCCCCCGGCAACATACGGACTGGATGAAGAGGCGGTACGAAGGAAGGACGAGCCGCATTGTCTTCGACGACTATACATCGGAGGCGTTCGAGGTGGACGGAGGGCTGGACCAAGGCGATCCAGCATCAGGGATCTCCTACCTGATATACAATTCAGACCTGGCCGAGATCCCGAGCAAGAAGAAGACAGCGGGGGAGGCAGGGGTGATATACGTGGACGACAACACGTTGGTGGCGACGGGACCGACCTACGAAATCACGCATGGGAAGCTGGAGGACATGGCAAGTAGAGAGGGCGGGGTGGACCGATGGGAGGTGGAGCATAACGCGAAATTTGGACTCGCTAAGTACCAGCTGCTCGACGCGGGGAGGCGTCTGGTGAAGGACACCTTCCGGCCGAGGAAGCGCAAGCCAGAGAAGCGGTTTGGGCTGACGCTGAAGGGCCACTACATCAAGTCGAGGCCGACAGTGAAGTTGCTGGGGGTGCATCTGGACAGGGAGTTGAGGTGGGGACCGCAGGGGGCGGCGGCGGTAGGGAAAGGACAAGCGTGGCTGGCGCAAGTCAGCCGCTTGGCTCGGACATCGAGGGGGGTCAAGGCTGGACCCATGCGGCGGCTGTACTTGGCGACATGTGTGCCGCGCATGTTGTATGCGGCTGACGTCTTCCTGAACCCAGCAACAGTGAAGGCGCGCACAGCAGAAAAACGGGCGGTCATCACCAAACTGCGCACTGTTCAGAGGAGGGCGGCACTACTCATCACCGGGGGGACTGTCCTCATCACCCACAGATGTTCTCGATGCCTACGCTGGCCTCATCCCGATGCGACACCTCGTTAACAAGGTGCGATACCGGGCGGCGCTGAGACTCGCGACGGTGGATGAGGGTCATCCACTGTACTCTGCGGTGGCCAACGCGGCGAAGCGATACGTCAAGAGACACCGGACACCACTGCATGAACTGATGGACGAATTTGACCTGAAGCCGGAAAAAATGGAAAGAATATCGGCGGTCAGGTATAGTGTAGACTGGGAATCGAGTATGGCCGTGAGTATACGGAGCTCGAAAGAAGAGGCGGAGGACGAACACAATAAAGACGAGGCGCGCTGGAAGGTATATTCGGATGGGTCGGGGATAGAAGGGAAGATCGGGGCCGCGGCGGTCTTGTATCGAGATGGGGTGGAGGTGAAATCGATCCGGAGGAGGCTGGGGTCGGCGAAGTATCACACGGTGTACGAGGGCGAGGGGGTCGGGGAGCGATGGCAATGGCGTTGATCTGGAGGGAGAGAGATGTGGAAGGGGAGGTGACGATCGCGGTGGACAGCACGGCGGCCATACGGGCGACACAAAAATACCAGGCCAACCCCTCGCACTGGATATGGGACAAGTGGAACGAATACGCGCAGATGGTGAGGAGAAAGCATCCGAGGGCACAGATAACGATTCGGTGGACTCCCGGACACCGTGACATACCAGGCAACGAGCGAGCGGACGAGGAGGCGAAAAGGGCGGCGCAGGAAGGCGATAGTGGTGTTATACCCTTGACATTCCGGGACCGGCTACCGTGGAGTCGCTCCGCTCGCCTCCAGGCGTACAACGCGAAACTCAAAGCTACCGTGGCAGCGGAGTGGGCAAAATCACCACGGTATCACCGAATTAGGCGCTACGACTCATCCTTCCCATCCCGGAAATTCGTCGACCTCGCAAACAGCACTCCCGCGCAAGCTGGCAGCCATTCTATTCCAGCTACGCACCGGCCACACCATACTCAATAAACACCTACACCGAATCAACCGCGTCGAGTCCCCACTGTGCCCTTGCTGCCGGAGAGAAGACGAGACCGTGCTACACTACTTGATCCACTGCCCCGCCCACGCCAACGCCCGCGCCGAACTACACCGTTTGGGTGGCCGCTCGAGTCGCGACATAGCGAAACTGTTATCTAAGCCGAAGCTCCTCCCGCTGCTATTCCAATTTGTTGCTCGGTCCGGACGTTTCCGCACCGTCTTTGGAGAGCTCCCCCTCCTGGAGGAAGATGTGTTAAAAGACCTTTGAAGGACGACATGCGCGATGCCACAAAATACGATACCATACTCTATAATTCATTTTTACTGACCACCTAGTACTTGCGGACTTCCCGCTACGACGCCGCCTCTAGGCAGCCTCAGGGCAACCAAGAGGCGGTGTCCTAGTTATGCCGACTTTACAACACCACGCGAGGACAATCTACATACCAATAGCTACATACTGTACAGGCGGGGTCCCTAACATACCGTACGCGGTGAGGGGGAAATAAAATTGATTCAAAAAAAAAAAAAAAAAAAAAAGCATATGAGATATCCAACACACCCAATAATCAACCATCCTTCCGCTCAATTCCGAGTCTGAGTTCGATACCGCAGGGTCTACACCGCCGTACACAAAGCGGACTTCAGACCCATGATACACCCCCAGCGACGGTGGGGCTTGGGTCTGCGGTTGGGTAAACAAGTAAGCGAACGCTTTGACGCCGCGCGCGGCCGCAGTCTGGCTCCACATCCGGCGCTGAGACTGGAAGCTTATGTCTCCCTCTAAAGCCACACATCACCGGTTACAAAGTTCAACTTCGAAGTCGAACGCATACCTATTGCCGCAGCGCGTTTAAACTGCGGCGAGGCGTTCCCCGAGCCGGAGGCGGGGCTGTTGGGGTACAGCGCGACGATCTGCGCAGCGGCGGCTTCGAGGTCGGACTGCGTCGAGACGGACGGGATGGGCGGGGAGAAGTTGGCGATGATGAGGCTGGTGATGATTTGGTCGTTGAATGGGCGGTGGGGTGTGAAGATCGTGCCCTGAACCCGTCGTAATTTCGTCAACAGGATAGACAGACGCTCGATGAAAGACCGGTTCACCTCGTCCAGATTAGTGCCGGCCATGAAGGGAAGCGGCATTGAAAATCCTTCCTTTGCTATTATAGAGGACGGAAGACCAGGCAACAGCCCACCGGGCCCATCGAGCACCGGCGTCCAAGTGAAGAGCTCCCGCCCAGCCGCAGCCGCCCACCCCGCCAAAATCTCTGCCTCACTGACATTCTGCAAACACCCAAACGTCGTTGACGTATTCTGCAGCGCCCTGCAACTCGTCGTCCCGCCGACGAAGTTCTGCCAGTCGGGTTCGCCTCTGGAGGCGGGGAAGATGGCGATGGTGGCGGCATGTCCTGATTCGAATATCTGCGAACGAGGTCCAAGAGCGTAGTCAGAGTCCCGTATATTGTATTTTATTTTAGACTGGACTTGACCGTACCGCTGCTCTCGTTAGACGCGAAATGTCGTGGAGAAGGAGGATCGATTGCATGATAGACCCGGCGCTCTGTCCGAACAGCGTCACCTGTGGACTCGATCCTCAGTTTTCGACATCAGGAGCATACTTAGAATAATAGTAAGTAGTCACCTTCAACGCATCGCCCCCAAACGCCCCGATAAACAGCTGCACCCATTCCAGACACACTATCTGATCGCGCAGGCCTAGGTTCAGGCTCCCGCGCTGCAGCGCCTCCGTGCCTTGCGGGAACCCCAGTGGGCCCAGGCGATAGTTGAATGAGACGTAGATTATTGGTGTTCCCTGCGGGGTAAGCAGGTACGTTTCTTATCGTCAGTAAGTTCAATTCGTTTTGAATGATGATGGTGGATGATGATGATGATGATGATAAATAAAAACTGACTCGAGCGACGCTCCGCGCGACAAGAGCGCTTGCGTCGTATTGGGCTGAGCCGCCGCTGTAGAAGCCACCGCCGTATCTGGGCATTTCAGGTTCAGGTGAAGCTATGTATTGAGGTGCAGACATTTAGAGCTTACGTCCAAAACATCTGTGCGCAAATGAGATGAAAGAGGACTCGGGTAGCGAGGAGGTGGCGTATGTATGCTTACCACGGGCAACGATGCGTTGGACTGTACCCCAGCGGGCCGGAAAACATTGACCGTTAAACAATCTTCCGATACGAGTTTGGCGGCCATCCCCTTGAATCCAGTTGAGCTCACGTTGCATTTCAGCTTGTCCGGATGTTGGCTGGCGCGCACTCACCGGCTGCAAGCAGGACTTGCTGAAATTCGAGGCGTCGAAGGTATCCGAAGCGAGGGCAGTCAGCAGCACAGTGGGTTCGAAGCGTAACGGTCCAATCGGCGGTTCAGCATAGGGAATGCCTGTTGGAATTGCTCCCACTGAGAAAAAACCATAGTCTCCGAGTGTCGAG
Organism: Mycena olivaceomarginata; assembly: GCA_029378375.1. Taxonomy (NCBI): domain Eukaryota; kingdom Fungi; phylum Basidiomycota; class Agaricomycetes; order Agaricales; family Mycenaceae; genus Mycena; species Mycena olivaceomarginata. The sequence goes on along the minus strand of JARKIC010001672.1, from coordinate 18,741 downwards.
GAACGAACGAACCGCGGAAGGACTCGACAGAATAGCCAGAGATAGCGCGCCCTGTGACGGTGGTGTTTCCCAGCCGCACCTGGGGAGGAGCCGCAGCCGCCAAGCTCAGAGAAACGAGGAAAAAGAAGAGGGGGAAGAGCATGAGGACCGTTCGAGGGCTTGAAAATTCGGTGGGAGGGGCTTTAATACGAGCTAAAACCCCGCGTCGCCGTAAGAAGTCGAGGGCAGAAGCTGTGGGACGAGCAAGAAAGTCATTTTGGAAACCAGGTACTTCCTCTGGCGTAGAATGGGGGTTCGTGAGTCATGACGCGGCTGTACGTAGCGGGACTATAATCCGCTAAACGGTTAAGCAGGAAGGTGGATTCTGTTGGTAGTATTGGTATTGAGTACCGGCATATTAAGATCTCGAAGGCCAGCGGGCACCCCAAAAAGCAACGAGCTTAACTCAAAAAGCTACAGAAGGGCGCGGGCGGCAAAACGTCGACTGTCGGATCCAGAAGAAGCACCAATAGCAACGGAGGGAGGTATGAAATAATAGGGCTGAAATTTCCAGCAACAGCGCGAAGCGCAGTGGATCCTTATGAGCAGTTATTGATGCGCACGCTAAAACACATGATTTATCGTCTCCAAGTGTTCTACCTTTTTTTGCAGCTCACCTTGATCAGTTTCATGTTCATTGAGTGCGAACGAAGCTCCAGTGGTCGAAGAAATCCAAAACAAAATGAGCAGTTGAAACTTGGCTAACAGTAGAATTTTGACATCAATATCCCTCTCGAGGGCGTCGGAAAAACCTGAAAATAATTCAATGCTCAGATCATCCATGGGATGACTCAATTCTACGTACCGGAAAGATTCTGGGCGACTCGGAAAACAAGCCTGCTAGGATCATTTTCGCAGACCCGTTTCGCACCCCTGTACCCGCGGGACGGGTCCACGGTATGTTGCCGGTCTGTAGGAACACACACCATGCCAGTACCCCCTAGACCCCTCCCCGGACCCGCGACCCGTGCTCTTCCTTACACACGCAACGGGCTTGACTCGAATAGCTATAGAAGGGCGCCCAGCAACACCGTGACGTCGAGTCGGATCCAGAAGGAGCGTAGATAGAAACGGGGGCGAGTGAAATCAAAGGGTTGATTTCCAGCAACGGCGCGAAGCCTGGCAGTGGATCCCTTTCAGCAGTTCCTATTAGTAGCCCAGAGACTCCGATATTCGCATTCCGATTCTAGTGGGAGGCCGCCAAGTACAAGAATAGTAAGGTCATTAATTGGAGGGATTCTTATTCCACTGCCGTCGAAATGATTTAAATTCGTAGAGCACCAGGAAGGGTTGTAGTTAAAGCCAACTTTCAAGAGAGTCACACTCGGTCACATCACCTCTTCTGAACTTTTGTAATGCCTTTCGGGGAGATAGTGTGCGGCTCTCCAGGCAGCGGGAAATCGACATACTGCTACGGCAAGCACCAGCTCTTCACCGCCCTCAACCGCCCCATCTCCATCGTCAACCTCGACCCCGCAAACGACTCCATCCCCTACCCCTGCGCCATCGACATCGCGTCCCTCATCACCCTGCAGGATGTCATGGCCGAGCACGGGCTGGGGCCGAACGGCGGGCTCCTCTACTGCATGGAGTACCTCGAGGCGAACTTCGACTGGCTCGAGGAGCGGCTGCGCGCGCTGGGGCGGGACGCGTACGTGCTGTTCGACCTCCCCGGGCAGGTCGAGCTCAGCACGAACCACGACGCGCTCAAGAACATCGTCGAGAAGCTCGCGAAGAGGAGCGGGTTTCGCGTGCGTTCCCGCCGGGGCTCATTCCCTTACGCCTTACCCTTACGCTGTGCCATGCTAGTAGCTCGCCGTGGTGCACCTGTGCGACGCGCACTACGTGACGGACGCGGCAAAGTACATCTCCGTGCTCCTCCTCTCCCTGCGCACGATGCTGCACCTCGAGCTCCCGCACGTTAACGTCCTCTCCAAGATCGACCTCATAGCGCAGTACGGCGATCTCGGTGCGCTTCCTTTCCTTGCCGTATTCTTCTGGCGGCGCGAAAACCCGTCTAACCAAACGCGCCTTGACGTAGATTTCAATCTCGACTTCTACACCGAGGTGCAGGACCTGTCCTACCTCGAAAACGCGCTCTCCGCGTCGACCCCGCGCTTCGCGGCGCTGAACATGGCGATGGTGTCCCTGATCGAGGACTACAGCCTCGTCGGGTTCGAGACGCTCGCAGTCGAGGTACCTTTTCTCCCGTTCTCCCATTCGCCTATCATCCTCATCCGCGCTACAACACATAACATAACATACATGCATACTAACGCACACCGCAGGACAAATCCTCCATGCTCCACCTCACACGCGCCATCGACCGCGCGACGGGCTACGTCTTCGTCCCGCCCCCCTCCTCCGCCGTGCCCCCCGGCACCGTCGACACCGCCGACCCCTCCGACGCCGCCGCGCGCCCAAACTCCTACGCGCTCTTCTCGAGCGCCGCAGGCCCCATGCGCGCGGGGCCGGCGGACGATGTGCGGGACGTGCAGGAACGGTGGATCGATGGAAAGGAGGCGTGGGATGCGTGGGAGAAGAGGGAGTGGAGGAGGGAGGGGGAGGCGGTGCGGGATGAGGCGGCGCGGGCGGGGGCGGGAGCGGGGGCGGGGAAGGGCGTGGGGGGGATAAAGATACGCGAGAGGAGGCCGCCAGATGGTGTGAGGTTTTAAGGTGAAGATATGTACATGTACATTCGAGTGTTTTGATAGGGAACGTATTGTGTGGAAGATCCTAGACTCGCAGGGCCAGTCGACGTCCACTCCATTACAAGACAGAGCAAGACACCGGAGCTGATTCCAGATTAAGGTGGAAAGCAAACAGATACAATATCAGAGCAAACATGATGGGACGTCAAACACAGGGTAACCTCGTGGACGGACTGGACCTGCCCGTCGCCTGTTTGGGTGACGGATCTTCGCCCCGCCATTTCAGAGGGTCCAACTTTAAAAAACAACGCTTCCCCCGCCAAATCGCGAAATTTTGGGTTTTGAAAGCCTGAGCTGAGGATGGATAACTTTTCGCGCTCTATCGAATGAGCCTACTTTTTTTTTTCTGACCTCCCAAAACATGTTGATGTCATTTGAAAGAGAATTCAAAATTATCCAATCACCCCTCTCTGGACCCCTACCACCACCATGCGAAAGAGAAGACTGACGACGAAGAGCATCGACTCCGTCGCAGTGAACTCAGCAGTGCCTATAACACACGGTGTGGACGCCTACTGAAGACTCCACGAGAATGGCTATGATGCTGCCCACACAGGCTGAACCAGGGGTTGAAGAATCTGTTGGCGATTGCGGAGAACCGGCTGGATGCCATGAGCCCAGACCTGGTAGAGATGATAGCGCCGGGAATAACGCGCTTCTACGTCTTCTCTCGAGACAATACACTGGATTTCCCGTATCTGGTATGTTGAGCGGGTCGTCTCGGACAGCGAGCACGCCTGTCTCAAATGCTCCGCTCTCCTAAAAATGGCCCCTATGTGTGTGGCGACGATCATGTGTGTCAGACCGCTTTCTGATGACATGTGAACAATTCCGTCGCCATTGCTCTCGACTGCTTCTTGACTCCCTCTTCGACGGGCCAGATGATTCTGATGAATAAATCAAGCACTCGGCTCAGTTGGCCACAGTCTTACTATGGCTCTCCAGTGCTGTTGCTTACACATGCAGTTCCCCAACGAGACGCCACAGTGTAACTCAGACCATTGCGCGCACCGCCGGAAACACTCCCGGCCGTCCTGAAATTGCAACGGGAAGGTGAGGTACTCGTTGCGGGACTGTGAACTGTACGCCGTCCTTGGATATTATCTCTGCACGCTGTTGTTCACTGTAGAGCCCTACCTTCCGAAACGTGGACATCGCGATCTTTAGAGGCATTGCGCTGAAATACGCGTGTATGGCGAAATGACTAACGTGTGAAGGGCACAACTCTCTCGTGGGCGAGGTTGTGTACTGCCGTACCAGAATATTTTCACTTCGCACTGCGGTGGACTAGACGTGACATCACCTCTGGGACCAGCTGACGACGCGATTGTTTATACACGGTCATCCCTTCTCGAAGATGGAGCCGCCCGGAAATCCGAGCAGAGATCCTTCAACTCATTTGCCGTTATTGGTACTTCGCCGGCATCTGGGAAATCCTGAGCTCGTCTCCACGGTGGTTCCATCTGCAGACACGAATCTCTTCGCAAGGCAATATGCCATCCAAGCGTCCATTTCACTGGGAATAGCACCTGTACGCAGCATATTTAATTGTCCACAGCACGCGTCAAATGCGTCTCCTCACTGCACTCTACTGAGATCGACTTGGCCATTCAAAACGTTCCAAGTCGAGCAATTCTGGGATTTCCAGAACAGTAGAAGGACTCGTCCCGTCTGCCAAGTTTTTTCCCGAGATATCTATTACTCATGGGTAGATAGGTTACCAAACGGATTGGGCCGTAGATGACTGTAGCGTACGATTTAGGACCCATTGTACGTCGGTACAGTGCCTGCTTGTTCCTTATTGGGACCTCCGCAGTAATACATCCTCCTCCTCCTCCTCCTCCTCCTTTCATTATGGGACCTAAAAACCCAAATTTCCATGTTTCGACGTTTTCTCGAGTCCTACCCTCTTAAATCGCGGGGAGAAAATCCATCACCAAAACATGCGACGGGGGGGCCCAGCCGGTCCCGGATTGTGTCGAGTTTACGATGGCATCAGTTATCACGGGACCGGCTGGTTTCACGAGCCTAGGAAGATCCACTGCGAGTCCTTACTTCTCCAATACATTTTTGTAAGCGCTGCTCATGTGCTGCTCAGATCCAGGTGGTCGCGCGACGACGCTCGAAGACAGACTTCCGCAAGCCACTCGCAACCCACCCCTCGCCTCATAAGATCCACAGCTTTTCATATGACAGCGACCAAAAAAACGTCCCCAGCACTAGGCAAGAAAAGCTCCCTCTCCATCCATTAACACCCCACGAAGCGGAGCCGTCGTGCCATAGCGAGGCATGTGCATATTGCATTCATGGAAGAGGACATGGAATCGACGACAATACGAGTGTGTACACGCAAGAAGTAAGAAGCGGTCTATAGCCTATTTCTTCTGCTGCGACTTGATGACCTTCTTCACGATTTTGGCCTCCTCAACCAGGAAGGCGCGCAGGATGCTGCGTAGATATATATGAGCACAAGTCCGAGGCAGAGGCAAGGAAACGGGGGAAGGGACGCACCGCTGCTTGACGCACTCGCCGCACCGCGAACCACCGTATGCTCGGCGCACCGTCTTCTGGCGCTTGGAGATGGTCGCGTACTGGCGTGGCCGGAGCGCGGGGATCTATACACCACCATTCCATTCAGTCAAAAAAGTACCAGAGGGGCAGGGAGACGCACGCCGGGCAGGCCAACACCGCAGTCGCCGCACTTGGGCGAAGTGGCGATCTTTTTGAGGTGGTGGTAGACGAGCTTCCCCCCGGGGGTCTTGACCACCCGTCTGCGGTTCGAGGTGGTGTTGTAGGGCTGGCGTTTTCGTAATGTGACGCGTTGGGCCATGGCGGAGCTTTAGGACGGGTCAGCGGGGTCAAGGTGAGGGGCCAGGGGGCGGGCGACTGACTGTCTTGAGAACTGTACCTGGGAGACGGGAGTTAGTTGGTTGGCGAGCGGGACAGCAAAAATTTCGAGTACCTTTTGTCGAGGAGGACCAGAAAAGCGTGATGGGTGACGTTGTTACGAGTCACGCATGGTCAGTTTGGCACGTGTGGCCGGCGGCAGTCAAGCCGATGTCCGACATCGCCGAGTTGAAGTTGAAACTTGAATTCAAGAATGCGAAATTAGTTACTTGCAATTCGGCTTGGATTCGTGCGCGCAAGTCGGTTAGTAAACCGAAAATCATGTCAATCGTCGCAGAGTCATGCCGCCGATGGGGCTGATTCCGTGTTGTCGTGTTTGATTCTCTGAAGTGCTTTCCCAAAATTGTTCTTCGGCTATGGCGGGCTAGTAGGGTCCCACGCTAAACCGGACACCGAACGGCACAGGAGAATGCGAAAGTGCGGAAAATAACGTTGCAATTGAAAAAAAGGCTCCACAGGCAATACATGAACCCCGCTAGCAACGAGCCATCCAATCATAGTTTTCAACTTGGACACATGCCAGGATCGAGGGCAAGTTACTTACAATCGAGGTCCGAGAAGCACTTGAATATTGCCGGGGAATAGGGGAGGTATCTGTGGGAGTGGGTGGCACCACCTCCCACCAACCCAAAAACGTTCAAGCCCAATTCAAGTTGCGAACAGAAACTTGATGCCGAAAATGATGGCTGGTGTACCGCCACACTCGCAGTCTGGAACATGGTTCCAGAGTCTTGAAGGACCCACAATGCTCCACATCTCCATGGTTCCAACCTGCTATGTGCAGGCTCACGCGTCCGAGCTGAGGCGGCGGCGGCGGCGGCGGCGGTGGCGAGCTCATCAGAATCAGAATATCAACTGACATCTTGATTGATATATTCTATACTCCGTCCCAGTCGCCTACTGCCGCCAAACGAAAAAGTGATATTTAAAAGGCCAAGAAGCGAATCGAACTCCCCATCTCTCGCTGCGAACTACCGCAAGATGTCTCTCTATCTCTATGGCGCTGGAGGGATTCTCATTGGCCTTTATGCGTACTTCTCACAAGGCCCCCGGAGCAAGCTGCCGTTGCCTCCCGGCCCCAGGAAATGACCGGTGGTGGGAAACCTCTTCGACATGCCATCAACATTTGAATGGATAACCTTCATGGAATGGAGCAAAAAGTACAGTGGGTTGGGTCCCTTCCATGGGTTATTACAGACGAACACAATCTTTATAGATTCCGATGTACTGCACTTGAATGTAGCAGGGACTTCGATAATTGTCTTGTCGTCCGCAGAGGCCGCCAATGATCTTCTCGAGAAGAAGGCTAATATTTATTCTGACAGGTAGGGCGTCCCGGTTGTTTGCTTTCTGATTTTGACCGTTTCTTAGGGCGCGATTGCCAATGGTCAATGAATTGATGGGGTGAGCTGAGTTTTGTATAGAAATGGCGGCAAGACCTCTTACTCGTAACTTGTGTGTGCTATAGATGGGATTTTGCTCTGGGTTAGTGGCCTATCTTTTGAAATTTGGCGAATTTCTCAGACAGTTCAACAGCATTCATGAAATATGGTATGATTCCGTTCGCCTTCTGCCTCGTCGATTCTCATGAAAGTCTGGGGTCTGCTAGGCGATCACTGGTGCGGCATACTCAGGGCACTGTACGATGCATTGGACTGAAATTCGTTAGGCGTGCGCACCGGCGATTATTCCACGAAGTATTCAATTCCGTGGCTGCCCAAAGTTTCCGCCCCAAAGAGCGTGAAGTCACCAATGAGCTCCTGAACGATTTCCTCGAAAAGCCAGATCATGACGCGTTGGATCACTTGAGACAGTGCGTGAATTTATTTCTCTCCCTTTCAACGACCATGACGAAATTTTAGCATGGCCGGGAAAATTGTAATGTCGATTGCATACGGCATAGACGTCCTTCCAACGAATGATCCCTACTTTGAATGGGCCGATAAGGCCGTCGAAGGCCTGGTGACAGCTATTGTCCCTGGGCGATTCCTCGTCGTATGTTGCACTTTCTGGGAAGCCGATCATGGCTGAACGACCGCAGGATTCTTTTCCGTTTCTGAAATATATTCCCGCGTGGTTTCCTGGAGCTGGTTTCCAGCGTAGAGCACAGGAGTGGAGAAGACTGGCGCGCGGGATGTTGGAAAAACCATTTGCAGAGGCCAGGCAGAAAATCGTAAGCGTGCATACCTCCGGGAGGTGAATTTTTCTAATTGTATTCCAACAGGCGTCCGGCAAAGCACCACATTCGTTTACCTTGGACGGGCTGCGGATGTTGGAAGGCGCCGAAGACAGAGCTTACATGGAACAGGTTGTGCAAGCGACCGCTGGCACAATGTACACCGCAGGTACCGGGACCACGGTTTCAGCACTGGGCACTTTCATTCTGTCAATGCTCGCGAACCCCGAGGCCCAGAAGAAAGCGCAAGCAGAAATCGATGCAGTCGTTGGGCAAGATCGTCTCCCCGACTTTGATGATGAGGCATCCTTGCCCTATGTTGCAGCAGTCATGAAGGAAAGCCTTCGGTGGCGGAATGTGACCCCGATCGGTTCGTTTTTTCGGTGCTGAAAAGAAGATGGCGCTTTACTCATCTGCATTATTAGCTATCCCTCACTTCCTGCCAGTTGAAGACGAATACAAAGGTTATAGGTTGCCGGCCGGCTCGATTGTTATGCCCAACACTTGGTTCGTACCAGACCTTCCTCTTAAGGCCAACATATTTATTTAATTGTAGGGCCATTCTTCATGATGAGGTCGGTGAGCATTTCTAGTATCGGAGCACTGGTGGCTCACGTTATCGCAGGCCATGTATCCGGATCCGTATTCATTCAAGCCCGAACGTTACCTCCTTGACGGCAAGCTCAATCCTGCGGTAACCGACCCTGACATTGTCTTTGGCTTCGGACGACGGTCGGGAGGCGACTATTATCTTTGAACCAAAATTAATCGTCGTATTCAGGATTTGCCCTGGTCGGCACATGGCTACGTCGAACGTCTGGCTCTCGATCGCCCGAATCCTGGCCACCTTCGACATCACCAAGGCCGTCGGTGAAGACGGCCAAGTCATTGAACCCACTTACGAGTATTTTGCTGGGCTGGTAGTGTGCGTACCATGTTTCTTGAATCGTTGAACCGACTCATTGTATCGCAACAGTCAACCGCTCCCTTTCAAGTGCTCTATCAAACCGAGATCTGAGAAGGCTGTAGCTCTCATCAAGGCCAGCCTTCAAAATAGGATGGCGAAAAGCCTTCTGCTCGTCTTTCGTCACTCTTCTCACCATTGTGATCTATGGTCATTTCTAATCGTAGATACGCGTCCAACCCCGCGTCGGTCCAGACTGACCGTCGCAAACATTCAATCGGGTACATAAGGTCACAGCGTTGGTGAGATTTTTCAACCGTGGGAAACAGGGTGAATTTAGTGATGGCAACTTCCAGCAAATTTTCCCGCTTTGTTTGGTTGCCCAGCCGCCACACTGGACGCAACACTTGACTTTGCGCCCCCTGAGATTCTTGAATAGCTAGGATCATTTTCACACTTTGCGTCTCGTAAGCCTCTTGCCGAGTGCATGGGTAAATATGTATGACTCACGACTGAATACAACCAGCTGCGGGACAGATCAGCGGCAGGTCCGTTGATTCTGTATCAGAACTCTTTATTGGCGCCGATTGGAGGAGTAAAGGCAAGATACTGGGGGAACTGTGGGATTCCAAATCTTTCTGTTTCAGTGTTTCTGGCTAGACATTGTCGAAGACACACAGGAAGCGAGTATACGCGTCCTAAACGACGGGAGTTGCCAGTCCCCAACTCAGTGTCTATCGTGACGCGGAGGATTCCTCGGACCACTTCGTCAATATTAATGTACAAGCGAGGTGGTATTGGGAATGGTTTGCGAGGGCTCGCACTCTGCAACGCGTAGAAATGCTTCGGTCTCGGTAAATCTTTGCTTAGAGACAACGGGAATCCGAATCCCAGCGAGTAATGTCGATTGTTTCAAACTACATTGGAGTCTGGCAGAGAAGAAACGCGACCACGTGATATTGTTACAACAGCGAACCAGCTGAAACGTGGACTTACGCGAGATAGGTATATTTAGCACAAGTAATCGTGAAAAAACGCATCGTAGCCTGATTCCCGAAGAAAGACGAATACCACAGACAGATGAACTATGACGTCTCGTCGGGTCTGCGGTATAATTCACATCGCCAATGTCTGCTAATGTGCACGCTTGTGCACGCTGACAGACCTGAGAACACAATATTCCCCATCGGGTTTCCTGGCGCTTCGTCTACAATACTGCATCGTCCATAATATATCTTGCCGGAAGGAACCTATACTACAACTACTCAGATTAATATCTCTGTATCGGAAGGTTCACCTCGTCTACGCCCTTTTCTGCGGAACGGCGGCTTTCTGTCGCTTGTTCCACCTGGGTGTGAACATGCATCGGTTTGCCAAATCTGCCCGAAGTTTCTGGCCGGGAGAGAGGGACCCGAGGGAGGAACGCGTTCGTATTAGATATCCCTGGAGGGGGAATGCTGTGCGATACCGATGCGTATGTAAAACGCAATTGAGATGGTCGGGGTGAAGATATCTGAAATGTCAAGTTATGTGGGAAAACCGATGAAATCTCGACGCGGCAGACCTAGAACCACGTATTGCCCGTTGGAGCCGAGAGCAAAGCGAATGAGTGCACTAAGGAGCGTCACGGAATATAATGCGCCCGCATCCACGACGACTAAGAGAATCGGAATGGTGACACCGCGGCCCACACGGGTGCGATGAACATTTCGATTAATCGTCCAGAGTCGATAGGCCAGAAGAGCTATAATTTGAAAGTGTTTCGATGAACAACATCGTCCGGACTCAGGAGTTCACTCCTTACCAGTGGCAGTCAGGTTGCACGCCAAAGTTGTGGAATAAAAGGTGGTGATCCATTTCCAAGCTGCTGAGCATAGATGCTCGTTGGATCAGTCGATGGGCGCGTGCATGTGTGGACGCTTCCGGTGGCGGTAACCGCCTGGATTTAAAAATAACGAGTGGATAGGTACCAAAACACTTGCTTGCAACGCCTAACCACAGAATTATGGGGATATGATCACCTAAATCGAGTTCCAAACCTTGTAGCACCGGTATATCTGGAGAGGATCCCGTCAACTGTGAGACTACCCGGTTGGTCCGTGCATACCACAACCCCGTCTCCAAACGCAGTCTGGAAACTGTACACGGCATTCTTGAACACGAAGGACGGGTCGCTGGGATTCGCAAACCAGACCAGTGGGCCGCCTGGACTCTGGAGTAATATCGCGAAAGCGAATAAAACCGCTGATCAACGGATTGATGTCCACACCCAGATGCTGACGGGATGAGTGAGCTGTGAGGCGTGGGTAAAAACGAAGGAACCCATTATTGTACTGAGAGCAAAAAGTAAACACGCGACGACGAACATGCGATGGTTGACTTGTGACCAAGGACGGCGCCGGCCACGGACAAGGATCCATAAGGTAGCTATGATCATTAATACTGAGAACCCTGTTGAAAAATGAGTGTTTGTGGCCAGTATTCAGGACTTCGCCGCCGAAGTTTACCATAGAAAAGGGCTTCAAGAACGATTGAGAGAAGCCCCGCTTTGTCTGCGGAGATGAATTGTACCATTTTTGGGTGTTCTATGGGAGGAGTTCAATTTTGCGAATGGTGAAAGTTTGGACGGCTCGTTTTAAAGGATTTTTTTTTACCTCGAATACAATACACATCAACATTTCTTTTGATTTCCGTTAACGTCTCTGTCAACATGAACGTTGCTCCACTATTCTGATGAGGTGAGTGGGGGCGACAGCGTGAGGTTACACAACATCGGGTCTCGGCAAGCGGCTGGGACATCATTATAGAATCGGGTCTTCCAAATCGGAACCATGTGAGAGAAACATATATGAGAGATACTACCAGTAGCCTGGGATCGAAAAACCTGAGCGGGCAGGAACCTTTTCGGCGCAAGGAGTAGGTAAATATCTGGCTTCATTGAATCAGCATGACATGATTCGAAAGGAACAGCCCGGGTCCTGAAGTCGCTTTAAGTTACCTGACTCATGGTAAAATGTACATGTATTCCCACAATTGCGTGCGTCGTTTGAGAGCTGAAATACAGTTTTTCTCATATTTATCGACTTGGGGCTTGACATCTGTGTCCTTAAACCACGGATATTCAATTCTTGTAAGTGCAGGCCGAGTTTTTGAGGGGCAGTTTTGTAACGAGAGCGAAGAGTGCCGGAGGGGGCGAGGGGTTCAGGTTGAATCCAGATTTAATGGGAAAGACGAGGAAGGACGTACAAAATCCATGCAAACCGTTGGGTTGAGACGTGGAAAACGAAAACCATAAAAAGAAAGAAAGAGAGGGACAGACGGACGTACCCACCACATCGACGCGTCAATGGTAAAAATGAACGACAATCAGCCGCGGAACAAGCGCCTCGTCCTCGTCAGTACTACAATATCCCGCGACTAAATTACGCACGCACCATCAGTCAATGCACAAACGCGATCAGGGCAAGACAGGCAAAATTCAGATATTTGATGATGCACAAGATTGTTCGTACGGACATACAGAGATACACGAGCAAGGAAAAACAGCCCGTATAGTAAGTGTAGTGAGCCTAGCGAGCATATTTTGGGGGCACTTTTGTAACGAGCGGAGGGTGAATAATGCAGCAGAGGGAAGGAGTTCAAATTTCAGTCACTTCGGGTTGAATGGGGATTTGAAGGGAGGAATGTGGCTAGGTACTGGTAGTATGGGCTACGTAGAAAAGTCCGTTCAAGACATTGGGTTGAGGGACACATGGGCGGTTGAGTTCAACATGGCAGAATACTCGAGTCAGTCGACGGCGGTGCCAGTCGCGCCAGACTCGGTGACCATCCCGTCGGGCATGTCGGACTCCACGATGGCGTTGTCCTATCCATTGTACATTGTAAACCAGTAAACAAAGGGTGACCGAAGACGAAACCTTGACCGCGTCTTGTTCCATGGGCCCGGTGAGCGCGAGCGACGCGTGCTTGCGATCAGGCGCCGGGAGCGCGAGTGCGACAAGGACGGTCAAAGTGTGGGCGGGCCCGAGAGCGTCCCGGGAGAGGATGCTAGCACCCCAGGTAGTCAATTGGCCAGGTAGGACGCGCAGTGTAAGTAGGACAGAGCTTACTAGTACGTGATGTCTTTCTCAAAGTACTAAACAAACACGGGCAGTAAGTTGTGGTTCGAGAGCAGCAGCCACGACACAAACGGTTCGCACCAGGATCAGACTCAAGACTCCAATCACGGCGCTCATACAGCCGCCGGTCTCAACCAGCAGCTGCGCCACGCGCTTGGACACGCTGCCGGGGCTCGTGCCTGCCTGAGGACAGGGCTTAGACGTCTTTCCGCTCGAGATTGCCACATAGGCGAGTACCGTGGCGAACGAAAGGTGGTCGCCGCCGTGGATGTCACCCCACACCGAACTGATGGCCCCGGGAACGACGAAAGACTCGTTGCGGAAGAGCGACACACACACCCTGTGATATGCAATGAGCAAGGAAATCGCAGTTGGAAGTTGGCACGTACACAAGGCAGGATCCTAGGGACAGCAGAATACCGGCTAGGGGGCACACTAATAACCACGATGCGCCATTTGTTGTTATTCAGGGCCATCCAGCAGCATTCGAGATGGAAAAGCTGTGCGAGGCTTCGATGAGGCTTCCAATGAGGGCCTACGCCAGATAGAATTTGTTAGAAGAGATATCAATCGATCGTTGCAAGTGAGCGGGACGGGACGTACGACAGTCGCCAGAGCCAGGGACGCCGCCCACTGGTCGAAAGCCGTGGGGTCGTCGAAATCGGGGAAGATCGTAAATAGGACGCTGCAAAAGAACGCGTCAGCCAGTGTCACAGCCAGCGGGCTGGGGTGCAAAACTCACCGCACCACCAATCGAAGGACAGTGAGCACGATGAGGGTCATAACCAACTCTCCGGAATCAAACCTTGCGTTTCGTTCAAGTTGGAGCTGCGATTTTTTGAGAGGGTGAGCAGAATCCTGAATGGTGCTGGTAATGAAAATTGCCGAAAAAAGAAGCACGACTGAAGATGGCAATGACGAATGACAGTCCATTGGTAGGGCGCGGACGGATCGAGCGCCGGAATGGAGATTGAGGGTGGCCATGCGATCAAGAGGATAGATGAGGGAAGCGGAAGATGGGAGGTTGGGGAAAGAGGCGACACCGACTCGCAGTTTTATTCTGTGTTGCCTACCCTCGACCCTGAAGGCGGAGCCCTCAAATCAAACCAACAGACCGGCACAGATACAGAAAAACTATATCTGGCAGTCCCATGTCAGCATAAGGAGTTAGGTGCCGTTCTTCCGACTTCTACCTTGAAAAGGCGTTGAATTAACTAAAGTTCAACTTGAAACACAACATGCCGCCGATTGCCGGTGCGAAGTTTGATCGAATCAGATCAAAATATGACCTCCTTGCGCTTCCCTCTTAATTTGTGAGAACTGCTTGGATCTGGAATCATCGTGCCGTGGGAACACCAAGGCTTCTCCTCGTTCCCTGCTTTTTTCCGTCTCAATCCACTGGCTGCCTTTTTAAACTGTCCGCGGCAATATCCGACTTCAAGTCAATCATGATATACGAGAAACAAGTCATGAATTTAATGCTGGCCTCGGTTTGTCCGATTTCCTTTCCACTCTGTTCTCCCTTCAAGCTGAACCGTCTTCTCTGAAGCTGCGGCTCCCGCGTGGTTCCAGGCATGGGACCAAAACTCTTTCCAGCCTTTGGTCAGCAAGGTCGATACACTGACCGCACGAGTAAGTGTTGGGCAAACTTCGTCTTCCTGGTGTTGATCATGTATCTACAGATAGAAAACGGGCATCGGGCCACGGGTCATCAGGATCCATTCGCCATGTTTCCCTTCAGAGATGGAAGTGACCCGAGGGCAGCACCTGTATGTCAATATCAAAGTCACTGCACTCTTGCCTAATTTTTGGGCAGCATGCACTCCCAGCGCTGCACAATACAGATAATATCCGTCAACTCACCGGGCCACAATCGACTCGGTACTGCACAAACTACGGGATTGCTCAACCTGGCAACCTGGCAAATCGTCGTCGTCTGATCGCCAGACACATTGGCTATTATCATGAGCTATAGGACACTCGACGTGCCTGTGCCCTTACGGACAGCCATAGATTCGGGACGAGAATAAATATGTATACTACATGCACAAATATGTATGACAAAATGGATTCACATTCGGTGCTCAAGGACCCTTGCGCAGCGCGTACATGCCGACCTCGCGCACCAATTTGCGCGTGCGCACTCTCTCGAACCTCGCGACGCCGGAGGCGGGGCCTGATGCTGATCCTCAACTGCAGCACGGCGCCTGAACTGGCGCATACGCGGGAGGCCATGAACAACGGGCGCGCGAGCAAAGAGCGAAAATGTGCGGTACACACCTTCTTTCGTAGTGAGTTGCCATTGAGCTTCACAAGTAGCACAGAATGCTGGCACCGGCTCAACGACCGCCACTTGCTCCGACCCCGTTGTCGTGCCTTCTGGTCGTATCTACAGTTAGTTATAGCAGTTCCTGAAGATAATGGCGAACACAGTTTTTCTTTTGTGTGGTTCCCAAAACGGAAATCCGCGTTTGCTTCTCTCTTCTCTCGCCTACACATCGTCTGAGCTCGGATACAGGGAAATGGAGCCCAGGATAGCCAAAGAGCGGACTGTCAACCTTCGGTGGTATTTTACTCCTCAGTCAAGCCTGCGACGAGCTCGGGATTTATCATTGAATGCCTCGGAGTCTTTCATCGAGGCCCTACTTGTGGGCCTCCATTAATTTCCTCATTCTTGCACTCGCCACCCTGATTGATTTTCTGCCAGTGGGGCCTCGTTTCAGGCAGGTGGCGCAACGAGGGCCGGGAGTTGTCTGAAGAGCTTCAGAACAAACCATTTACGTGGGATTACAACAGTTCGAAGAAGGGAACGCGCTGCCCCAGTTTCTTTAAGGATCTCATAGAACGTTGTCTGAGGAAATTTCTGCAGCCGACGTGAAACGGCTCCACAATTCAATCCGCATCGTTGTCTGCAAGCAAAGTGGTCTCGCGCCAGTGAGGTGCTCAGAATTACATGAATGTGAATCAAAACAATCCACAGGCCACCCTCGTTGTATCGGACTTCATTTTCTTCGACCAAGGCTCATTGGCCTTCGCTCGTAATTATCCAAGCCATATGTCTACGTGTCGTCGCCTCTGGATTCGGAGGTCCGTCGAACAATATGGCATAATCTACTATATTTCTGACCACGGGTAGGCTCTCCGGCAACACGCTACCAGATCCTTTACTACGGAGGAAGAAATGTCCGCCTCCCTGCCACTCGTTACTAGGTTGCAGTTCGTCGCCATGAAGTACCGCACCGTAACGCTGAGCGATTGAGTTCTGACGAGTTTCTAGCGGGGCTGTCCGTCTGCGTTCCTCGAGGGTGCTGCGCGCGGGTTTGCCAAGACTACTGGTATATTCTCGCCCGCGGGGGTATTAGGGGAAGTCAAAGCGCTCGATTCGACGGCCGATTCTGGTGCCGATTCAGCACGCGATTCTGATGCCAGAATCGGACCAAGAATCGTGATTCTCAAGAATCGGCGAGAATCGCAGTTCCTCCTCCGGAGGAGAAACAGCACAGAATCGGATTTGAGAATCGGAATCAACCCTAACCTTACACTTAGCTGTGGCATATCTTGTTTGTTCCCCGATCTCTTATTTATGTTATACAAAAACCTTTATTCCTGTCTCGTCATCTCCTTACATGTACCGTTAAAAAATCTGCTGCACCATCAAAAAAAGCGCCGAAGGCCGTCTTCTTTCGGGACCAAATTCCCTTGAGGCACGCTGCATGGTGCTCGAGGAATATTTGAGAACCTCACGAGCCCGACTCTGCCGCGAGGAAAGCCAGGGCATAACGTGTAGCGTAGAGAAGAAAGAGACAAGGGAGCAAGGGAGGCCACAAATGACAATGTCGCGTAACATAGGGAATTATTATTAAATTGAATAAAATTATACAACTTGTATGCAACACTAAATCTACGCAATCGAAGTCAGAATCGTGGTGAGAATCGGGGCGGTCAAAGTTGATTTCAATTCTTGCGTGATTCTCATTTCAGAATCGGCCGTAATCGGAAACAGAATCGGCCTTCGAATCGAGCGCTTTGACTTCCCCTATTATGACTTCATTGCGCCTTTTATTTATAGGCAACTTTGTTATCGCTTCACGATTCCTAGGCACGTAAAGCCCCTGCATTCCGAGTGTCTTATTGCCTTAACCCATATCTCAGACCAAGTGGAACGTCGAAAATGCGGCTCTGGTCATATGCGACGAAGCACTCCACTCTTCGGACGGCAAACAAAAATAAGGCACCCGATGGAAAATTCCGCCCAGTCAAAAGACCAGTCAAGCGTAAAACAACAGGTATCATTGGGCTGCTTGAAGTGCCTTTATGACGCTAGGTGGTAATAATATTGAGCATGCGTGCGAGCTGTCGGAGTTACGAGTTATGTGCGCGCACTGCCCTGGCACACTTTGTCACTAGGTCCCCGCTGTTCATTCCTGTACCTGACAGAATAAATTGTACCTTAATTACTCCAGCGTAGTACTTATGTCCTGTAGCCAGCGAAGAATTCCCCGCGCGTTTGCAACGGGTTCACTGCTAATACTGGATTGCTCTTTTGATTCCAACATGAGCTAAGACCCAGGTACGTTGACGAACATGCTATAGTGAACCCCAAATCAACTGAGTGCTTCCGCATCTCAGCCTGACGTCCTCTTGGATGGTCAGTCGACCTCCAAGTGTCGGGATCCAAGCTTGCCATTCTGGGAAACCACCATGATCCGCGATCGCGATTTTAGTATTCCGGATGCATCTTCCTCTTCGAATTTCCCTGGATATAAATTTGCGTAAGGGATATCAACTTAGCACTCGTTATCAATAACCGTTATGAAGCTGCTTCGAGGGAATTTTCTGTGAAGGTCGGTGTTGTCTCAGTCCCATTGTGATATGTATATATTGTGAAAACCGACAGATCTAGAATGCACAACAGCGCATCTCGGGACGCCGGTGAGTGTGGGGCTATTCGTTCGGGACTATCTGATAATGCGTCAAGTAAGCTCCCGGATCCGAAACCAGACAAAAAATAGATCGGCCAGAGTTAGGTGAACCAGGGTGAATTTCGCCCGGCCTGGATCATGGGCCAAAGGCTCAAGGATAACCCGAGATTTGAATGGAGAGATAACTCGTCAAGCACCTAGTTCCGGTCATGGGAACTAGTTGCACTGAAAGGGAATACACACGTACGCGCGCTGATACCAAGTAAAGTGGGGGGTTGGAAGCAGGACGGAGCCAATACCATCAACGCAGTGAGGTTGGAACAATTGAATTCTGCACACAAGACCGTAATTCAAAACCGACCCGGGCATTCTAAAGGCATGCTTCACGGCTTCTTTTTCTAGAAACCACTTCTGACACCTTTGGGCATTCCGGGGAAACATTACTGCTTCTGAAATTCATATCTGAAATTCATATGATATTTGAGACCCGAGCACGTTCTCACAGAAACCCGCCAAAGGCCCGAAGTCATCAGGCATTGACAGGTTTCGGGGTCCCAGCGATAACCTCAAGATAAAAGGCAAGCCCCCCCATTGACCACTGCACTGCCCATCAACCATTTCCCTTGGGTCGAATTTGCCTACTCCCAGCCAAAGTAGACGTGGGTTGGGTCTATATTTTAGACCCATAGTGCTTCTGACTCTCGTGCATGCCTAGTTGCTGTTCAGCTGGTCTCCACAAAGTCAGACTACTATGGGAATAAAATTTAGACCCTACTTAGCTGCTTGCTATCTGAGAGCTGGCTCATTCTTAACCACTATCACCCAATAGTATTTCGCTTTGGGGACAGTAGCAGCTACGTAGCATAAAGAGATCGCCAGCGACAATCCCAAGGAGGCGGAGCATATCATTAAATGTTGGACTGCCGTTATGTACGCAAGGCCCTAAGTCTTGGGTGTAACATCA